>VZRW01007024.1:950026-990933 GCA_013398125.1 Aegotheles bennettii | reverse complement strand
GGCTGAGGGGGCGGCCCGACCGCCCCGGGCCCCGGCCTGGCAGCGGGCGGGAGCGGGGCCGGTTCGGGAGCTGAGGCGCGGAGGCTCGGGACAAAGTGCCCGGAGGGGACTCGGGACAGAGCGCCCGGAGGGCACAGCCCGGTCCCTGCCCGCCCCGGGGCGCCGCTCCCGCAGGGTGAGGCGAGGGCAGCGCGAAGCTGGAGGCAGGAGCGGGACCGGGGAATAGGAGATTTCACCTATTTCTCCTCGTTTTCTTCCTTTTTTATCCCCGCGACTGGCATAGCTGCTGAGAAAACCCTAATTCTTGGCTCAGCTCAGGTCCAGAGAGCCCACCTCACCCCTTCATACCATCCCTGCCTTCATCCCTCTCCATATGGTCTTAAAAATCCAGAACCAGACCCCACGGAAATGTGGGACACCTGTGCAGGAAAGCCTCGGTTCCTGAGATGCATTTTATCCTTTGGAATAAATATCCATTGCCTTTGGAAATCCCAGTGTGCTGGTTTTTAAGATGCAGGGATATATCTGAATACTGACCATGCTGCAAGAGAAATGAACTCGGTTTTCCTAACAGGGACCTTAACTTTCTTTTCTCTGCCTTGCAAAATGCAGGTTGTCCATGAATTATTATTTTTCTAACACGCTGCAGTTTAGGTAGACTTAACCTCTGAGGATTACAGGAGTATTTTGTACTTTCAGGACAATATTTAGTTCTTAATTAAATATTTTAATTGCCAGATGATGACAAACACTTTATTTTGAGTTTGAAGATAATATATTCAGCACTTACAGAAGAAGCCTTAATTAAAATCACCCTAGAGACAGCTATGAAGTACAGGAATAATTAGCATGGTGCTTAGAATGGGATAACAATAAATAAAAGCAGTTTTTACCAATCCAGTGCAGAAATTCTTGACAGATACTCTGTACCCAGCAATCCAGACTTAAAGTGAAGGAGTCCTTCACACATTTTAGCTGTCTGAAAGTTAGTTGTGCTAAAGTTGTCTGTCTAGGCTCCCTCTGTGGCTGATGGGATGAGAGAGGAAACAGCAGTGGACAAGCCTGCAGAGTCATTTATCTTCTTTCTTGAAATGCCTCTCTTGATGCATTCACCATAAAAAAAAGCCCAGAGGATTAGTTTAGACTTGGACACTTTTATTTTTAGGCAGTTGAAGGTAGCTCAGATGAATTGTAAGCTATGAGTCCTGAACTTCTGGATCCCTTTCAGGTTAGCGTCCTTCTAGAACTGTTGGAATATTCCTTTCTTTAAGAAATGGGTATTATGCCACCAGGGACTAACATTTCAGTTCATTTTTTCACAGCTAATAGCTATGAGCTCAGTCTGTTGGCATTGCTTCCCAGTATACAGGGTGTTTCAAAAAGATGGACCCAGTTTGAAGTAATGCTGCTTTGGCATTGGGTCCATCTTTTTGAAACGCCCTGCATAATTCTTGTGGTCCTCCACTGGGAGTCTCTGATCGTGAGCCACTGCCTGGTGGACTGATAAAAGGGCTGATATTAATCCATGTAATAGGAATGTTTTGAACTGGAAGGGCATAGAAGCAGAAGACCCATAACTACCACTTCCCCTGCTATGTGCCCGTGGTCATCCTCTGCGTAGCACTGGGATTTTTCTTGTGGATTAACGTGTTGTGTTTGGTGCTAATGCCTCAAATCGTGGAGATGTTAATGAAATAAGTGTCAGTTTGCTCGTGATGTGCTCAGATGGACACACATAAGGCTTTAGTGTGCACAGAGTGAGTGTAGGAATCCTTGGCTGGAAGAATTTGGAGTCGAAATACTCAGTACTGGCAAACAGTACAAGGAGAAAGAGGCAGGAAGATGGGAAGTAGTTGGCACAAAAAGATGCACTTTTAGTTAAGTGTTTGAAATGCCTTTGCTCTGAGAGCTGTAACCTGTGCAAGGTACCTGTCAGTGTACAGCCAGCTCCCTCCTGTGCCAAATACTGCTGGAAAAAGTAATTAAGATTCCCACTAAGACTGCGGACTGGATGTAATACTTGTTTCACAAGGTACTATATGTCCCAGTGGGAAAAATGAGGACAAAACCTGTAAATTAAACGTGGTAGGCATTGGATGCCTCATTTCCTGAGTCTCTCTGCACATCATAGCTTAGTTTCCCGAGTGGACTGACAGAAAAATAAAGGACTGAGTGTAAAAGGAGCTTTAAAATTCTTTGCTGGTGCAACCCTATTAACTTGTTTCTTTCCTGGTGGGAAGTTTGCCTTTTTCTGTGTGCGCACACACTCCTGTCATCAAAATGTGATCCTTGTTTTCCCACAGGAACTGAGATGGTTGGTATTTTCTGTTGAGGAGTTAGTGAAGAGTAATGGCAGGAAAAAGCTCTGCATGGTTTGTGGGGCGGGAGGGTAAGGAACAAACTAAGTGTGTGTACATCTCCTGATATCTCATTGTGTTCTGTTCCACTTCTTGACTAATTCTTTCCAGTTTGGAGCTGTGAGCTGACAGGAGGACATTTTGAATGATGGATTATGTCATTTCAGACCAGTGGGAGAGTATAGACCCGAGTCAAGCCTTGCAGCTGGCCTGATTGATGTTCTGCTGTTTAGCTGAACTAGCCTCCCTCTTCTGGAAAGCCCAGGCAATACTTCACAGGAGGGAGAAGGAAGCTGTCATTTAATCCATTTTAGATTCGGTGCAGGAATTCCCAGGTTGTGTGGAAAATGCACAAGCTTCCATGCAAACATACATGGATGTGACACTGTTTTTACTGGTGAAGAAACAAATTTACCAGCAGCCTCTTCTGGTAGGTGGCTGTAGGAGAGCTTGGAGGGTTGATGGCACAGCCTTCATCTGGCAGAGGCAGTGAGGCTGGGGGGATCACCTGTGTGACTCTGCCCTGCACAGAGCTAGGAACAACCCCTTCTTTTCCTGTGATGGTAACAAAGCAAACGTTTGAGATTGCTTAGTTTAAGAGATGCTCAGGAGTCATGAGCTAAAATGCTACTCGTGTATGTACGTGTCTGAGCACTTACTCTTGGGAGTAGGGCAGTTGCTGTCTTTTATTTTTAAAACTGAGACCTCAGAGGTTACTTTTGGCAGAACGAGAGGCACAATCTGTTTGGGTGATGTACTCATCTGATCTGTCTGTAATCACTGGACTTCGTTTCCTTTTCAGGGCTAGAATAGAATCAAGATCACTAATGCTGTTTTGCAGGTTAGCAGTGGGGTAAACTGCTTGTAAATTACTGATGCCATCTTTTATTGCATTTCATAGTTCATGGAGAATATCAGCCTGTTCTTCAGTAGAAATTATAGCAAATTACTTTATGGATCTGGGAAGGCCCAGAATGAAACCTCTGTTTGTCCAACTTCTCTCTTTTTCTTTTAAAATTGCTTACAGAGGTTGCAGTGTTAGAAAATAGAATTAGAAACAAGATTATAAATCCTTTGAATTGCTGTTGATGGGATAGTGAACAGCAGAACACAAGGAGTCTCAGCTCAACTGTTTGTTCCACATTTCTGTCCTGCTACGATCCTGGAAGTTTGAACGTGAAGAGAGATGGGCAGGCCAACAGAGCAGCAATTTGTAATTGAAATAATCCATGGTAAAAGCAGAGAAATCATCATGCTTACTCTGATCCTTGTACATAGGAGTAACTGTCCAGGCAACAGTACGATGCAGTGTAAGGTCATAGTAAATGTGATGCATGCAAAGCGCAGAAGTCAAGTGGCTGTTGCTTGTTTAGGAGAATTTTTTTATATATTTTTTTTTTAATTGCACATATGACAGTCATACATTTTAAGTGAAAATATTTAATGTTAACATAAATATGTTACAATGTAGGATAGGTTTTTGTGTCTTAGGATGTTACCCTGTATGTAACAAACCAGTTGGTTGTTGTGAGCGAATGGAACATCGCTCTGTCTGAACGCTTGTGATACCATTAGGTAAAGGTGTTGAAAAGCGGGATACTCTACTTTAGGAGCCATGGCCTCACTGATTGATAGAAGAGTTCTGCTGCAAAGCTGAAACAGAGGTGTCCTGCTTTCATATTATTCCTCAGGGGGCTGACTTAGGGTCCTGTCACATCTTGGTTAATTGTTAATCATCTTGTAGTGAGTTCGGTCCCCTTGCGGCTGTCACTGAAGTTCCTGAGAGTTTGCCTAAGAAGGAAGCAATGAACTAGACTGCAGTTGGCAAATGGCTGATGTTGGCAGTACTGTTAGGAAATAAAACTTGAGACCACCCTTGTTTTGTACTGATGAACGAATGATTCTGGAGGTTGGTGGACAGTTCCTGACATTCTTCCTTCTTGCCAGTAAAGCTCTTTGGTTCCTCGAAACAGCTGCCTGTGGTGCACACGTAGGGCTGAGTGAAAGGTGTCCGGGTGTGGTGGAACTGGTGGACTTTGGTTAACATGACTGCTCTTCCCCAGTTCCATCCTCAGTGTTTGTGCTGAGCAGCAGACAAAGGCTTGAGGCATTACAGACTCCTTGGCCATTTTTCTGCTGTGAAAAACAGTTGTGGAAAAAATGGAGGGGCTCAGCTGCTGCTTATGTCCGAATTCTGTCCTCTCACTTGTTACTTACTTGTTAATTACTGCTGTATAATTATACAGCCTGTGTACTAGGACTAGAACTAGAAGTGGTGTATCTCTGATGAAGAATTAACACAAAATAATTGGCATTTTTCTTACTTGGTGGTCTTGTGGATTTTTTGCCATGCATTCTACAGATTTTTAATTTATTGTGGTCTTTCAACTACTGGGAACAGTTGGGAAGAGGAGTATCAACATTTCTATCCCTCCTTCCCTCTTTTAATGTAAGTTGTCAGCTCCTTGCAGAGACAAGGTTGAGAATATGAACTTTAAAGGCTCTAGGAAAGAAAACACAAATAATTAATGCACACTTAGTTCTATTTTAATCACATTTTTAAGCCAGTCTAATGATAATTAGAGATGTGACTCGAGATTTTGTTGTTTTGATTATTTCAATTGGCAAATATTACATATAAAATGTGCTGAAAACAGTTGAATAGTTAATAGTTTAAAATTGTAACCAGTTTCTTCATATTGGATGTAAGAGCAGAAAAGCAGAAAATGGAATAAGAGACCTTGTGCCTGATGCTTCTTGTATGCAGCTCTCTGCCCAGAGCTGTGCTGGCTTCAAGGTCTTTGAATTTGCTGAGGGAAGAGGGAAAGAGGAGAGGAGGGAGGTATGGATGAACCTAACACTCTTCTGGCTGCGTGGTGCTGTACAAGATTTTTTTTGCTTTTTATTTTTTTGGGAGGTCTTGCCAGTATTTTACTTGTTAAAATACCAAGCAACTTTCATCTTTATTTTGAGAAGGTGCTGCGGTCACTTCAAATACATCATTTCTGTCACAAGATTTATAGCTAAGAAATTCTTCCTTATTGGGAAGATATTCCAGTGCAGCACCCTTGGAAGGATCTATCTCTTGTTACAGAAGTCAGCTGAGTCACCTTGGTCTGACAGTGGGTTTTGAAAGAAAGATAAAATAGAAAATTAGCGTCATATTTCAAAATGTGCTGAAAAATTATATTGAATGTATAGGAAGAAATGTATTGTTATGTATTTCATAAAATAGAAGTGAGATTCAGGATGGCAGCTTAGAGTCTTAAGTCAGCATGAGTCAATTTGTTAATATTTTTTGCTTTTTTTAATACATGTGTGTTTTTTTCTTCATAACATTACGATAAACAACTCCATTTCTTTAGCTGTATGTTTTTAGATGTAGAGTAAGAACAGAAAAGTAACAGCATAGCAGACAATAAGATCTTGTTTAAAAGTTAACTATGAAAAGACTATTTCTGGTTTTACTCATGTTTTTGTTGGGGAATAAGGTAGTAGCTCTTCACCACGTGCACTCTGTGCTCAAATCTTTATATCCGAGTAATCCCAGATGTGAAACATGCCTGAGCTTTAAGACATGAACTCAATTCTGTGTTTAACAGAGTCACAGATCCTCTTTGTTACGCAGCCTTTTTCATAGGCTTAAAGAAAATGGCACAGGAGTCAAAAAAATAATGGATCCTGTCATGTTAAGGCACGTATTTCAAAAAGTAAATTCCAGTTAGCGTTCCTTATACTGCAGTGCCACCCAGGTCATTCCTGGTGGTCTAGAAATACCAACCACAGATGAAAATGTGAAGAGATGAAATGCTTCATCCCAGGAGAGACCTGCCCTTGGTAATGAGCATTGCAATCTCTTCACTTGGTCTGCACTGAAACTGCTTGTGTTAACTGGGATGTTCTTGGACAAGCTCTTACGACATCCGTGCTGTGATAAAGTGATTAAGATTTTATATTTTGCTGAATTTATTACAACTGATGCAGATAGCTAGAAGGGCAGACATATTCTTATGAGCTGAATCAAATTCGTTACGCCCAAGGAAACCGTTAGGGTTGGCACTGCTGTGTCTGGAGAAATACAGTCCCATCAACAGGCGTATTTGATGTGGTGGTACCATAACTGAGCTAACACATGAACAACGCCACCTGCATCTCAGAGGCTGTTGCTCTGGTTGTGGATTTGAACCTGCAGGTTCTGGAGCTGCTCTTGCAGGTTCCACTGTGCTCACCAACATGTGTGCCCCAAAGGTGCGTGGGGTGTTTTGCCCTCCCGCAGGCTGATGGGGTTTGCGTAAAAAGGGCTGTTTAATATTTTGTTTTGCCCTCAGCATCCATTACATGGACCCATATCTCTCCTAATGCACATTACCTGGTTCTGCACCTAGGGCAGAAGGATTAATTTCCTCCTCAGTTTTCTGTCTGGCTGTTCACTCTTGTATCTGAGTTTTTGCCTAAGTGGATAAATTAATTTTCACGGTGCTCTTGTAAAAGAGGAGCCAACTGTTCCTTTTCTATAGACGGGGAACAGAGGCACACAGAACTTAAGGACCAAATCTGCAAGGCCTGTTTGTCTCTATGTGGCATATATATGGTGTTATATGTATTCAAAGCACACCCTCCAGTAATTCATATATTGTTTATCAGCTGCACTGGTGTCTGTGCCCATCAAAGCAGCTCAAGAGATCTCTATCCCTTGAGCTAATGGATTAACTGGTAGCAGCTGGGGGCTTTCTCAGTGGTGAACTGGACTAGCAGGGAAAGGGAGATGGCTGATGGGTTTCACATCTATTTGCAAACGGTGGTGAAGGAAGGTTATGGTATCACGAGTACCTTTTCAGACCTTTGGCCTCTGCTCTGGCAGGCAAAAATGCTTCTGTTCTTCCTCCAGTTCAGCCTGATCCCATCTATTCTGTTGTTTCACACCTCACCAGTCAGTTGTTTCTTGTTGTTTCCTCCAGCCAGGTAGCGTCTGCTCCTCAGCCTCTCATCCATCCTAGGTCCATTTTCTTTGCAACTCCTAGTCTAGCTTCCCTGGACCTCCTCTCCCCTTCCTTGTTTCCTTACCTAGCTAGATACAGCTCAGTATCTGATCTGTCTCTTCTCTCAGCCCGTTCCTGTTTGCTCCCTGCTGCTCTCAGCCAGTATCTTCACTGGTTCATAGTTCTGGTTCCCGTGACCTTTGAATTAGCTTGCTCACTCTTTCTTGTCTCCTGTTCCCCTCTACTTTTCTCCATTTTTCTGGTTTTGCATCCAGTTTTTTTGAGGGGAGCTCACAGCCTCCCCAGTTCTTAGTTCCCTTTCCTGAGCAATCTCACTTCCCTACACTTTCTCTCTCCAGTGCAGCCTGCCATCCCAGTTTTCATTTGCATTCAACAGCTCTTTGACTTACCCATTTTTCTTGATCATATTGTATAAATGCACGAGGGCTTTTAAAAAATACACATATCTATTCCTGTAATAACATGGTAGGTGTCTAATAGAAACAGGCCTAACATCACCCACAGCACTGTCCAGCTGGAGTGAGAGCTGATCCCAATCTACCCCAGATCGGTGCCTGAAATCTGGGAGCAGTTTGGTTGCTACCATCCAGAAGGTCTGTTGAATGTGTAGGAACTGTTGTTTTTCAAAGATCTGTGCTTTGACTAAAAAGATTCGTGAGTAGAATCTTCCAGATTTGGTTTGCGTTTCTAGTAGTAACGCTAGAAGGCTTGAGATCATGCTTCACTATGTATGGCTTGGCAAGAAATCAGGAAGAAAACTTATTTTCACTTCTCATTTATGTGACTACAATATGGTATGGGTAAATATTGCCTCCCTTAAACCATCAGCTTGAATGGTTGTGGTGGACAGTGTTAATTAACCCTGAAGGTAGCTTAGGAGATGTTTTCATTTTATATATTTATTTTTATATATTAATTTATTTACATATATATTCACTTATATATATTATACCAGGGTGAGTTCGGAGGGATTTCTAAAGGGAAATGATATCTTAAGTAAAAAAATGTGAAGATCTTGACAATGCTGAAGCCCAGAAATGGCCTGTGGCATCGAGCCTGCGAGCACCCTTAGGTTGCAGACAAGCAAGTGTGAAGACAGAAAGATCACAATAAAGAACACTTTGTGTCAACAGATGGGCAAATGGCAAAGGACAACATGAGCCGTCATTTTTGTGGCCCCAAGAGAAGTGGAAGCTACAGACAAACAACATGGTGAAACCGTGTTACCTCTTTGTTTTCTCCTTAGGTACATTGAGGAAAGTCCATCTCTGAGACGTATGACTGTGATGAGGGAGAAGGGAAGGCGCCAGGCCATCCGAGGCCCAGCGTTCATGTTCAACAACAGGGGCACCAGTCTCACGGCTGAAGAAGAGCGGTTCCTGGATGCGGCGGAGTACGGGAACATCCCCGTGGTGCGCAAAATGCTGGAGGAGTCAAAAACACTGAATGTCAACTGTGTTGACTACATGGGCCAAAATGCCTTGCAGCTTGCTGTAGGGAATGAACATTTGGAGGTGACAGAACTTCTGTTAAAAAAAGAGAACTTGGCACGGATCGGAGATGCCCTGCTGCTCGCAATCAGCAAGGGTTACATTAGGATAGTGGAAGCAATTTTGAATCATCCTGGGTTTTCAGTAAATAAGCGACTGACTCTGAGCCCTTGTGAGCAGGAGCTCCAGGATGATGATTTTTATTCCTATGACGAAGACGGTACCCGCTTTTCGCCAGATATCACTCCCATCATTTTAGCTGCCCACTGCCAAAAATACGAAGTCGTGCACATGCTGTTGATGAAAGGAGCAAGGATAGAAAGACCTCACGATTACTTCTGCAAATGTAATGACTGTACAGAGAAGCAAAAGCATGATTCTTTCAGTCACTCCAGGTCAAGAATAAATGCATACAAAGGACTGGCTAGTCCGGCTTATCTGTCCCTCTCCAGTGAAGATCCAGTACTCACTGCTCTAGAACTCAGCAATGAACTCGCCAAGTTGGCCAACATTGAAAAAGAATTTAAGGTAATGGTGTTTTGGTTTTTCTCTCTGTCTTTGTTACTGTTTTAAAATTGCTGCTGCACGATGTCCTTGGATGCTTGAAATTATTTCCCGTGTCTTTACTTTTTCAATTGCAAATGCTTTCATATTTTTGTTGTTGATTTTGGGTTTTCAATACATAAGTCTTTGAAAAAAATTGTAATGAAATGAAATTGCTTTTGCATCTACTGTGTACAGAGAAAATTGGGAAAAGGGACAGTGTGTATCCTGATAACCTTGCAGCAGATGGAAAACCATTTTGGTTGCTGTAGCAGACAAAGATTGTTTTTGTTTACAAATGCTGAGTAGTGTAAGTGCAGAAAGCTGAAGTGTTATGCTTGTCTTGAGCATACCACAGCATTGACCTTATTCCTTCTATTTCATTTGTACTAGTTTTGAATGATGTCTCCAAATTGTTAAGAATACAGAAAGTGGGGGTGTTTGATGTGTCTTTTGGAGATGTCACTTGTTCAAAACCAGCTGTTAAGACTGGTTGCAGATTTAGGTCCTGTTGTCTGTTTTTGAGCTGTCAGTTTAGTATGTCGGTGCCCTGACTTTTCTATATATTTCAGCTTCTACATCAGACAATTAATTACTTGCTTAACTGTTGCCCAGTGTTTTTTTTTAAATGATTTTGCAGTTCTGTTGAATACCTTGAAAAGTACAGTAATGCCCACCAAAAAATCAAACCCTAGTAGGCTGCATGTAATTAGAGAAGCTCGGCTTGGGGGACGACAGGTTGTTCTCAGCAAGAAGTGATACTAACAGCGTTGTATCTGGTTTTAACAAAAAATTTGAGGTTCTGCAGGGTCAGTGTTGGGTACCAATTGTTTATTTAATAACTTCAGAAAGGGTCTGAGGGAGGCAAAAGATGCATTAACCTTTTCAAACAACAGCAGGCATTGCTAACACTGTGGAGTACTTGGAAGAAATACACAACAACCTGGAGAAATGCAGGCAAAAATTAATAAAATGGACTTTACCAGAAGAGGAAGAAACAGTTTTAGACTCCTGAGAAAGAATAGTTCCAGATATAGCTGAGTGAGGTGAAATATAATTTAAAAATAAGGTGTCAGTGCTGAGAAGGATTTCTATATTATACCACACACTTAATAACGTGTAAAAGTCAGCTTAAACCTTTCCTCTCCTTTCTCTGCTGAAGGAACCCCCTCATGCCACGCTGCGTATTGTGCAGTTTGGCAGATGGATTGAGTACTTCCTCACTGTATTTATTAAGGAGTATAGGAAGAATGTCAGATTTTTAGTTTTCCTCGACTGAAAAAGTACTGACCTGGGAAAGCTCTTTGTGGACATGAAATTGAAGAAGTAGAGAACTTTACCACGTGCACTGAGCCTGTTGGCTTGCTGCTTCCCACAATGAATGACAGTTACGTGCCTTATTTAGGGACCATTTTAGAAGGTTAAATCTCAGATGTGTCTAACTCAGTCCTGTTTATCATTGATTCCTTTTCAACTACAGGCAAACAACCTGAAAGCAACAGGGTCTCCAAAATTGTGCGCTCAGGATGGAGATTTATGTGTTTTCTGAATAACACTTTGGTGGGTGTGGATACAAACCTTTTTTTTTTCCTTTTATTTTTTTTTCCCTCCTGCAGTTTCTTAAAAAGAAACTTGGGTTGGCACTCCTGGGTCAGCACCTCAGAAACTCTACCATCCATCTTTTTCTTTGTGGTACTCCATACAAATTCTGTTGTTGTACCTGTGTTCAGCCCACTGGTGGGCTTAGGGACTCAACTTAAGTGTGAGGCAACTCCATAGGAACCCAAAATAAAATCCCTGCCACCAAAAGCTAAATTAAAGCAAGCTGTATCATGGTTTTGCAAGGGGAGGATGTAGATGTTTAGAACTGAATAGAAAAATTTAATTTCATGGGAAACTCATGTATCATAGGTACTAATGCTATGAATACAAGTGTCATCAGAAAAAAAAATAGTTCAACGTTTCTGAGGAGGGAAAGCAGTGGTTTTTTGGTTGGAATTCTCATTTCAAACCAGAACTTAAAAACATTACTTCAGTTTGTAAAATGTTAAATTGGCACAGAATAAAATATCCCAGCTTTCCGTATTTTTTTATATATATTTTTTTTTTCTAAATTTTCTCAACTGTCTGGCCTCTATTCATTGATGTTTTGGGGTGCCTAAGAACCAAAAAAATCCACTATTTGCACAGGTCTCAGTGATTTTGGGTAGCACTTCCACTGTTGCTAGCCTTGCCAGGTGTGTAAGACAGATTGGTTTTAGCACCTACAATAGGAATTGTTCTTGGCTCCTTGCTGGCATGGAAATTGCAGCATCAGAACACTCCAGTGGAGTAATTATTGTCCTAATTGACGTCATATGTCTCTTTTCCTTCTGATTCTTACGTGTCTCGGAGTGTTCTTTCTGTTTCTACCAAGCCTGGGAGGAGATCTGCTTGTTTTCCTCTGGCACTGATGGTTGGCTGCCCTTCCTGGGGAGAAGGGGCAGTGGAAGAGAGAGGGAGACAGGAGGAAAAATAGTAGGAAGGGATTTTTTTTTTTAATATCAGGAAGGGCTTTAATTGCATGGCTGAGGAGAAGACTGTGGGCAGGTATAATGGGGCTGCTGGTGGTGTGGGTATAATATGAGATGCTGCACCGAGAGCTGTAGAGGTAGATGAAGGAGAAAGCAAGAGTCTTACAGAAGCCCATTGTGAGAGCTTGCCACATCTAGCTCAAGTCCAATTTGTAACTGTCTGTTGTTCAGTGCTTTCTTTTCTATAGGTATGTCATCTGAATGTGTTTTGCTAATAACTCTGTGCTTTGTCATGTCCCAGAGAAGGCTTCTAGTCCAACATCCCCGTGACTCAGAATGACTGATGGACTTCTGGCGTGCGCTCTCCTTTAGGATCATCACTGGGAATGCTGAAATATTCCAATCAATTTCAATCTATGGCATGGCAGAACTGTTTCAGGGCAAAGAAAAATGGACTCAATATTTCATCTCCCAAGAAAAATGGACAAATCTGTTTAAAGGGACTTTTGATAATATTAATGATTTATTCTTAGTATTAATGGAACATTAAGGTCCATAGCATTTCCCGTGCATGCTCGCAGCAATGCACTTCGTGGATGTGGAACAGTTGTGCAGAAAGTGCTTTTCTAGGTGGCTTTCCCACAGAGAGAGAATATAGAGTGAACCTGTTTAAAAATGCCTGACAGCAAAGCTTCCTAATAAATGCTTGCTAAATCAAACCATCAAAGTCCATTCTGCCTCTATCACTTAGCCAGAGTTTCCACAAGTGTGTTAGAAACGTGGGAACGTGGCTTAGGACTTGTCTTCACGACAGGCAATTCCCTGTGAATATTAAAAAAACTTAGTAATTACACTGATTTTTAATTATTTTTTCCCCTTCAGAAGTAAAGAGAAAGGGTTCAAAGAAACCAGTGAACCCTCACTTTTTCGTGGAAGACACAAGATGTATGTAGCCAAAAATAAGTACTGAAAATGAGTAAAAATAGATAGGGAAACTGGAGCCCTAAATACTCCTTTGATCCTCAAGCTTCCTTACTTTCTATTCCTTTGTGAAATCCTTGTTCCAAGCTCCTGTTGCTCCTTTTGCTCTTTCTTCATCTATTTTATTGTAGTTTCTGCTTGATACTGTTACCCCTTTTTGTTCTTTGCATCCACCACTTGTCTTCCCCTATTTTCTTCTGTTCAGTTCCCTCTTTGGATTTCATTTTTTTCTTGTCTCCCTTCAAAGTGTTTGCCTAATTTTCTTTTATTTCCTTTTGTTTTTTTCCTCTGTATCTTCTTCCCTTTAGATTCCTTTCTGCATTTTCTAATCCTGGTAAAGCATGGCTGGCTTGTCTGAACATGCTGGTGTCTCCTCTTTAGGTCTGGAAACCAGATAAGGGGACAGCAGAGATTATCAGTGCCTGCCTGTCAAAGCAGCAAGATGTCATTTTAATGTCCAGTATAACAGCATATTATCCCTGTGGCCAGTAAAGGAACTATAATATTTCTCTTTACCTTCCTTGGTGATCCTAATCCCCATTCCAGGGATTGACAGCAGGATTTCAGATGACTTGAAAAATTTCAGTTTGTTTTATCCAAGTCAAGGCTGTTACCAAATTATAGAAAAACCTTCACTCTTCCATACCTACTGCTATTACACTAAATTTCAGTCTCATAAAGCAACTGATGAGATTCTCTCCTGTCAAGTTTTAAGGGGTGTTTTGTCTGTAGTACAGATAATTAGAAAGAAAGCAGCATTGTTGATGAAGTTCTGTGTCCGATATGCCAACCCAGAATTCTGCTTGACAGGGCTTCTTCACCAATTCTGATATTTATAAGGACTTTTATAATCAATATGCTTTATCAGAAAGTGTTTTCAAAATGTATCAAATCTGCTGGTTTTGTTTGTTGAAAAGGACAAAACCTGATAAGTTAGAAAAAGTTACAGAGTGGCATTCAGCTGCCACCTGTCTTTACGTGTGGTTGAAGATCTCCATGGTGTACTGCTCTGTACCTGATAGACCTGCTAGGGAAGCTCAGTCTGCAACTCGATCTTGTCTTCATGTAAAAACGTGTTCATTACCATAGTTGGAAAATCATGTTTCCTATCCCAGTGGCACCACAAGATACTTTGCAATACAAGTATTCCCAATTTTTATGTTTCCTTGTTCTATTTTTAGCAGACGCTGGCCACTGCGGCTGCTGTGGGTTACTAAAGTTAATTGATATTTACCCTCCTCCCTGAGAACTTTCAAATTGTTACTGCACAGTGATGGGAGAATTTCTAGCAGTCAGAACAGCTGATGGAACTTCCTTTGGATTCACCATAGGAAAAAAAAACAGGGCAAGGTAGCTAAAAAGCTGCATGATGGTCTCTGTATACCAGTTTTTGACTAAATACTGTTCTGGGTGAGCAAGCTCAATTCTCCCAGTGGAAATTGTGGTAGCTGGTATCAAATGAGAATTTGGTGCATCACAGCAGGGATCAACAAGATCGTAGTCCCGCTTTATATAGGATAAATCCTTGTTTCCATTTCTGCTGAAAGCTCCTACTGGAACCAACGGAAGATGTGGACGTGCGTCTGAAAGCGGCATCTGTCAGTGTTCCAAGTAAATTTACATAGTGTTATCTCAGCTGAACTAACAAAGAGTGTTCAAGCTTGATCTACGTTTAGGTCCAACTTTTAAAAGGACAGGGCCCAGATCCATAATCATTAGTGCAATTATGTGCTTGATTTGCATGTACGGTTCCTGCAGTGACATATGCAAAGTGACTAGGTATGTGATCTCGGAACGGCTGTTTAATACGTAATACTCAACATAAATCTGTGACTGCATGTAATGTGTGTGAACTAGTTGTGATAGCCACAAACTGTGGTGCTTCCAGGCTCTCATGCCATAGAAACCAGATCCATACGTTTTGTTGGACTGCGTGTGATTGCTCACTATAAATTTTCTTTGGAAGAGTAAAAATCTCACGGGTGAAATCAGCTGGAAGTTTTTTGTTCCCATGCTTCATTCCTTGGATGCGGATTGATTTGTTCTTTGTAAGAATTCTGGATGAACTCACAAGGTAGTCTTTAATATTGTCAGAACAGAATCTGCAGAGTTGGGCAGGCTGAGATCCAGGAGTTGCTGTGTGCCAGAGTCCTCTGTAGCTGCTCGTGAGACAGACACAGTTCTGCAGTCCTGTTCATCACCAGTTGTCCATGACGTGCCGGTGTCGGCTGCGGTGTCTGTGACATGCAGAAGACAGGCTGGTATTTTTGACACTACAAGATGTCTGTGTAACCATTAATATTTTTGAGAGCAAGATCATTTCAGATGATACAGCTAGTCAAACACGCTGACCTAGGTTGTGAATTAACTGAAGAAGCATTTTGTTGATCAAGGAAGCAGAGTCCCTGTAATGTGGCAGGGCTTTTCAAACATGGGTACTCCCCACAGGGAGTCCTGGTAGCCTTATTTAGGACATGGAAGAGGTGAGTGGTCTGGTGGCTTCACTTGTATCCTCTCAAGAGTAAGCGGAGGTCTATGTGGATGACTGAGACCATGGATTTTGGTTTCTGATGTTGACACAACACCGTAGAGGTAGAAGATTGGTTGAAAATTGGATCCTGTGTTTACAACGTGGGTAGTGTTTGTCTGTTTAATTCTGTAAAGCAATCAAAGAGATAAATTTGATTTGCTAATGTATAAGTAAGTAAGGACCTGGAGAGGGAAATCTGGCAAGTTTTCTTACTGCAAGATTCAAAGCCTGAGTCAGATATTAACAGTGCACATACTGGTTTTCAGTTCTCATAACAGTGTTTGTGAGTAGTGTAGCCTGTATTTAATCCTTAAATTTGACAGAATAAAACTTAATCCATCATATCTTTATCTGGCTATAAGCATACCTTTTGTAAGCAAGTGGTCTATCCACCTAGCAAGAAATGTGTAACACTTAATTTTTCAGTAGAAATGTGGATATTTTCCAGGATGCCGGTTAATATAGTGTGAGATGTGAGGGCAGAAGCTTTGCACCCTCTGCCAGGATCAGTGAGCAGCTCTGACAAGCTGACTTGTGAGAGAAGAGCAAAATAAAACGATCTGTAGTCTATTGAAATAGCAGTCTTTGTGTGATACTACTTCAGTCACAATTTTTTGCCCAAATGAGGTGATTTTACACCACTTTAACATTTGTAGGCAATATTTCACAATTGCAACTGCCAGTGAAGATGTTTTCTTCTTGCTTTGTTTGTAGTAATTGAGAAAACAATCTGAACTGATCTTTTAAACTGTGTGTGTGACTACAGCAGACATTTACTTGGATGCTTACATTCCATGGACCTGAGGGTAGCTGTACTTGTGTACCTGCGTGTGTGAGACTTGGTTATAGCTTAAACACGAGGAAACAAAGTGAGATTTTCCTGACTTTTATATTGGAAGTGGCTAGAGAAGTAACTTCTTGCTAATATAACTTCTGGTATTACATTTCTGTTTCATTTTAAGGGAAAAGAGAATAGTTAAATGGTAAAGAAAATGGAGTGAGGGTAGCTGTTGTTATTTCCTAACTCTTAGAACTCCACTGTTTCTGCTCCTCTTTCTTTACAGCTAGCAAAGGAATGAGGAAAGACTTTGTAAGTGAAGCCACTCCCTGCAACTGGACAGCTTGTGTTCATTCATGCAAGGATAAAATTTGAACTGTGATATGTGCTAAAGCAATACAAAACTGTCTAAATTAAACTTTATTAAACCTTAATGAGATGTCACCTTCGAGCATAGGAAAGATAGAAATAATACTAAAACAAAGACTTCCCTTTTTTTCTTGTAAAGTTACAAGCACTTGCAAATTCAAATGAGAAAGAATGTAGTTTCCCTTTTAGCTATACAGTACTGCTATGAAGTCAGTGATGTTATTGTATCTTCCCACATGCTGCAAATAGCAGATTTACAGCTGCTTCATAGTGTTAAAGAAAAATTGATGACCAATTGAACTCCTGTTGAACTGATATTGTGCTGTATCAGGTGATTTTTGCTCAGCCATCTCAGTGAATGCCTTTCTTTAGCTGTAGTGAAATGTGTAAGCAATTCTTGCTTGAAATTTGAAGGAGAGCGTTCAGGTTCTCACAGATACATAATTCTGTGTGAAAACCAATATATAAACAGTGAACTAAGAACATAGGACTCCAGTAAACTGAAGGCATGGTACTCTTCTTGACTTTACTAGAGTTGCCTTTAGTCTCTAGTTTGTCTTCACTGAAGAAAATCCCCATCTTTTTACATTGTCTTACGTCTGTGCTTTGCTTTAGATCCTTTACGAGTGTGACTTTGAGCAGTTTATACGCACAATTATTGGCCTCTATGATGAAACTTTCTTTCTTGACTAGACTGTCAAGAAAGACTTTGCCTTCTTTAGGACTGCTGTTCTAGACACCATTCTGGAGCCTTCCTCTGCAAGGTTTTTATCTTTGTAGGTCTGATGTCTAATCACTTTCACATCTTTTACTTATAAGCCTTCTCTGCACTCATACCTCCGTGCTTGTGAGTACTTTTCACTCCCTTGGCTGGCTTTCTTACCAGACTTTGCCTTTTTAAAAGTCCTAAATCTTAGTCATGCGTATGCTTGCTTATCCTTTCACTGAATTTAATCACGCATCCCAGAATTATTTTTATAATTGCCTCTTCTGTACTGTTCTCCTTGGTTACCAAAAACAAATCTAAAATAACCTGACAGCCTGCTGGTTCACTGACAACTGAATTAGTTTGTCATCTATGACCAAAGAAAATAACTGGGTCCTGTTTAGGCCTCTGATTCGGACTGGTTGTTTCCAAGTCTGTATCTGGGATGTTACTCTGCCATAATAACACAATTCCTGGTAGTATTTGTTTGTCTCCAGTAGTCTTTTCATTTTGATTCGTATCTGAGCCTGACCTGTTAGAATTGATAGCCAATTCCTGCAATTATCCTGTGCAGCTTCTTTTCCCATCTTTTCCCAAAAGAATATGAAACTACTGAGAGCATGTTAGTTTTTCTATCCTATTTTATAGATGGCGAATTAAAAATTTAACAAAACTAGGGAGTACTGGAGGGAAAAGTTAGTTAGGCAAGGAGGAAATACAGTGAGGGTTTCAGGGAAAAAATTGAGATTAAATGAGAAAATTATGAGGGCAGGAGTAGTAGGGAAGCATTTCTGGGAAGGCAAGAACCACAAAGGAAAAATCTGTACTCCCCAAAAGTGATTTTGAAGAAAGGCAGTGTCTGAAAATGAACAGTAAGTAAAGATTCACATGGGCATGCTTTACAGTTACCTTCAAAGTTTGAAATGTAGCCACAACTGTTTTGTCAGAAGAGGGAGGAGATCAGATAGATGGAAATCTTTGCAACATTGATGTGAGCAGCTGAGAAGTTGAAAGGTAGCACCTAGAAGATACCCATCCTACATGGTGCACAGAAAGGATCACAGCACGTGGGCAGAACTCAGGACATGGTCCTCAAGTGTTAAAGGGTTGGAAGAGACCAAGGAAAGATAGAAAAAATGAGGAGCAGCAAGAAGTGGCTGTTTTTTCTATGTGACACAGTAAGACTTCACAGCTATAGTCAACAAACTAGAAGTCTGGAAATGGCCAATGATACTGTGCAAAAATGGAAATAGTGAGGGAGAACAAGAAGTGCTTTACCAAAAGATCAGGTTCTAGAAAGAATCTGAATTGGAGGAGGTGGGATGTTTTTAATAGCAGAAAGGAAAACGTTGGCTTTATGTACTTTCAGAAGGTAACACAAGCAGAGCTGTTGGCTCCAGCGGTAATGAAAGGGAAAGCTGATGGAGTGAGAACAAACAAGAGGGAGATTGCAGGAAAAGGTAATTTTGGGAGGAGGAATGCTTTGTGATGGATACAGGCAGAGAAGTGAAAGAGAGGGGGAGAGGAAGAGAAAGGTGGGCAGAGATCTTAAAATAGTTGGTGTTTTCAGGAATGTGTCTCTAGTTGAGGTGTGTTGCCAGTGGAAAGGTCGTCTCTTAGAGGATGACTCAGGAGCCTGATATCTTGGAACTGTCCTTGGAAGAAGCTGGTTTCCGTGTTGCCCCTAGAGGAAATTTGGGGTATTTTGTCCACAACACCGGTGTCCAAGCTCACGCCAGTTTTTCTATGCAGGTACGTGGTAACCGACTGTACCCATTGTTGGGTGTGAAGCAGTTTCAAGGGTAAGAGGGAAGAAGAGGGAGGGAAAGAAAGGGGGGGAGAAATAAATATGGTATACATTGGAGTACAGAGTAAGCAGCCATTTTAGCAGTGTAGAAAGAGCAGAAATAGATATGTAGCCTGGGCAGAACCCAGTAAGAATTATTTCATTAATTGTCTGTGATTTTTTTGCGAGGGCGATGTTGGTATTTCAAGAGTTCTGGTCCTGGTTTGGGCAATTCTTACTTGTCCATTCAACTTGCCCGTGCTGCCCATCAGGGTTATTTTCATCATGCTGTTATGTAGCGTTCCCATGCTCTGTTAAAGAGCTGTCATCATCTTCTGTTCAAGTGGCTACCTTGTGTCAGGGAGGAAATGATTCTGCTGGACAAAAATGTAATGTGTGATAACATCTGTAATGTCTGATAATGTCTGTAATGTCTGATAGGCTCCTAATTTGACACGGTATGTAAAAGTCAAATGCTATTAATTTTTAGCAACTTATAGATGGGTTCTTTTTTCCTTGCTGTTGACTCTTAAGCATGTTTGCCATGGGCTGTTTTCTCTTACCCTTCTGTTTCAGAATGACTATCGCAAGCTGTCTATGCAGTGCAAGGATTTTGTGGTTGGTGTTCTCGATCTGTGCCGGGACTCAGAAGAAGTGGAGGCCATTCTGAACGGGGATTTGAACTCTGAGCCAGTGGAAGCGCAGAGGCACAGGGCGTCGCTGAGCCGTGTGAAGTTGGCCATCAAGTATGAAGTCAAAAAGGTAACTCCTCATAGCCAGTGCTTTCAGGCAGGGTCATAGGAATAGTTAATCAGTTAATGTCAGTTATTTATCTTTACACCTGTATTTATTGGTGTTTTGTAAAATGCAGCGTGTTTTCAGTCGATGTTTCTCTCAGAATTATTTTTAATGAACAGTTACTTTGTGAATGAATGTTACATGTTGAAAAATGGAGCTGTATATCACATATAATGCACACCCACTTATTGTAGCAGCTTTCAATATATAGCTGTGTTGTTCTTTTCAAGATCCCACTGACCTAGCACAGAAAACAGTTAATACTGTGTCCTACCATGAGGGGACTCGAGAAACACAGCAATGCCTATGTATTATTTACAGCTGCCTATTTACATGGTCAGCATCATTTCCATTCTTAACAGCCACTGTGGTTTCATCATCTCTGCAAGAAGCCTGGTGTCTTTCAGAATAAGTAACACTGTAGTCCGTGGCCACATGTTGAGCCAATCTGCCATGTAAAATGAATTTTAAGCAACCTGCCAGAACAACTGGGAAATGCTGATGGTTTATTATGTCCCCAGAGGATGGTTAACAAAAATTGTAAATGCAGATCCAAACCAGCAACTCATTGTTTCCAGTATAGACTTGGTCGACAGCAGATAATTGCATGTTAATTACCAAAATTCATACAAGTATTAAATTAATTTAAAATAATGGAAAGGGGAAAGAATCAAAGTACATAACAATGTTATTATATCTAAGTAACATATTAATTATTTATGATGTTGCATATTAATGTTACTAAACCTTTGCTGAGACTTGTGCCCCAGCTTTCTTGCTGAAGACTGGTTTTTCTTCTAAGGGATCATTGTCACTGGTTAAATTCATTGCTGAGCAAAGGGCCATACAGGTCTCCTAAGAATAACAAAAACCCCAGATAGTGCAAAAAAAAAGACAATTCCATGTAGCAAACTTGTTCCCTTCTCTTGCCAGAGATTACTTATTTGTTGATAAATTCAATGTTTTGACTCCAGTTTTTGACAAATACAGGTCAGAACTGACAAGACCGATGAACTTGGTGGAGGGAAATAAGTAGACGGTGCAGAGTTGTGACCATATTCACACATGTGCTCTTCCCTGTGAATGGCCAATACAGAGGGATGACAAGGATTGAGCCAGGAAATGTCTCTGCCATGGTGGCCCTTTGATGCTGGGATTGGCTCCATTACAGCTGCAGCAGGTTATAGTGATATTCTGACTGTAGAACAGATTCAGATATACCCTATAACTGTAGAAAGAAGACAAGGATGTAGCTCATGTTTCTTAGCTTTCAGTGTTTCTAGCTGTTCTTCTGGGCCAGCTACAGTAAGGTCTGCTGCAAGACATAGTACAGCCCAACAGAAGTGCAGGTCCATGAGATGGTTAATGAGCCACGTGCCCTTTCCAGAGGAAGGAGAGACAGGATAACAGCACATGACAAGTGAGCAAATGTGCTCAAAAGTTCACTGTTAGGGAAATGGAGTTTTTAATTCTATTACTAATGAAGCTCTTGGTCTCAGTGCCCTAGGATCTCCTGCCTCTAGCCCAAAAATCCAAATACTTTTAGGGTTGGGGTTAGGGTTGGGGTTCAGAGACCCACAAAGCCTAGAGCTCCAGAGACACTTGTACTGCAAACAGCCTGGCAAGGGGAATACGGCAGCACACCAACATTCATCCCATCACATTTTTCCTCATCAGGGACAGCCATGATGGTGGAGACCTTGGGCTCAGTGACAAAATCCAGTTAGGGTTAGGGTTGGGGTTAGGGCTAGGGTTAGGGTTCAGAGAACCACATTGCCTATGGATCCAGGGACATTTGTACTGCAAAGGGCATCCCAAGGGAAGCACGGCACTGCACCAAGGTTGCTCCTCCCACACCTTTCTCATCAGAACTAGGTATGGTGTTGGGACCTGCACCTGAGTGCCAAAATCCCAGTGGATCCAGGGGCATTTGTACTGCAAATGGCATCCCATCTGTCGACCGGACCCATCCCACAGGGAAGTCTGCTGCCTCCCCGGGGTCCGGATTAGAGAAATTAAGAGGAAACTCCCTGAGCTTGTGAAGATTCAAAACTCTCTTTGTGTGTTGTGTGTTTGTGTATCAGAGTGTGCCAGGATCTGTTCTTGCTATGTCTAAGCTCAGTCATTAGGATGTTAGGAATAAATAACATTATAATCACTCTTAGTCATACAGAAAAATATTTACATACTGATGAGTTGGTTCATGGTCATGAAGCTGAATGCATCTGGAGTGTTACAGTCAATTATGCCTGGAAAAGCAACTAAATTAAAATGGGGATTTTTTTTTTTAGTGACCAGATACTGTCCTCGTGCACCTCTGAGGTTTGGATTGGATCGTAAAATATCAGATAAATGTGATAATAAGACCAACATGTAATGACAAGTAAGAAGCTACATAGAAAGTAGGATGAGAGAAGAGAAATGCAGAAGGAGTAAGGTTGTAAGATGATGTGATTGGTAGGTGAAAAATGATGTGAATCTGCTGTCCTTGGAGAAGATTCAGTGTAAAAACAAGGAATTAATGAATTCAAATATTTCAGCAGAGCTGGAGAGGATGAATTTCAGAGCTTTTAAGGATGGGAGAAGTGACATGAGTTGCTCTGGGAGCTTGGAAGTGGTGCATACTGTGCAGTTGCCAACAATTAAGTAAGTTGCTAAGATCTTCTCAAGAGCCTTTAGATTACTGCTGGAGAAGAACTTGCCATAACCATTGGCATCTTACACACTATCTTCTCCCTTTCTGGGGAAAACTATAGCACAGGCAGATCTCCTCTTAGTGTCAGATCAGAATGCTGATAGGCCAGGAGGAATAAACCAGTACGCAGCTCTGGATGAGATGCAAGAGGGCCCATGGGCTGAATCATAGCCCTGGGCGAGCTCCCTTAAAGCTCTTTTGCTCTTTCTTCCCATTCCCTCTGGTAACAGGAGGAATGATGTGGGTGTTTCTTCTTCCTCGTCTTCACTACAGTTTTAAGCCTGCATTTTAAAGGTGTCTTTGTAATTTGAAATAGCTATTTGCTTTCCTGTCTTTGGCCACAGTTACTCTGCTGTGGGATTTGTCCCTTGATGTCCTGATGACCAGGGGATTGATTATGTCACAAAAACCAGTCTCTTTTTTCAAATGGGCCAGGCTGGCAGTTTATAGGGTACATAAGCTTCAAAGGTTACAGCCTGATGAAAAGAATACAAACATAGTTCAAGTTGACACTCATTTCTTAAAAACTTTTAAAATAAATCTGTTTATTTCTGTCGGCCATTCCATTATAGGTACAAACTGCATTAATATGTGATCTAACTGAACCATACACCAAAATACCTTGGGACTTCAATTTTAGGGCAAAGTAGATTAAAATATGAAGGTTGCTTCCCTTTTTGAAGTTCATACAACAGCTTCAGATTCCTCCTCCTGAGCGTTTTAAGGTTCCCCGTTTTCATTGCCAGTGATTTGATTTGATTTTTTTAAGAAGTCTGCCCTATTGTACTACTGTATGCACTTTTTAATGAGATTTGGAATATAAATGGAATTTTGCAGGCAGGACCTGGCAAACAACTGTGTATGTAGTACATTATGATCTCAACAAAGTACAAAGGATAATAAAATGGATATCCAAGGTTTACAGTTGTTTTTTGTTGGGGTTTTTTTTTTGAAGTATAAGCAATTTGGATTAAATCACACTCAATTCAACTCTGGTTATCAGAGTTATCAGAATTATATTCAAATCCTTTTTGTGAAGCTGCCCAACCTTCTTTATTCTGATTTACTAGTTATTGCCAACCAACGTGACAAGTATATTACCAGATTTCTTCAAATTGCTGTGATAACTAAGCTGTTCACCCTTGTGCTTAACTGATGTCCCACATGCTTCTGTGATGTGGCAGTCCCACAGGACATGGTGTAAAAGTGATAATGATGAGTAAGATAACAATTTAGAAATGGACTTAACCAGAAATATAGTGGGCAAAGAATATAGGGAGCTATAGAATTCTTCTTCCCTCCCACCCTTTGTGTTTCCTCAGTAGCAGCACCCAACGTGGACTGCACACACTGGGTTACACGACCTGATCCCGATGGAGTGGCTGAACACTGCTTCATCTTAAGGAAATAAAACAGTGCTTTAAAAATAGAGCAAGACATGCTCACCCTTCAACAAACGTGACCAAAAGTGATTTTATTAAAATAAAACTTAAAGCATATCTAAACAAATGCAGTTGTTGGCAGCAGCTTGTTTTGTCATTCCGTAATTAATTTGGGAATCATTCCCTTTCCCTGTGAATATACTGAAGTCTTGTTGGGTTTTGGTTTTGTTTTTAGTGGGTACTAGATCCTTAATATCTGCCAGTTTAGTATCTTAACATTTCGGTCTCTGCTCCGTTTCAATTTTGGGATATGGAAGAATTTGTGGAAGTAAGGGGTGAAGGAAACTTACAGGAAAGGCTTCGGAGAGCAAATTTGTGTTGTAATAACTGTCTGAGGAGAAGTTGAGCATTAATGCTAAGCCTATTCTTCCACTTGTCTGATCATCTTTTCATGACTAGATCATGATAAATTCATTTGATGCCCTATTCCTTTGTCTAGGTGTTTGTCTGGTCCCCCCCCACCTATTTTAAACAGTTGGTTACAAAAGTTCTTGATTATGCTTTGAAATTTTACCATTGACTTTAGTGGGCATCAGAGTTAGGTCAGAAGAGAGTAAGTACATGTGAAAATAGTCTTTCCATGTCTGGGTACAAGAAAACTAAGTACCAAAACTTGGACGTAGGGGTGAACATTCCAGAAATGGTCTGACATTTAATGAATTGAAATTCAGGGATAGCTGAATATATATAAATGGTTAAGGAGGTATTTGGAGCCTTTGTTGAAGAATCAAATCAAACAGCAGTGATGTTTGAGGAGGTCTGTGAAGAGTATGAGCAGGAAGGGGAGAGGTGAATTATGGTCATACCTGAATTTTCAGTCTGCAGAAATTCTGCAGGTCCCTTGGATCAGCTTGATCTGCTGAACGTTGTTGGAAGTTAGGAGTGAGGTTCAACTCTGAGAGTATTCAGTTAGGTATGCAAAGCTGTTCTAATAATGCATAAAAGGCTTCCTTCAGCAACTTTGTCCCCCAAGGGCTGCTTTAAATCAGCTCGGCAGTTTCTTCTGTATTTATTAACCTTTATTTTAAAGGAAAGGGGAAGAAACATGGTTCTTAAGGTCTAAATTAACACCAGATATTTAAGGTGATCAAGATCATGTATATAGCATTTCCATAACTCTTCTTATAAATTATAATATGTCTTGGTTTTCTTTCTTTTCCTTTGCAGTTTGTGGCCCATCCAAACTGTCAGCAACAGCTACTGACTATCTGGTATGAAAATCTCTCAGGATTACGGGAGCAGACCATAGCTATCAAGTGTCTGGTTGTGCTGGTTGTGGCATTGGGCCTTCCATTTCTAGCCATTGGTTATTGGATTGCACCATGTAGCAGGGTACTGAATTTTATAAATTATGTATATTGTGCTATTCTGGGAGCTGTTTTTCCATTTCTGGCACGCGAAATGCAATATTGTACCTCTAATTCTGCTGCTTCCAAATTTTAACTAACTCATGATATTTTCAGTAATCTCTAGTCTTGAGCCAAAAGATCTTGTTTGCTTTCTTTGCACTGTAAGGAGGGGGGACCACAGTGATGAAGCATGAAAATAACTTGTTGTAAAGTTTAAAGAAAAGAAAAAAAATCTTCTCTGGAAGCTTTTTTTCTCTTTTAAATATCTGTAGATCGTGCTCACCTCACAATCTCTGCTGTGTAATTGTATTTGTATTAATAACACAGATTTTTTTTGAAAGTCACTGCTCAGATTCTGTATTAGGTCTCCTCTGATGGCATCTTAAGATCTGATGCTGTTTCCATATAAACCATTAGCACAACATGTGTTGACTTCACCGATGCAGAACTTAATCTTAAGTAAGATGTTTGTTATTCCTGCCCTAGGAGAGCTGTTTAGCAGGTGAATCATAGAGCAGAAATTAAATTAAATTAAATGCAGTATTGCAGCCATGTGGTAGGGTGTGTTTGTAAAAGAGCACAACTATAAACTCTTTTAAATGATATGAAAATATAATCAGCTGTCCTGATGAAAATAACAGAGGATTCTTTGAAATCCTTGTCGTCTGTAGCTTGTGAATTGTCTGCAGATGAAGTATATTGATAGATCTTTGGTAGATCAGAAGGAAGATTTCCCTTTTGTGTTAACTTTTTAAAAACAATTTAAGTAAATTTACTTCTGTGCTGAATGTGGTCTTTCAGTTTTATTTCCTTAACAATAGTACATCAAATGTGAGTTTTGCTCATTTATATTTTACTCTTGTAGCTCACCTCAAAAAGGAAAAGATTTTGCTCATCTGCTGCATATTTCAAGGGAACCAGATGTTTTCTCTGGGTCAAATATTTATTTATTTAAAGATAAACGTTGATTAAAGTAGTGTAATTGTTACTCTCATTGTTCTCTGAAATGTCACTTCCCATGAATATCTGTAGTAGAGAGATTCCTCGCTCACAGCTCGATATCATAGAAATGTATTAATATTTTTTTAGCTGGTGTCTAATATGGAAAAGTGACATTTGTCCTTGAGCTCTAATTCCCAGTACCAGAAACACCTGATACTTTTCCTGGTGCTTGTGTCAAATAAAACTACTGTACATTCAGATCGGTTGTTTGATACTGTAATTTCAAAATGCTTTCTAAAGGTCAGGAGCAGGAAAGGAACCTGAGATTGCACAGGTAGTAAATGCTGTTTAGTGTGTGCTGCTCCACTTAGTTCATAGTAGCTGACCCCAATTTCAGGAAAACCATTCCTTGAAATAAGAAAGCTATTTCCAGTTCCTCATCTGCTGAACTCGGTTTTCTCTTAGTATATACGATACTGCTCTCCTCCTTAGTCCATTGTGATGGAACAGTCACTATTTTTAGGAGACATAGGTTATTTATCTGGCACTTACAGCTCTGAAAATACATTCTGTGGATGGAATACTGTAGCCAGAGATGAGATGAGTCTGTCATTTTTCCTAGAGCTATAGTCATAGACAAGCTGATAGTACACTCATTGGTAGGGAAAGCATTTTCTACTTGGAGATTTTAAGTTTGTATGTATTTATTTTCCATGTGCTTGCTTCCACCCCTCATTGGTATCTCTGAACAATAGATCAAACTCTTTCTGGTCACAGCCACTGTATGTTTGTAATTCCTTGGAGTGTTTCCCCTCATACATTGCCATCTAGAGTTTGTGTGATAACACGAACACTCACTAACAGAACATACTCCATGAGGCTGCCTCTGGGAGGCCTTTTGTCCGAGATGGTGAAGCATCACAGTCCAGTATGCTTGGAAGAAAGAACATGCTTTAAAAATGAGGTTTCAGACTGTCCTGAGCTCATTTATGCTTCTGGAATGCCTGATGAGTAAGTTTGTTTCTTTGAGGAAACTGAGTGACTGCTTTCATTCTGCCTTTGCAGCTTGGAAGAATTCTTCGAAGCCCATTTATGAAATTTGTGGCACATGCAGCATCCTTCATTATTTTCCTAGGCCTGCTGGTGTTCAATGCTTCAGACAGATTTGAAGGTATAACAACGCTACCAAATGTCACTGTCACTGATTACCCGAAGCAGATCTTTAGGGTGAAGACTACACAGTTCACCTGGACAGAAATGCTGATCATGGTATGGGTACTTGGTAGGTATATTGCCCCTTCATCTTTTTGTTAACTGGGAGAGAAATTCTAAAAGGAAGGAGAGAAGCCCAGGTCCCAAACCTTTGCTCCAGCTGCTGTGTGGTTAGAAGAAACCCTTAGGGCAGATAACAGTGCATTACAACTGGTAAGAGCCTCAGAGCATCTCCTTGCTGCCTCCTCTTGCAGCACAGGGTAAAATTTGGTTTGCTGATTTGCAGTTTGTTAATTCTGGGATTTGTAACAGGAGCACAGGTTTGCTGAAGAGAACACCACAGAAGTGATACTCTACTGAAGTGGTTTTCCTAAGTAGTATCAGGAGGAAGCCTACACTGCTGCCCGTGCCAGAAGGTCAGGAGTTAACATTCTGGCACATCAGCACTTGTGTGGCCTTGTTGCTTAGGTGGCATTTGGGGTAAATACATTTCTACTAATGTCAAGAGGCGAACGAGTCAGTTCTCATTACTTGTTTTTTTTTCCCAAAACCGGATCAGCTGCCAGCCTGTTTGAAACTGTATGGCAGAAAATGCAATCTTCTAGCATTTCATCCAATTCACGTGCTTTGTGCAGCAAAGGGTCAGGTAGCCACATGACAATGCAGCACTCTCAGCTTTGACAGGCAGTGGAAGAGAAAGGAAGTGTTACTGTGGCTGCTACACAAAGGTGCCTCACTCTGCCTTTTGAATCCTCCGTATCTCCTGGTTTAAGCACTTAAATTATGTTGGGGTACAGAGATGCATATCCCTTGTATGCTCCTTTTGGTAGTCCCAGCATCTACTCATGGGGAGCAGCCTCTTTATTTGACAGAACGCAAGGACTGAGATTTTGGCAGTCTCTAGGACTCAATCACTAGAGAAATTTCTTGGAGACTCAAGAGACAACCAGCCTGAAGCCAATCCAGTGTGTGGCTGCTGTACATATGGTTGGGATGGCAGCAGTGCCCCTCTGAATTACCCAGCCACGGAAAGAAGAAAAAAAGTTGTGGGGTTCTTGATTTGTTGTTTGGGTTTTTTCCCTTAGAAACTTTTTTGAAGTAATAAAAGGTCTTGATTCCCAACAGCTGCATCTCAAGGTTGTGAGGCTGTGATCTGGAATAAATCCACATAAATGAATTTTTGGGAAGAAGCTATAGTAAGAAAATTGGATTACACATAGCCAGATTCCACTTCCTATCTTGAAAAGCATCTTACTCTGTACAGTGGAGGACCAGGAGTATAATAAAGTACCCTTTATATTTGGTCATCTGTGTAGTTGGGTCCTTGTGCTCGCTGTAAAAATGAATCCTTCTGATTCAGAAGTGTTTTATGAATATAAATGGTAAGGAAATGAGAGGAGCTCTTTTCCAAATCTAACATTTTTCCTTCGCTAGAAGTACAGCACACTGTTATGTTGCTAGACCATAATACTTTCATTGTAGAATCATGGCCCTATGCTCCCCTATGTGGAGATGTCTGAGCTTTATCCCCACATATCAGTTAATACCTTGCAGTTTGATTGACCCTGTTGCAACCAAGAGAGCCTTGCTCAAGGTGTACGGTGACACTGTGACACTGCAAATAAGTGAATTTTTGTTCCACTGGTACCACCTGGTTTCACGAAATGGGAGAATGCAGAGTTTAAATGAAAAGAGTTTGGCCAACGTTGCTATGGGTTTTTTTCATTTCTTGTTGCAGGTATGATGTGGTCAGAATGCAAAGAGCTGTGGCTGGAAGGACCCAGGGAATATATTTTGCAGTTATGGAATGTTTTGGATTTTGGGATGCTATCCATTTTCATTGCTGCTTTCACAGCGAGGCTGCTGGCATTCCTACAGGCCACAAAAGCACAACAATATGTGGACAACTACATCGAGGAGAGTGACCTCTCAGAGGTCACACTTCCTCCAGAAATCGAATATTTTACTTATGGTGAGTTTAACTTTTCTGCAACACAGATAGGAACGTGGAAGAACTGGTAGGATGCATGAGCATTTCAAAGCCTTAAAACAAATTTTTGCATGTGTTTGTGTTCATAGCATTATCTAACCATTTCTGCCTCAATATTTTTGTTTCTGTGCTGTTTAAACAACAGTTGTCATGCTGCTGATTTGCCAGATCTGTCAATATATTAAAATGAAACAATAGGCATAAGGACAAAATCAGGTCATGTGTAGCTGTCCCTGATTTTGTTGTAACTGTTTATCCTACAGCTAAATTTGACTCTCTTGATTTGAAATATTTGCAAGCTATATTTTATTCTTGACTTAATGTGCAGCAGATAAAATTTTGATGTGAATTTTCTTTGGTTTGGTTCAGTTGTTTGATGTAGTTATTCATACTCCTAAAGATCTGTCAACATTTCATGGTAAAGGAGGAATGCTGGACCCAGTAAAGATCTGCTCAAATAGAGTAAAAGTACTAAACAGTTACTGCAGTGCAGAAATGGTAACGAAAGGTGTGATGAATCTCTGTTTGCAACACCAGCAAGGGCTGTATGTATTTTAGAATATAGTTTATGAACTTCAATAGCAGTATGAACTACTTTATGAACTATAATAGCAGACTTGGTTTTGGTAGTTAAAAAAACCCCCACAATTCTACTTCCATTGAGGTAAATGGCAAAAATCTTCCTGATTTCAAGAGGAACTAGGTTACATACTGAACTTGAACAGTGGCAAAAGCTTGGTGTGATTAACAAATGAAATTATTCATCAACCAATACTGTTAATTTCCCATTAATAAAACACAAAATACAAATAAATTTCTGGCTTTAGCATAGTGCTTATTAAGACAGCTAATAATACAGTTGTGTTAACGATAATTCCTTACTGCTTTTCTTATGTAGTTTAGATTAAAATGCAAACTTAAGAAGAAAATGTCAAGTTTCAAGTATAGTTTTTCTTCTTGCAAATGGGAATGTAACTTAAATTTATCCTTTGTGACTTACAGGAAATGGGAACAGAGTAGCAACTGCCAGATTCTCCAGATATTTGTCTCAACTAAGTTCAGACATGTTCACAGAAAATCCTGTAAAGATTTATTTTTCAACCTTGTGATAAATGAGTAACTCCTTATATTTACCCCAATTTTTCATGTCTTCCAGCTAGAGATAAATGGCTCCCATCTGATCCTCAGATAATATCTGAAGGCCTTTATGCAATTGCTGTGGTTCTGAGCTTTTCTCGGATTGCATATATCCTGCCTGCGAATGAGAGCTTTGGGCCCTTGCAGATTTCACTGGGAAGGACTGTTAAGGACATCTTCAAGTTTATGGTCCTTTTTATTATGGTATTTCTTGCATTTATGATTGGAATGTTCATACTGTATTCCTACTACCTTGGAGCTAAACTAAACCCAGCCTTTACGACGTAAGTATGAAGTTGTGTTTAAGTAAAATGCCAATATGAAACTTAGTTTTTCACTAAGACAACAAAGTCTGTGAGATATTGTGTGCTCTTTCCTAGCATTAAAATAAAACTGAGGACAGTTGAAGCCAGCGGGAAATCAGGTATCTCAGAACCTTAGAAAGCAGAAAACAAAAGGCCAGTTCTTTCCTACTGGTATAATGGAAGCTTAAATTGCGGTCTAAAAGAATTTTACCTGTATATTGTGTTAATCAAACACATGAGGACAATCAGTTGCAAGAAAATACTGCTGATCTCTTCTGAATGACATTTTCCCAAAGCAGCTACTAGAACTGTAATCTTTAACTGGGCTTTGTGAGACCTAATTGATACACAGAGAGATTTAGCCAAGATGTCAAGAAGCAGAGACAGTGATTCTGTAGGTGGTTTGTTTCTCTTACTGAAACAAATCTATAAAACTGCACTGGACTCTTTTGGATCCAGGTTTACAATCTCCATGATAACTGCTTAGTGTCACATGAGTACAGAAGAATGGTAGTCAGAAGTTTCTCTTCATGCAATGAGGTTGCTATGATCTCCAAAGTTTGTTTGTTTGCTTGTTTATTTTAGTTCCTGAAACAAGGCAATGCTGAAAGTGATAAATATTTAGGATGTTCCAAACCAGAAGTAATTCCACGGGATGATGAAATTTAGAACTTTTCCTTTTCTCCCATCTTTCTACAGGAAAAATTGCTTCTTTTTTTTTCATGTAGTTGATTCTATGACTTCTCCTTAATTTGAGCCTGATTTTTATGCTTACTCTTAATCTTTTCTTTAGATAAGTAATGAAATATACCTTTGTTGCAGTATTTGCTATCGGGTGTCTAATATACTATTTGAATGCTTATTAATATTCATTGCTTCAGCAGCAGTGTTATTTTACTAGACTATACATGCATTTGTATATTATTTTTAAAACTAATTTATCATTGCTAAAACAGGTACTTGGAGATAATGTGTACTGACATATTTTAGTTATTAAAATAAGCTGTCTAGTTCACTTTCTGGCAACAGGGGGGAAGAAGTAATGCCCAGTAAATTCTGTAGGGTACAATGGAAGGCACCTCAAAATTTCTATTGAATGTCAAGATCTCTTAGCTTGCGTTAGTTGGCCCTCCTCAGTGGGGCAGGATGGAGCTTTGCAGCGAGCTGTGTCCTGACTGCATGACAAGTCAGCCTGTAGCAGTGTTTTCTGAGTGGAAGGAGGAGTGGCAGCATGAGGAGGAGAGCTTGAAGAGGGTCCACTCTCAATGGCCCTGAGGGCTTGAAGAGCTGTCTTGGCAGCTCATTTCCTCAGGAATCGCCCTGACTATGGGATGGAGGCAAGAGCATAAAGGCAATGAGTTCTGGACCCAGAGCCATAAGGATATCTAGGTGCCTGCCTCCTGTTGGAGTGCCTGGCTTCTACTGATTTCAACAAATCTTGAGCATATCCTATGAAATCTGTTTGGTTTGTCAGTTTTGTTGCTGAACCTGCTGCCTACCCACTTCTTTGCGCACCCTTTGGATGAAAGGTTTAATCAGAAGCTCTTGAAAGGAGTGTAGCAGCCCATCAGCCCCTTTTAGGGAAGGTCTGCCCTTGCAGAGTTAGGCTGGAAAATAATGAGATGAGAATATGCATCATCTCCAAACTGGAAATAGAATATCTTTCTAATTCTTGGGCTGTTGTTTTGCTTGTGTTATTACACCCATGTTACCTACGATGGACAGGTGGAGCACAGTGGAGAAATCAAACATACTGTGAAAAATATTTTCGCGCGTGTTTGTTGTTTTGATTGATGCTCTACATACCTGGTTCACAGACAAATTACCTGAGATTGTTTATCACTTACTGTAAACACAACTTACATTTATTTGTGTAGTTGGTAATAATGCCTTCCTCTTTGTTTTTGTTTTTCCTACAGAGTGGAAGAAAGTTTCAAGACCTTATTTTGGTCAATATTTGGCTTGTCCGAAGTAACCTCTGTTGTCCTCAAATATGATCATAAGTTCATAGAGAACATTGGTTATGTTCTTTATGGCATATACAATGTAACGATGGTGGTAGTTCTGCTCAACATGCTGATTGCCATGATCAACAGTTCGTATCAAGAAATAGAGGTGGGCTCTGTTCTCGAGTTGTTTCCTTTTGCTATGTTGAAAAAAAGGCAGAATTATTAGGAATTATTTCAATGAGCACATCTGGATATGCAGAAGTACAGTGAAGAGATTCCCTCAGTGAAGGAGATGACAAGAAATAACATATTCCTAGGACTGACTTCATCTAACAACCCAGCCGAGCTGCAGAACCTTAGAGGATCTGAACAAGTAGTTCATCTTGTGCCACATGTACGCATCTAGGGAGATGTCATTCATCCAGAAATCTTAAAATCTGAAGCAATACTGAAATGAAGACTGCTGGGAAGTAGAGAACAAAGTCACTGGGTGCAACATATTAGACCGGTGGTTCAGTCCCTGTTCCCTTAACATGCTCATTGCACGTTCCCTTGCTATAATACACTTCAATCTTTGACAGATCATTAGGAGATGGATTAAATGTATTTTGATGTGTTCTTTAATGAAAATCTGGTATTTAGTTCCAGTCCTCAAACTTTTTAGCTACATGTGCAGGAGTCAGATGTTTATGTACAGCAGTGATACAGGGACATACTTTATCCCATTTATATGCCTCTGTACATGGAGTATGATACAGGTGCTTATCTTCAAGATTGTTGAGACTGAGTCACACTTAACAACGCTTACACACTTTGTTTGTAATGTGGTTTTTTTCCATTTTAGGTACAATATTAAAACTTGGTTTTAGGGTTACTGAGCTTTGCCATGTGCCCTGAAAACACAGTGGCAGTATTCCTCCAAATCTGCCAAGTGGCTCAGCTGAATTAATGCTTGAATTTCACACAGAGTTATTGGCTGCATTACTTTATTTTAATTTCATTATGTCGACAAAATATCTTCATTTTAAAAGATAATTAATTAGGGTACTTACCATCCAACTTGGAAAAAAAATTAAGAAAATTAAAAGTAGTGAAGATACTTAAGTTTTAAAAATAAATCCCAAGTGGCTGAAATGAAAGTAAAGGTGTATTTGTAGTGCTGGTTTTCCAGAGCCTGAGTTCTGATATTCTTCAGAGTACTACACTCACATACATGCACATGAAACTTCTTTTAAATATTGACGTACGTGTTTTTATATTGTTTTTATATCTTAACACAGGATGACAGTGATGTAGAGTGGAAGTTTGCTCGTTCTAAACTTTGGTTATCATATTTTGATGATGGAAAAACATTACCTCCACCATTCAGTCTTGTACCAAGCCCCAAATCTTTTTTCTATTTCATCATGAGGATCATTAACTTTTCGAAGTGCAGGAGGAGACGTCTACAGAAGGACATTGAAATGGGGATGGGCAATTCCAAGTCTAGGGTAAGTACTGAAATCTTTTCATTGCAGTGAAGAATTGTGTGTCTGTTCCAGCATTCTGCTTTTCTTTAAGTTTTAGGATATAATCTGTGCTTCTGATGATAGTGTGGTAATCAGTTAAACATTTATATTCATAGACCTGTATTTCAGACTGCCTAAATGTACTGCATAAAAACAAAAAATAGCTGTAAATTTTCTTAGGACAACAAGCTCCAATGACTGGAAAAACACAATTAAAACAAAAATAACTGAGTATTCAAAGATGCAGATAATTTCCACAAGGAATGACTTAAATACTGAATAAAAGTGCTTTCAGCCTCTGTTAGAAAAATGTTTAGTTCAGGGTAAAAAAGATGATGGGAGGGGATAAGGAGAGAAAACTTTTCCTTTCACTAGGGCAGGAAAGGGATAAAAGTGTGGTCAGGGTGATGATCACTTCCTACTGTCAAAAGCTATGTTCTCAACAGAAGACAACAGGAAAGAGGGAGGGTTGGTAATCTAACCATGACATTGTAAATTTCAGTATCTAAATTTTCTTTACAAATATTAATGGAACGCAGTGTCACAATGCCCTTGTGAGAATTAGATAACAATTCCCCATGTTTTACTGATGGCAGTCTGGGGCACACATGGGTTAAAGAGGGTACGTGTGGCTTTTTTTATAAGTTAGGTTCAAGGTCCTGGGTATTAGAAAGACTGAAGAGGTCAGCTGGCATTGATTCAGTGACTTTTAATTGGCCACACAGGAAACTAATGACAGGTGCAGACTAGGGGGTTCAACCTTCTTAGAATGACAGAATGGTTTGGGTTGGAAGGGACCTTAAAGATCATCTAGTTCCAACCCCCTGCCATGGGCAGGGACACCTCCCACTAGACCAGGTTGCTCCAAGCCCCATCCAGCCTGGCATTGAGCACTGCCAGGGAGGGAGCATCCACAGCCTCCCTGGATAACCTGTGCCAGTGTCTCACCACCGACACAGTGAAGAACTTCTTCCTAAAATCCAGTCTAATCTACCTTCCTTTAGTCTGAGACCATTTCTCCTAGTTCTATCACTACATGCCCTTGTCAAAAAGTCCCTCTCCAGTCCCTCTTCTAGGGATACACATTTTTTACTTCACCCTCAGCAGTGTATCTGAGAGAAGAGTTAGGTCCCTGATTTGGTAGTAACAAACCTGCATTGGTCACAAAGCCGTCTTGTCCAAGATGGCTTTTCCCCTTCTGTTTCTAGCCCACTGCTACAAAAATCTTCAATTATTTGGGATCTGATAGCTTTGTGATCCTTGAATAATTGAACAATGACCATTTTTCTGAATGCATTACTATTCCTGAAAATGATTCTTTGGAAAAACACTTTGAACTAAGCAGGAATAGTTTTGAGCATGTATTTGTAGTTAAACGTATGCTTAAGAGTGCAAATCCACAGCAGATCTTTGTTAAAGCCAGTTTAGAGAGAGTCTCTTTGCTCTGGCCACTCATCCCTGCCTCCATAATTCATTTTTGCTTTGAAGCTGTGCTGTAAACAGGATGGCTAAAATTGTCGGTGTTTAGAAAAAAAAAACCAACCCCCAAAAAAACCCCAAGAAAAAGAAGAGCGAAAAAAAAATCTAAGTTCTAACTGTGAGTTCCATAGTATATTTTAATTTTGTCTTATTTCTTCCTAGTTAAACCTTTTCACTCAGTCGAACTCCAGAGTTTTTGAATCACACAGTTTCAACAGCATTCTCAATCAGCCGACACGCTATCAGGTAAGTACATAGAGTGGTTGGTGTTTTGAGTAATAGACCTGTGTGAAGGTGCCAGCTGAAGTTTGTGTTTCAAGTACATTATGCCTTTACTGGGTAAAGACAGCCTCCTGTAGAAATCAAACTCCAGGATGCTACTGGAAAAAAGACAGTTACTCTCCAACCCCATTATTTGAAACATTTAAAACTAGCCCATACAAAACTTTTATTTTCCTTTGATGTCCCCATTTGGAAAGCATGAGAAGCAAACATCTGATTTCTGGGGAAGGGATGTGAAAGCATTGAGCTGACTAGGTTAGCTTTGCTTTCCCTTCCTTTCTTCTCATGATCTGAGATGTGACATTCAATATCCCTGCAGATGGGAATGCTCCTTTCTGGCAAGAGGAGTCTGTCAGGTAGTAAGCACCCTCCTGTCTTCTTTCCAGCTCAGAAATAAAGTAGTAAATAGGAGCTCTTGTTCCACTAGTGAAAATGTTGAAGTCATGTAATCCACCCGTGCAAATTCTGTTAGATGAGCTACATTAGATTAGTTGGGTATGGTAACACAGTACAAGAATATTAGTACATACAAGGAACTGGTACATATGGTATAAAAATACAAATATCATCTTAATGAATCCTTTACAGCTGACATTGCATGGTCATACCATAAAATCTCAACTTTTCCTTCTTTCTTTTTGAAAGGTAAACACTTGATATTACACATTCTTTCACGTATGAACTGAGTTTAACAAAGAGCAGACCTATCCTGAAGCTACTTAAAGCCTAACGTACTTTAGACATATTTTCCTGTTGTCCTGTTCCCTACAAAAAGTTGTGGTGCTCTGTAAATAAGAGGTAATTGGATGAGAAAGGTGCTTTGTTGTAATGATGAATCTCAGCGTGCCACCAAAAAAGCCCATATGAGGCAACTGCTTTATCTCGGGCTGTTGATTCTTTGGCTTATACAGATGTGAGGGAGGTAGTTAAGAAAGAGGAGTGAATGGTGTTTAATTGTATGTGCTCACCTGATTATATAACTGTTTGAATTTGGCAGCAAATTATGAAAAGACTGATAAAGCGTTACGTTCTGAAAGCACAAGTGGACAAAGAAAATGATGAAGTAAATGAAGGTAAGAAGGAGGTGGCATTTTAAATATTCAGAGGCAATTTTTGTCACTTTGTATTAAGAATCAGTATTGCAGTGGTGCTTGGAGGTTTCAGGTAAAAAGAACGTTAATTTCTGCTTCAAATGCACTGAACTTGGCTGGATAGTAGTGGAAGCATGCCCGTGACAACAAAAATGTCCAAGCAGGACCAAAGAAGTAGAACTGAGATATATTACAGCCCCCATTTTACAGGTGGAAAATGAGAGCAGACACAACCCACAGCTACAGAGGAAATTTTTGAGGAAGTCCTTAACTGTATTCACACTTCCAGAGCCCCAGTTAGAGCTGCAGGACATCTTTGTTTCATTCAGCTGAACACAGAATTTATCACTTTACCCCATGAACTGCTTGAATTGCCTTCCTTCATAAAGCTGTGCAGAGTATTCATCTGTGAAGTTGCACATCGTTAAACAGAGCTGCATAAAGTTAGTTGCACAGTGAGAAAAATGACAACTGTAGCCACTGTTTTAGTGTGTGACCGGAGATCTTCTTCAGAAGGATGGATCTGAGCCTGGTGTGGGGTGATGGCGTGGAACTTCCCTGGTAGCAGTGAGATGTGCGCACTCCAGCTCCCAATTGAGATGAGACTAAGGCAAATGCTGTCCTCCTTCCTCCAGCCTTCCAGGAACGAAACACAGGCCTACGGGCCAAAAAAAAGAAACTCTTGAGCTCTGGGCAGGTCCCCAGACAAAATCATCAGGGTGCATGCAGCACAGAACATATTTACTCTACTCTCTAGCTCAAGATTATAAAGTTATTATGGGGTTATTATTATGGGGTTAGAGGCACTTGAGGCCATGGTCTGATGGTCCAATGGTTAGGAATATGATGGGATAAAGGTTGGACTTGATGACCCTGGAGGTCCCTTCCAACCATAATGATTCTATGATTATCAGGCAATAGAATGATGTTCTGTCCAGGGCTGGCTCTGCTCTTGGAAATGTAACACCCCAGCCATGGCTTTGTGCCCTGTAGGCTGGAGGTTATAACTCTCATGGTTCGGCCAGTAAGAAATCTGTGTGACCACCACCAGCAAACCTGCCTGCTTAGCAGGAGTAGTGCTGGGCTAGGTCAGTGGGTTTCCGTGCACAGGGAACACTTGCCCAAGCTGCTCTGCTGGCAGCCTTGTGCTCACTCTCCACTTGGTGTGCAGGGATGAACAGTTTGTGACTGGAAGAGTTCTCACTGGCCGGGAAGCATCAGGCAGCTGCGTGCACGTGTGATGTGAGGGGCCTGGACAGGCTGCTCTCAGCTAGGGCAGTGTAGCTTTTATTTTGCTTAGTAGTTACTCCCTGCTTCCGTGTAACTCTGCAGCAAGAAGCAGGGAGCAGAAAAGAAGAGATAAATGAAATCCCACTCTGTGCCTTCAAAAGGCAGTGTTGACTGTTACCCTGAGTCTTCCCCGTCCTGTGTGGCTGTACAGAGCTGAGCTCGTGAGTGACAGAAGCAGAGAAGCTCCTCAAAGTGTCTTCCTCTCAGTGTGCCCCTCTCCTGAATTCCTACTGCTTTCCTCCCTCTCCTGCTCTGTGACGGATGAAAAGACTGCCAGGGGCGTGAAGTCTTCCAGGTCTCTGGTGCCTGTTTGGTACTGGCATATGTGTGTTTAGATAAGCAAGACAGTGCAAAAGAATCATGGTTCTTGGACATCATGGTTCTTGCTTTGTCACCTGTTTTGTAAAGTCCACTTTGAGCGAGCCAGCCAACCCCTGAACCTTAGTCTGCGGCTGCATAGCAAAGGTAGTGAGTGCTTCTTGTATCATGCCCTGGTACCTGAAGTATTGATCAGCCTTTGAAGATACAATTTTTGAAGTCTGCTCTATTCTATATAGAAAACTTCTGCATTCTTAAAGGCTGCAGCTATTTTAAACATATGTCTAGGGATTTTTCCTTGTTTTGCATCACTAGAGAATTCAGGTGTTCTTTCGTAGTCTTTATTCCGTATGTGACAAACAATTTCCTGCAGTGGCTGCTGTGTAAGAATTCACATACCTCATGCTTGCTGGAAGAACAGTATTTGAGTATTTTAAAAAGCTTCTGCTCTTGAACTGAATATCCTATCATGGAAAATGTGCTGTTGCTTGTTACGAGCCTGCCCTTGACAACTGATTTCTTTTAAATGCGCTTTGTGTGCTCGTGTCAAATTGTAACATCATTTTAAATCGGTTGACTTTTTCTAATTCAAAGGATATTGGTAAGGAAGAGGAGAGAGACTCAGAAGCTGTGAGTTTTATTGCCAGCTCTGCCACACTTTCCCTGTGTGATCTTGGCGCATCACTTCAGAAAAAACCTCTTTGCCTTTTCTCTCTAAAAGGGGAATACTAATATTTACCTGCTGCTCAGCAGTGTTGCTGTGATTAATTCATTAACCTCTGCTGTAAAGTGCTTTTTGAATCTTTGGTGTTCCGCGTACACGTGAAGCACAAAATTAAGAGTTCAATCGACTCTTAAAATACCTTTGGGTATTTAAAATACCTCTTTACGGGGTGGGGACACAGTCACATCTCACTGAGAGTGAAGAAGAGGTAAAACCTCCTGCCCCACCCCTGTACCTGCTCACATGAACACTTTGAGACAATAATCTGAAATGCTCACCGATGTGACCTAACAGTACTGAGTTGATGTCAAACCTTGCTGACGAGTGTTTCTTTCAATGATTGATACAGGTGAATTAAAGGAAATCAAACAGGACATCTCCAGTCTTCGCTATGAACTTTTGGAGGACAAGTCCCAGGCAACAGAAGAATTGGCAATTTTAATACATAAACTGAGTGAGAAACTGAATCCCAACATGTTGAGATGTGAATGATTCGACAAAGGAACCACGGCTTCGACTACAGCACAACTATTTATTGGCAATAATATTTCAGTATCTTATACTTGAAAAATGTATTGTAGATTTTTAGCACTAAATAACTTTATGTACAGCTTCTCTGGAATTTAGTCTTAGGAAGTTTTATTAACTCACCACAAAAAAGATCAATCGCTCTTTTCATTTTATTTGTCTAAAAAGCAAGAACTATCATAATTTTTTTTGGCATTTATGCATTAAAGAGGTGTAACAGTGTGGATTGCTGATATTTTAACAGGTTTGTGAGTACATACTGGGTATTCCTTGCACTAAATTTGCAAGACAAGCAGTTACAGGAGCAGATACAGTGCAGTGCTCAGTTCCTTGCAGCACCTGAGTGCAAGCAGGATTTTCCATAATCCCATAGATCACCGTAGAGATCCGTGGATCTCATGCCTTGAGGTCGGTGTTCTTTATTAGTGCAGAAGCCAGGAACTCACGGTATGGTCACCAGGCGTGGATGAGGCTCAGGTAGGTGTGAGTGTACCCCTAGTAGCACCGTCTGACACGTACCTATGTACACGTACCCACCCCTGCCCGCTCCCAATTCACCACCTTCACCCTCACGAGCAAGGACTAGCATTTTTTTTAAGAAAAACCCCTTCCTGAGGCGCTGTGCGCTGTGCCCAGAGCTGCTCTTCACCTGCTAGAGATGATTTTTTTTAAACTCGGGCTCGGCGCAGGGCTGGTGTTTTGTTACTCTGTTCCAACACTGCCTCCGGCGCTCCCTTGTGAAATAAAACATTCCTACTTTACCGATACACCCCTGTCGTACCCAGAATTCGGCACCGCGGAAACGTTAACCCCGG
>VZRW01007024.1:928322-948554 GCA_013398125.1 Aegotheles bennettii | reverse complement strand
GGCCTCCCGCTGCGTCCCGCGGCCCCAGAGCAGCCGGAGCGGGGCGGGGAGGCCCTCGCCGTGCGCCCCCAGGGCCCCGCAGCACCGTGGCGGCTCCGGGCCGGGCTGTGGCGAAGGCGCGGGGCTGACCGAGTGTGCCCGCAGGTGGGGGTGACGGCCCAGAAGACGATGAGGCTGCTGCCCGCCTCGGGGAGGAAGGCCACGCAGAAGGTAGGGGCGGGGGCGGCCCCTCCTCCCGAGTCACCGGTGACAGAACGAGGGGAGACGGCCTCGAGTTGTGCCAGGGGAGGCTCAGATCGGATCTGAGGGACAATTCCTCCCCCACAGGGCTGTCAGGGCCTGGCACGGGCTGCCCAGGGCAGGGGTGGGGTCCCCATCCCTGGGGGTAGCTCAGAGCCGTGCAGGGGTGGTGCTGAGGGCCGTGGGTCAGTGGTGGCCTGGGCAGTGCTGGGTTAACGGTTGGATTCCATCATCTTAAAGGGCTTCTCCAACCAAAACAATTCTGTGGGTCTTATTTCGGAAAACTCAATAGAAATAACAGTGCATTTTTTGTCTTAATAACAGATTTCCACTATGAAAAGACACCTTTCCCCAAATACACCTTTATTGCAGTGTTCCACCTGGTGTTTGCTGACACTTACAACTAGGAGCAGAAAAAGGATTGCAAATGCTGTCACTTAACCTATCCCCTCAGGCTTTAGTGCCCTCTCTGTAGTAGCTTACCCAGCTCTCTGGAGCATGCTCCCATATAGCTATGTAAAAATTAAGTACTGTAGAACTTAAAAGTACTTAAATACAGGAAAGTATGATCCATTCAGGAAAGGAATTATTTAGGAAATATTTATGCATGTGATCAAAAGTAACCATGTATTATATTCCTGAAGGTGGTTGTTGGAGACCAGGATGGGGTCGTTACCTGTTTTGGTATAAAGAAAGGGGAGGCTGTGGTAAGTGGAAATTTTCCCTTTAAGATGTTATTTTTAAAATATTCTTCCTAATGAGCTTTGAAAGTCTGTTTTTATTGACATGGGAAATAAGATCCCTGCAGGAGGTGTCTGCGTAGAGCTGTGGCCTGATCCCTAGTGCTGATTTCATGCCTGGGCAAGCACGTGGCCTCCACCGCTGCAGTCAGACACATCATCATAAAAAAGGTCAATTTAACACCTTCTGCTTTGCAGTTCAGCTGGGCTTAAGCCTCTACACATGCTGGAGGAAAACCTGCAATGACTCCTGAAGCCAGTCACCTTAGGGGGTTTGACAAACTGATTGCTTTTGATGAGCCTACACTTATCCCCAGCTTGATAAAAAATTAACTTCCCCCCCCCGACGAAGTTCATAGCCAGCTCATAAGGACTTAATAGCAATATAAAGAAATCTGTGTAGTCTTCTAGAATAAGAATGCAGCATCTAAGAGGGAGGGAGAGTTTGTGGTGTTCTTTTTTAAGAAAACAAACACAAACAGACAAAAAGCTTAGAGCTACTGGCAGTGCTGAAGTTTTCCCATGGATAAATAATGCTGAAATAATAACTTCTTAATTTATATTTATTTTACAGCTATTTATATTTATCGACTTATAAAATTTTTGATTGCTTTGTGATTCTGAAGAGGAATGTACAGATTATTTTTGTCTGCATGTAACCCATAGCATCGCTGGTTTTGCCAGATATTGTGAAGCAAATTTATTATCCTTTATGTTCAAAGATGACCATAACTACGATCCTGTGGTGATGAAAATTGCTTTTCTATTCACAGCCAGTGTTCAAGACACTGCCAGGCCAAAAAATTGCAAGATTAGAGTTGGGAGGAGCTCTTAATACACCGCAAGAGAAAATTTTTGTGGCTACAGGATCAGAAGTTAGAGGCTTCACAAAAAGAGGGAAGCAGTTTCTTTCATTCGAAACGAACCTCACGGAAAGCATCAAAGCTATGTACGTAGGATATTTTGCATTTTTTCCTAGCCCTAGCAGACCAGTAATTTATGATTTTATGAGATATTTTTTTACTGTATTGTGTGCTTGTAAGGAACACTAAGTGCCAGTCCAGGCTTAACTTGTGCCATGACTTGTAGGAAGGAGCTTAGAAAATAATGGTGAAGTTTGGAGGGCGTAGGGGAGCTTCGGGGGGGTTCTGGAGGCACTCACACCAGTGGGAATGCAGTGAGTGTTGCTGTAGTGCATCACGTTACACACCCTTCCTGTAGCAGCACAGGAACAAATGTTTCATTTTTCTTTTTGGATTGTGTTGTAACATGCTGCCACGTATTAACTGGCTTGAGAAGAATTAATATCAGCAAAATATATTAATGATGTTTCTGTAAAGATATGCTTAGGATTTTATGTGAAGACAAAATGGGAGAGTTGAGAGCTATAGAAATGGTTTTGGCATTCATAAGAAACTTTTTAATAGCTTCAACACCTTGCAGGGCCCACTACTGCCTTGAATCTGCAAGCAGTAGTGTGTGCATACAGCATGCAGCTATACTGGGAGAATGCTACAGGAGGTGTTTTCTTTTTCTCAGGTACATTTCAGGAGCAGATCTCTTTCTTTGTGCGAGCTATATCTATAACCACTACTGCGACTGCAAAGACCAGCACTACTACCTGTCAGGAGATAAAATCAATGATGTTCTCTGCCTTCCTGTAGACAAAGTGAATCGCATTACACCGATACTTGCATGTCAGGATAGAGTCCTCAGAGTTTTACAGGTTAAAATACTCATTTCTGTTTTATTCACCGATGTCCTAGGATTGGGTAATTTTTAAGGGAATTAGCAATCAGTGTGGCTTAAATGTCGTAAGGATGAGCATATCACATCTTCCTTGGCAGTGTTACTGTCTGTAATGCTGGCACATCATGGTTATCCTTTAAAAACAAGTAAATTACTATAAAATTGCAAAGTGAGGATTAATAAAACCACTATAAATAGGTGGTTGAAATTCACAGGTGGAAGTAGGTAACAAGTTGGTCCCTTCTGACTGAAAGTGCTGACATAAGGGAATTGGATGTGTGAGTCTTTATCAGTTTGGAAATTCTTGCTCTCGTAAGTCACTGTTATGACAAGTCTGAGTGATATTAAGTGGTTTAACAAAATTATTTGACAGACAAATTCAGTGATTGTTTTTAATAACACATTTTAAGAGCTGTGTGTTTTAGTTATTTAAACTTTACCCTGTTTTGGCTTAAAAATGGCTCTCCCATTAGGAGTTTGTATAAGTGAAGCGTGTCTGTGGCTATTACCCGTAATAATTCTGCCCTTATGCTTGTGGGATTTTGTTCTGGGTTATGGTTGGTATTTTGGGGTTGATTTTGGCTGGTGTGTTTTTGTTTGGATTTGTTCTTTTTACAAAGCTCATTCAAGATGGTTTTCTTTGACTTCAGGGATCTGATTTACTGTATGAAGTAGAAGTTCCTGGACCACCGACTGTTCTTGCTCTAAACAATGGAAATGGGGGTAACAAGATTTTGAATATACACATAACTAAATCATGTTATTTTACTGTGTTTTTAAGATTTTATTGCTTGTATTTGTTAATTACATTTTACCTTGATTTTTAAGATGATGGTACAAATGTGGCAGAAAACTGACTATGTGAGGCCATTTCTTACATACAAATAAATACATACACACACACCAGACTGTTTTAGACAGTTCTAAATTATATTCACATTTAATCTAAAACTTCTTAGAATAGCAGTGAGATACAAGGTGGTCTCATTGTGGAGATAGATACAAACTGGCCTTCTGGGGGCCTTGTCAGAGTTCTGGGTTTGGGTTCCTCTCATGCATAGATTTCCATAACTGGAATCACTAGTTGCATCCATCCACGGATGGATGAGAACACTGAGTAGAGCTCACATGAACTAGGACTGTGGAAGGATCAAGCTTAAAATAGTTTGATCATCCTTCTTGCTAATCTGCTCTAACCTAATAGAAATGGCTTTAGAGTGTTCATCTGGTGCTTAGCAGTTTCAGTTAGATTGTGTGACAATGACATTCAGAGCTGGTTTGGAAAAGAGTTCTTACTTGATTAAGTCTTTCCCACAACATTCACTATCGGATGCAAGTTCTAAATGACTCTTTGTTTCTCTTCTGTAAAGGCAATTTAATAACCTATCCTTGCTGGAATTCTAGGTATTGGATTATGAGTGGTTTTTAGGCAGAACTCCAGTGCAGGGAGGCACTCATACACAGAAGGGTGATAACCATGAGGAAGTTATCACTGCAGGTGCAGTGTTCATGTGTTTGTTTTTGTTTGTAAAGCCTGACAGTTTTGTTACACAACACTAATGTTAGTATTTTCTCTTTCCCTCGGGCTGTGGAATGTAACAGAATCACACAGAATCCTAGGGGTTGGAAGGGACCTCGAAAGATCATCTAGTCCAACCCCCCTTGGTGCTCCAAGTCACCACTGTTATAGTTACTCATACTTCACTTCTTAATTCCTTCCATCTCCTTCCCATCAGACAATAACATTCTAATGTCTGTAGGATGGTCAATTCAGAAACCATCACTTTCTTCCCTAAGCCCTTCCTTTTCCCCAGGACCGCTAACACAGCACGATACTTTCAACTCTTTTTAAATGGTGTATTTGATTTTATTGATTCTAAATCCAGCTTATGTGTTTAGGTGATTCTGGAGAAGAAATTGTGTATGGAACTTCTGATGGTAAGCTGGGCCTTATCGAGGTTACTGGTTCCAAGCCTGTACCGAAGTGGGAAATTGGAAATGAAAAAAAGAGAGGAGGTCTGTGTCTCAGTATCTCACTCTTTAGCTTTCCGGTGTATCTGAGGCTTTATTGCAAGTAAAATAATCAGGAAATCTTATTCATAGCTACTTTGGAGGCTTCGTGTAGTTATGTCAGCGTGTGATAGTAACATGAGTAAGCTCTTTTTCATTATTCTGATTTTCTTATAAGTAATTCTGATCAGTTTGTTTTGCTTTGGGTTTTCTGTTCATATTATTCCTAGAACTTCAGTATACTTCTGTTTTTACAGTATTTTTAAAGTGGCATTTGTAAAACAGTGTTGATCCATATATGTGATTACTTGGGGATTTTATAATTTTGATGACTGTTTCTAAGTATAAATACACCTGCCAGATTTTTCAGATGTTCAGTGGTCTTAAAGACTCTTCAGAGGTAAGGTTAGCATCTTCCCTGCAAGACTTTTTTTTTTTTTTTAAGAAGGAAAAAAACATTGTAAGGGTTTTTGTCTGAAGGTGGAATAAGACTTACATTAAAGCTCCACAGTGGGGCTTAACTGATCAACTCTTTTCATGTGTTAGCCTTGGTGTGCTGCTTCTGCAGGATCTATTGGCCCATTCTCCTTTGTAAAGAAGACCAGGAGTAGAATATATATATTTTTAAATAAATTAATTTTAATCTATCTCATAAAAGCTATTGTTGAACTATTTTCTTAAAATGCTTCCTAGTATGTCCTTACTCTTCATATGAAATATGAAGGAGTCATGAAAGTTAAGTCCCATCTCATTTTTCATAGCAGTTCTTGTACAAACTCTCTCACTGCTTTTTCCTTCTTCCAACCCCTAGCTCTCTTTCCTGCCCCAAGAGTTGTCGTAGGCTGGTTCTGCATGTGCTAGTTGTGAGTTTGTCCACGAACGTCTCAAGCAGCAGTGCCTAGTCCAGGTCTGGCACAAGTCAGAAGCCTCTTTCTGTCACCTTAGCCAGAATTCATAGTGGTCCATTCACTGGTAGCTTTCAGTGAGCTGTAGGACACAAGGAATGCTCGTGTCTTCAACTGACGAAGTTACAGTAGTGTGGGTTTATCTGGGGAAATGCTTGACGAGGGAGGGTGAAACCCCTCAGAAGTGAGATATTTGAGCATCAGAAGGGCTCCCTGCTCAGTGCTTTTCCCCAAGGGAACTGGAGCAGTTTTGATTTGGAATTGGTTGCTGTAAAACCCACTCTTAGGTCTTGGACCTTTAGAGGCTTCAGCCCTCTAGTGGACTCGTCCAGAAACAGCATTAATAAAACCTTAAAAGCCGACCAAAAAATCTTTCTGTGTGACTGAATGTGTCCTGTGTATTATTGCATCATAAACAAATAAAGGTGAGGTAAATGGTTCTGTTTTCTTTTTCACTAGGTATCTTGTGTATCGATAGCTTTGACATTCTGGGAGATGGGGTTAAGGAATTGCTTGTTGGACGAGATGATGGGATGTTAGAAGTCTATAACTTTGAGAGTGCAGATGATCCTCTCCTTCGATACGATCACGTAAGCCTGCATGCATCATACTCTGCTTTTCTGGAAAAACTAATTTTTAAAAAATCTGTATTTCAAAACTTAGTAGTAATGATCTTGTAAATACTTTAAAACATGTATTTTTAACTTCATGAGCTCTGTATGTTGACAATATGAACTTCTAAGTGTAGTATCCTAATAATTAAGAACCAGAGAGTGAATAGTCCTGATCTGAGCACAAATGGGCATAGTGTAGAGGGTATGTTAAAGTTCTGGCTCTCTTGACTACTGAAGCTCCTCCTGGGTGAAACCTAATAAAGTGCTTCCCTCTCAGTGGAAAAACAACCTCATGTTGTGTGTAGTCTGTGTGTTACATGTAAAATAATAAATGTAAGCTGCCAGAACTTTACTGAGTGTAATTACTTTGGTTATGAGTTGTTTAAAAGAGTAGATTTGATCCATAGTGACTCGCTCAGCCTTCAGTCAGATTGCTAATTCCTGCTGGAAAAGTATTGTCCATTAGTGTTTTGCTTTAAGCTGCTTTTTAATCTGTTACACAGAGTAGAATCTGAATGGGTTTGTTATAACACCCTGATTTAGCTGTGGTATTCACCAGCTAGCTTACTCTTTTGTAGGTCTAGATATTGTGCATCTGTGTAGGTATTTTGAGGCAGGTAAAAGGTGAAGTGCAACCCTTAAGCCCCCCCCAGAAACCCTGAAACTTTTAAAATGAGTGCAGTGATATTTCCCTCTGTTTGAATGTATTTATTTGAAGGCTTTATCAGAGAGCATTGCATCAATCCAGGGTGGCTGTGTAGGAAAAGATGGCTACGATGAAATTTTAGCATCCACATACGCAGGTAAGCTTTGTATCACTTATTCCATACACATTGCATGCAGTGATGTGATAAAAATGAAGCAGGCTGTGTTGTTCAGTTCAACTCACATCTCTTTTAAGATTTTTGTTCTAATTGCAACCAGAGTGATGTTTTGTTCAAAAGATCTAATTAAATATTTACATTTCAAAAAAACGCTTCTTACGTTTCAGATATGTCTTTATATTTTAAGATCTTCATAATATGTTCTGCTGTGTGACACAGTGGCTGGTTATTCTCTGCGTAGACTGCTGCCTAACCGATGAAATAATGAATGTTACGTCCAAAGGAATTATTTATGATTTTTTTATTATTAAAAATATTGATAGACACGCATATTTTTTTTTGTTTTCGAGTCTTTAATGTAATTTCCTTCCTTTTCAGCTTCCCAGGGCTTTAAATGGGTTTGATTTTTTTGCTTTTAGTAGAAAATAAAGCTTCCCCATTTGAGGTATCTCAGCAGCCCCCCTGCAGGATTTGTGCTACTGGCCTGACTGTCACAGAGGCCACGGTAAACAGGCTGTGTATGTGAACTGCTGAGAGCTAACAGACTGCTAATTCTCCATCTTCACTGCTAAAATACTAGCCTACCAAAACCTCTTGTGTTCAAAATCATGTATTTTGGCAAGATACAATTCTCAGTCAGTTATTGAGAAGTAACAGTGTTCAAGTGTCTCTTTTAAATAGTCTTTGGGTGATTAAAAGACTCCTCTACCGCATCTCCCACTGATTGTTTTGGTATGAAAGGTGGCAGTAATACTGTGGCTAAAGTCCCTTGTGGCTTCGTTTAGTGGGAATGTTGTAAAGATTTGTGAATCATAGAAGAAAGAAAAGCATGAAAGCCCATGTTCACCTGTGGGTTTTTAAAGGTGAGCTGTGGTAGGATGTGCAGTAGACTGAGTTTGGCAGATTTTGGCAGGAAAACTAGTGCTTAGAGCAGTAAAAGTTACATTCGAAGCCTGGCAGTGTAGGACATCTGTGGATTTTTTTAAAAGTTTAATGCTCCATTATTTGGCTTTCTTGGTACTTAAAGTGGGTAGCTGGGGAATGTGAAAGCTCATGGACATGTCAGCTTTTAAGGTGCTTTTTATAATAATGCTATCTTAATGTTTGCATGCATTGGATGAGGTAACCAGAGCTTTAAACACCCATTCAAGTCTGCATATCATACCTGAGGTGTCAGGGTATAATCAATTAGCATTTGCTTTTATAAATAGATGTGATTAAGTAAACAAAAAGGTGATTTTTTAAATTTTTTTTTCACTTCAACTGTCAGCATTCAATCTCAAAGCACACTGCAACATACAGTTTGCTATAAACACATTGCACAGCTGCTTCTTGGTTTTGTTTTCAACTATAGTACTGCCAATTATTCAAGGTTTTGTCAAGAGAGGTGGGAAAAATGTAAGTACTTGGTTAAAAACTGATGCAGAGGGATTTATTGCTCAAAGTAGTTCATGAAAAAGAACAAGTAATGGTTTTCAATCTGGAAGTTACGAATGAAACCCATAAAAAACCCAAGCCTTGTGTCTGGATTAGAAGAAAGGATTAAATTAAAGTCTTGGTTCTCTCTACCCAGTATCTGAAACAAATATTGCTCCACACATACAAGAGCTGGGTGTAGACTTCTCTTTACAGCTTATAAGGAATATAAACTTCATATATTGGTTTAGGCTGGCTGACAGGACTGACTACAGAACCTGTCCATAGAGAAGGTGGATCAGGTGAAGAACTAAAATTAAGTCAAGAAATGCAGAGCAAGATTTCATCCTTAAGGTAATTGCACTATAAAGACATTTAAATGGAAGAATTGCCATGTTAAAAGCTGAAATGTTATCTTTCCTTCCTATCTCACTGGCTTTGCTGTATCGTTAATGTATCTGGAAGTAGAATCAAGCCTTTTCAAAGTAGGAATTAATAGCAGCCTTGTTTCATGGTCTCTCTCACCTTCTTCCTCAGTATCACCAAGATTAGATTCCCTTCTTCCATGCTGCTTGTAACTTCCGAATGATGTGGGGAAAGTAGTCATTAGTATGTAATTCAAAATGTGCTGTACTTCTGAAGGAAAAAAGTTATCCTTTCCTGTGGCAAAGCACAGTAGAATCTACATTTCCACATGATATATTTTATCTTTGTGGTGTATGTGTAAGGGGTCACCAGTCACTTCTGGCTGGAAAATCGTGGACAGAAGATAAACACGGTTGCCTTGCAAGCTTAATCTGCTTCATTCCTAGGGTAGCTTTTAGAGTTGGGTTTTTTTTAAAGACATTATGTGTGGTTTCCCTTTTCTAGGAATGAATTGGAACATTTACAGATCAAAGTACTTCAGGAACGTGAAAAATACCAGCAGTCTTCTCAGTCCAGCACTGCTGTTTCATCAGTACCTGCATTTAGTGTGAATGATAAGTTTACATTAAACAAGGATGATGCTAGCTACAGCCTCATCTTGGAGGTGCAGACAGCTATAGATAATGTCCTGGTACAGGTGAGTGTGACTTTGTTCTTGTTGGCTTTCTTGATACCTAAATGCCTGCTGTACTCGCAGGTTTCTGCATAGCTTTCCTCTTTGCTTTTGCATGTCCCTCCTTATTTAAACAGCAGTTACTGGATTATCTTCTTTTGAGATATGCATGGAGAGAACAATTTGACAAGGAGGAATTGGAGGTGAACTTGCTGTAACAAATGGGAGAGAACTACTGTAGGATTTTATTTTTCACTCCTTAATAAAAATCTCATTTTTATTGAGGATGTTAATAGAGCAATGCTAAGCTACAGCTGTCTGCTGTTTCCATAGCTAAGTGAGGAACAGTGAAATTGTTTAACCTAGCCCTGAACTTAAGGTAGTATTTACAATTTACTGTTTCTTCTGTAAATACATATAAAGCAGTATCTGGTATTGCTCTGCTGTGAGAAGACAATGAAACTGTTATTTTAAATATTTTTTAGGAAGTATGTTGCATATTTATCAACATTTCCTGACACTTCTATGAAGTTATAAAGCAGTACCAAATCAAGTAATTAATCATTCTAATAGCCTTTAATCTCATTTTCAAAACTGTGTTAGATTTAATTCTGGTGAAAACACACCTAGATAAGAAGTCACCTGTGTCAGAAGCGTTACAGTAAGTAAAAGGATTATTAGTAATTATGTAATCTGATCCTTGGTTTCCTCAGTGAGTATTGTAATCCTGCTATTAAAATAAGGAAACACTTCAGTCATGAACATGAATGAAATATACTTTCATGTGTGAAAGACAGCTACACTTGGTATACTAAAGTTGTGAGGCAGCCACACATGAGTTACTCCATAAGAGAATAAGAAATATCATCACATTACTCCAGGATTAAGTAGTAAATTATGTGTCTGTTAGGCTTTTACCTCTTGGATGAAGCAATCATTGCCTCTTCCTTATTAAAATAATTTGACAACTAGAGCACAAATGCATTAGAAGCTGTTTAGGAACTTCAGCTCTTTATTTTTCCTCCCTCCCTCATGTTCTGCAGAGCGATGTACCCATAGACTTGCTGGATGTGGATAAAAACTCTGCTGTTGTTAGTTTTAGCAGCTGTGATTCCGAGGTGAGTGAAACAGGTGATATCTCTGGAGATCACATGACTGAAAGATCTTAATATCATATATTAAAAATAGAATTTGGGTTTATATATTTGTGATATAAAAATATATTGAATTCAACTACTCACGGTGATTTTGGAGAGCTTGGCTTCATTAGAGATACTGCAGAATCAGGAGTCAGCAGCAGGTCTTGACACACAGCAAAGCTCAATATGCACAAAAGGATCCAGGAGCAACTGCTCCCGTGCTTTTTTCCTGTCTGATCAGGAATATGAAAGACACATTCAGTATCGCTCTCATCTCTGGATTTGCCAGTATCACGTATATTTACTTCAAAGTAATTTAGGAGCAGAACATTGTATTTCTTACTTACAGTGTCTCTTAAAAAATCGCTTTAGAATGTGAAAATTCTGCTCTGTGGTGAGTCGTGTGCTTAAGTGCATTTTTTATATAATAATTATCAACTTAAATACTTGCAGAATTACTAAGGATGCTTAGAGCTGGGGGGAAAACCCAGAAACTACCTTAGCATGATGAAAATCTGTGAAGTCTTCTTCCTCTTAACAGCCCTCTGAGTATTTTAGTTTCAAGAACTAAACTTGTGTATCTCTGGTCTGCCCTTCAACTTTCAGAAATCAACTTTTTATTTTAAGTTCCTTGTCATTCAGGATGATGAATTCAGCTTTTTGTGTGTGTGTTTTCTTACTGATCTTACTCAAGGTTTTGGATGTTGGACTAATACTGCAGATGAGTGGGGCAGGCTGGCAGATGCGTACTGCAGATGAAGAATAGATATCTGTGTAATTTTTGTGGTGGTATTAGAGAGTATAAGAGGCTTCCATTGAATTTCCCTTATATAGAGAAATTTTTAAAATTCTACTATCATTTAAATTAATTCAAGGGAACCAAAGATGACTTCTTTATGTTTAACTTTTGTAAAATATCTGTACATAAGTAGCAAAAACTTTACTATACTTTTATGATACTTTACTATATTCTTACAGTTAAAACAGACCAGTAGAACTTTTCTGAATCCATGGACCTGTTTTGTATTATTTTTCTGTGGTTTTTTGCTGTTTACAGCCAAATAGCAACTTTCTTCTTGCGACTTACCGATGCCAAGCAAACACTACAAGACTTGAGCTTAAGGTAAAATGCTCCAAAATATTTTCCATAATAAATTAATGGTTATGTTAGATGTCTGCTTCAGAATGGAGAGATCTCTACCTGGGCTGACTGCATAGCCTGAGAAACAATCAATACAATTTCTACTGCTGGTTTATTTTCTGAGAACCTTCTAATCTGGGGCTCGTGTTCCTTTATGTTTGTATGTAGAGTTTCTAAAGGTTTTTAGGAATGTGTTACTTCAGAGGAGAGCCTGGGGTCCTTCTCAAGTGTCCCTAAGGTGAAAGCAGTGGGGAAATGAGATTGTGAAAATACCGGTGAGTGTGTGGAACTTAAAAGTGGAGAGAAGCATGGGAAAGAAAGCTCTGGCACTGTTTGTCCTTGGAAGTGTGCAGGAAGTTACACCGGGAATTAACCAGGGAATATAGACTGGGTTTGTATTTTAGAGAGGAGGCAAATCCAGCCATTCCATGCTTATTATATATATGGGTGTTTTGGGGTTTGTTTATAACGATCTGCCAAATTCACACATTTTGTGACTACCACCAGGGGGAAGTAGTGAAGGAAATCATGATGAGGAAAATCCTCAGCATGTGTACAGGCTATAGGTTTTTTCTGTATGTAGCCACCTAACACTGCAGCCTCCTGATCTGACACGTGTTTGTTTGTGTAAACTCTCAGTGAAAAGGTTATAATTATAAACTTAAGCCTGCGTAAGATGCATCAGATGTGGATGGGGGTGGTTATCTGGTTTTTGGTGAGGCCTCAATAATGTATGCAGAATTAAGATTCTTATTTCCCAGGTCCCCTTCTTAAGAAATGCTGTTGGTGTGCTTATTGGTTCTGAGCAGGTCACTTTATCTCCCTGTGTCTCAGCTCTCGTGTTTTAATTTAGGGGTATGACCCTGGCCACCATTACTATCGAAAATAATAGGTGAAGAGTAAGTAACACAAGAAAAATTAATCAAATGCATTCATGACACACAAAAAGGGATTTGTTTTCTACTCTCTCTCTAAAAACATTTATAAACTTGCGCGTCACAGTGCAGTATGTCATCAAAACACTCTTGTATTTGGATCCTGACGTGATGGATTTGATCTGCACAGGTTCTGCTGCCACCTTGCTGCAATGCATTGAGGATCTCCAGTGATTTACACCAGCCACGTGGAGTTTGTTCTTTTTGTGTTCTGTCTGTGCAGACAATACAACTTTTAAGTCTTGGTTTTGTTTTCAAAGAGAACTCTTTGCCAACTTATCTTTATTAAAAAGACTGAAGTGGATGTCTTCCTGCCAAACACTGCTTTTTGTGTTCTGAGACCTTATAAAATAGGGGCCATAAACAAGGTTATAAAGCAAACCTGTACTTGAACTCCAGTGTGCTCTTTTTTGTTTGTACACAGCTGTTTCAGGAGCTTTTTTGCCTGTTTTCATGGCTGTGTTGGTGCTGTGGGTGGGATACTCCTGTTTCTTGTTAATTCAGTGCAGATGGCAGTCTGTGTAGCTGGTCCCAGCAGAGAAGTGACTGGTGCATTGCTGTGTCCTCAGAGGTGTGGAGAGCATATATTGTGTCCTCAGTGTGTTTACACATCCTGCTTGTTGGGTGTTCGGAGGCTTGAACTCAAATCTGGCCTCTTACTTCTCCAAAAATAGCTCAGGAAGAACGTTGATTGCTATGAAGAGGTGAACGTATTTGAAATTCAGTTTACTCTCTTAAATTCTTTGATCTATTCTTTGCTGCCCACTGCTACCGAATGTATTTTTCCTTAATTAAAAAAAAAAGTAATTGGGCTACTGAAGAATTACAAGCAAGTTACAGACTTTTTACTGTAACTGATCAGAAAGTAAGTTAGCGTGTTTTATTTCCTTAATATTTCATTCATCTAATACAGCAGCACTTCACTGGACACTGTTTCATCTGGTTTTAAAGCATTCTTGATCTGCTCTGTTTATAGTGGCCCTATCAAGTAAATATAGTACTCTAAATATTCTTGAAGTACCACAATCTTTAACATATTTTGAATACCCATCTATTTTCCAAATTGTGGTAAAATAATCTTTTCCCTTCTTTTCTTTTTTTTTTTGGTGGGTTCTGCTTTTCTTTCTGCAGGTTCGATCGATTGAAGGACAGTACGGGACACTTCAGGCATATGTAACTCCAAGAATTCAACCAAAAACCTGTCAAGTTCATCAATATCAAATTAAACCACTTTCTCTTCATCAGAGAACTCATTCTATTGACCATGACAGGTATTTGCAAAGAAAAACCAATGCCTTTTTCTCTTGAAAAACTGACACAATCCAGTTGAAATTGTTTACTCTATAAACTTGAATATAAACTTGACCCCTAACCTACAATTTTGAGGCTGTAGTTCTATTTTATGGGTTTTCTGACAGAAAATGTGGATTAAATGCATTCCTGCTTTTCTTGCCATCCTTGTTTTCATATTATTTTTCATTTTACTGACTTTGGTGTTTGTGCAGCGCCATGTGCCAGTAGAGCTGAGGGTGTGGTAGAAGGAAACTCTCCTGTGTTAGTAACCACAGTCCTTTTCAGTTTCAGCCTCATTCTCCCCTCCACCCTTTTAATGTAATTATTTCCCATGGCTAGTTTGGCTCCAAACTGAGCCAAGGCTTTTTTTCCCCCTTACCTTTCTGTTAGGAACATGGTGTTTTATGCAATTTCTACTTGATTTTTCCCCACCCCCGGTTAACATCTTGTATTGCTTGCTTCAAGACAAAACTGAGAGATTAAAGGAATGATACTGAGTGCTTGAGTGCTTTTATGTGCAAATGAGCTCCATGATGCCTCGTTCTTGATACAAATGCTATGTCTGTGGCTTACTGCATGGGAGACTGTTGAGGTTCTTAGTCATATTTGCTGTATTGTCAGTTATTCACCTTTGTCAAAAGTTTCAGGTTTAACTGCTTGAAACGGGATTGTCCAGAACTTCCAACTAGTTCCTCGTCCAGTTCTGACATGCCTGCTAGGAGATAAGACTTGAATGTCTGCGTAGCTTTTTGTCTTGAGATACAGAAAAGGAGCTGTAATCTGCACTATGCAACTACTTATAGCAAGATACCTGACTTTTTACAGGGTGTTGATTAAAAGGAAACCATCGTGTGGAACCAAACTTCTTTCATATGCCCCTCCTTCATAACTATTAACTATTTTTTTTATGTATTTCATAATGTCATAGACCCATGAATGCACTGATGCTCAAAGGCCAGTTCAGTTTTGCTGAAATTCACTCGTGGGTTGTGTTTTGCTTGCCTGAGGTGCCCGAGAAGACTCCTGCTGGAGAAAGTATCACCTTCTATTTTCAGAACACCTTCCTGGGTACGCAGCTTGAAAGCACTTACAGGTAAAATACAATTCCTAAAGCACAGTGTGACTGCTCTGGGGGTTTTGTCTCTTTCATTCTTGACCAGTCTGCAAGTATCATTTCACATCCACGCTACTGTTCACCTCTCTGCCCTCAGCCCCATCTAACTCCCATTAAAGAGAACAAGAATCTGCCTTAAAAAGGGTTGTTCAAACATTACCAGGGGTGAGCACCAGCCAGGAATGATGCAATCTGTAACTTCAGCACGATTTGTCTTGGAGTTGGTCCAAAAACCAAAATTCCCAGGGAGGAAAGACTTGACCTAATTTTAAGATTATGGCTTGCTTTTAGAATTTAAAGAACACGGCTAACTGATACAGTGAAATGATTGTGTGATGCCTATTGCTCTCTAACTTTGTTTGGTATTTTGTTTCTGGTAATGAGGAGCAGAAGGAACTGAAAAGGCATTTAATACTCATGCAAACAGAAATGTGATAAGCATTAAGCAGAATACCTTATTTTTCTGCAACTTATATTAGCCAGTTATTATTTCTGTGTTTAATACTTTGTTCTCAAAATAATTAGTTATATCTTCCTTCAGGAAATTATATATGTCCACCTGAAAGTGGAACTGTAAAGTAGGGAAGAATTAATTTTTGTAATTATACAGGGTCCAGTCTGCTCCCAGGCTACCACACATGTTTGCTCATAATGTGGAAAGTTGTTGGGTGGTGTTTTTTTGAGGGGAAGCGGAGAGTTTTTTCTCTCTTCTGATACTGGAGCTTGCTGTGTAGCTTCAAGGCATTGCAATGATAAAACTTGGGGGGAATGAATACAGTCAGAAATCTCTCTTGTATAACCTTAGTGCCGTGCGATAAAGATAACTGCTTGGTGTACAGCTGGGATTTGTGTATACTACTTCGTGTTATTTACTGGAACAAACTGTTCTCTGCCGAGATTACACTGGGAAAGAGGGAATAGCATAAGTTTGTATGCAGACTCCTGATACATGGAGAATTGTTATGACCTTCACAGAGGTTACTTTCTTTGATTTGGGCATTGATTTGCAGGCCTTCTGTTCTAACGTAGGGACAAGTCTAACACATGCACGGGTGTTAAAGTTTGTTCACTTGCAATTTTTCTTCCTTTATAGAAAAGGTGAGGGATGTTTTAAATCTGACAACATTTCTACAATATCCATCCTAAAAGATGTGCTTTCCAAAGAGGCTACTAAAAGGAAGATTAATCTCAACATATCATATGGTAAAACTTTCTCCTGTATGTTGTTGTCCTTGCCTTCGTTTTACATTCTTATAAATGGAATATGTATTGTTCATCTGCTTGTTGTTTATTTTTTGACTCCCTGCTAGATGTAAATGAAGAATCTGTGAGGCACACATTAAAGCTTATCCACCCTAAATTAGAGTATCAGCAGCTCCTGGCCAAGAAGGTCCACTTAATCGATGCTTTGAGAGTAAGTACCTGAACTCCCATGGAAGGATTTGTGTGGGGGATTATGTTGTCAGACACCAGGCTGTAGAGCTGAATTCAGATGTGTGTCACGCTGGTATCTGTTCCTTTTCTATTCCCAGGACATGTGTTTTAATCATCTAGGAGACAGACTTCTTCAAGTAAAATTCTCGTTTGTACTATATAGGGTGTTTCAAAAAAATGGACCCAATTAGAAATTGAAAATACAATGACATTGGGTCCATCTTTTTGAAACACCCTGTATAACCAGTGAATAACACATAGGATTTACTGACTGATCTTGATGCTGAAATCAGGCAGTAGAAGGCAGCCAGCTTTATCATCTAACGTTCTCTTTTTGCCTGCTGTGATTTTTCCAGTTCCTCCTTTGTCTCTTTCCACTAACCTTTAAAAGCTTTTTCGATCTGGATATGATCATCCAGGCCAGATGAGACTTCCTTGCTTTGGAACTTCATCCCAGTGTGCCATCATTTCTGAATGGTCTCCTTGTTAATCTTTTGCTCAATACCCTCATCAATGGTTGGACTCTGGGAGGTACCAGTTAGGCAGCTTGTCTCTGTTCTTGTACTTATTTCAACAACCAGCATTTTACCATCACAAACTTGCCATCATCTGTCTCTTCTGGTTTCATTTTGGTTTGGATAGGAGATGAAAATGGACAACCAGTTCTTCTCTGTCCTCTGGGGGAATCAAATACTGGTTGTCAGAACTCTTTAGTTTGTAGAACAGCTGACTACTGATGAGAATAGTGTGTGTCTTTATTATCACTGAAAGTATTTTACTTGGGCTTGATTTGGCACCCTGGGGAGGTAGAGAATAATAGAGAATTTATTCTTAGTGCATGTTACATTTGTGCAGGAGTAATGATGTTATACACCTTGCTTGTTTTAGGGGTTTTTTTAGGCAGCAAATCTTCTTTGACAATTGTCTTTTTTGACAAGCTATTTTTGTCATTCATTTTTTTGGATAGTAACTTATTCATAGGCAGTAAAATAATCTGGTGATTGGTAAAAGGTGTTACCCCAGCACACTCACGGTGCATAGCATAATTACCTTGCATCTAGAAAAGAACAGTCTTTCTGTGGGGGATAAAAAGATCTGTACTATTGACCAGCTTAAATGGGTCTGACAGTAGACTGGGGCATTGTAGAAGAGGTCTTTAAAACTTTTTGCTTCATGAATGGAGTGATACTTTCAGAGTTTACTTTTATCTTCATACTGTAGCATGTACTACACTTTCTAGGAATTTACTTAAAATGGTGAAGGCTTTGAGCCCTCATTAGGCTTGATTCTGCAGGGACTGGGCTGTGGCGTGATCCTGTTCTGGCTGTACTCGGAGCTTGGAGCTGTAATACCCAGGATTTTGAGAATCTAAAGTGACACCTGGCACTTGGAAAATACCTCTTGCTAGTTTAGAAAAATTGTCTTGTCTCTGAAGTACTTCTTTCTGTCAGACCCAGGCTTAACAACTTCTTTTATACTCTTGTGATACTTAACTGCTGTTAATTCTTACAATTTAAAATGTCTTTGAGGAATTACAAGTTCATGAAGGAAACGTGGACTTCCTGCTACCAAAATACCGCAGCATTTTGGAAGAGGCAGATCAGCTGCTTGAGGAATACAAGAGACAACCTGCACACCTTGAGAGACTTTACGGTTCGTTGATCAATTCAACCGTATATTTACAGTGCAGCTTAATGCATGGAGAGCATGCTGGACGTGACTGAAATAGTTATGGAGTCAGTATTAGCAGAACTGAAATAACTTGATAAATGAGTACATACACTTGGGTAGCTCCAGGACCATAGGTGTTTAAGTATATATTTCTGTTTGGTCAGAAAACATCAGAAAAACAGAAGAATGCACGTGGGGTGGGAAGGGAAACTCGTAGAAGATGATTTAATTTAGTGAAGGAAGTTCTGTAACCTCTGATGTTCCCCGTACGGCTCTCAGCTCGGAGACTCTCTGCCAGACATCAGCTTTAGTAAGCCTATGTGTGTACAGTGTAAGCAGAGTCCTCATTGCCTGTCCTGTGATAGATCCTCTCTCCCCAGTGTTTCAGGGGTGGGTAATTCTAAGGCAGAAATACACACTTTGGAACGAAGCTGCAATCGGGGCTGTTCCAGCAGTGGTTTGGGTTTGTTTGAATTACTGTTTAAAACAAGTCTTGTCTCTAAACCCAGAATCAGCTAGAATAGCTGGTACATAGTTAATATGAGTTAGAAGTAGAGACCCTTCATAGTGAAAACCAGGCGAATAATAAGTGCTGGGATTTTACCTCTGCAGGTATGATCACAGATCTCTTCATAGACAAATTTAAATTTAAAGGCACCAATGTGAAAACTAAAGTTCCTCTCCTTCTGGAAATTCTGGACGGCTGTGATCAAGATGGACTCATTGCTTTTTTTGAGGCTGCAGCCTGACAAGGAAAAGGCAGAGTAATTTTTCTTTTTTCTTTTTTTAAATCAAAGTTCAGTATCAATTACAAAACACTTTTTGAGAAATACACTTTTGTTCTTTTGTAGTACTGTCAGCTCTTAGGTTTTGTTCATATTTATTATCATCCTGAACACAGTGGTCAACTTTAGTTCATGTAAACCATTGTGTGTGTTAAATGTGCCCAGACTTGTACGTACATGATGTTTTTCATAGCTGAAAGAGTCAGATGTAAATATCAAACACCCTTTTTGCACGTGTTGTCAGTACTGTTAAAGCCTGCACACAGCAGTCTGTTAAGGATGCGTGAAGAAACTGGCTTTCAGGGGCTTGACCAAAGAAAATGTGTGTTAAACTATGTATAACTGTGATACTTGGGGTAGGAGGCTCTCACCACCTCGGTGCAGCTGGTGGGCGTGTGGACGGGGCAGAACTCTTTGAATTTTAGCCTGGAGCCAGCTGTTTCCACAGGTACAGGTTAATGCTTGTTTAAAGAGTGGGCGGCATTAAACTCCCTCTCTGCTCCTCCTGTGTCTGCATTTCCAAACTCCCAGGGTTTCAATCTTCCATCTTACTTCCCACTTACTCTTGTGTAAAATTAGAAGGAAGGTGAAATAAAGAGGAACTTAAGCCAGCAAGAGGCTAGATATGTTTTCCAGGGGCTAGGGGGCAAGGTGCATCCCTTCCTCCTTCCCTCCTGCAGGGCAGGAGCAGGGCCCAGGGGGTGTCACAGAGGGAAGCATCCGGAATGCTCCAGGGAGGCCTGAAGGGGCTGCAGGGAAGCTGGAGAGGGACTTCTGCCCAGGGCACAGAGTGATAGGATGAGAGGGAATGCTTTCCAGCTGACAGAGGGGAGATTGGGACTGGGTATGAGGAGGAAATCCTTTGCTGTGAGGGTGGTGAGAGCCTGGCCCAGGGTGCCCAGAGGAGCTGTGGCTGCCCCTCCCTGGCAGTGTCCAAGGCCAGGTTGGATGGGGCTTGGAGCAGCCTGGCCTGGTGGGAGGTGTCCCTGCCCATGGCAGGGGGTTGGGACTGGAAGATCTTTAAGGTCCTGCCCAACCCGAACCATCCTGTGCATTTTGATTGATCGCCAGAGCAAACCCGAGCAGGACTGTAGGTCCTGAAGCTCTGTGGGACACAGACTGGCACGGTTCCACTCAGCAGATACCTTTGCAGTGGCCGATGCGCTTTAAGCTCCCCTCCACC
>VZRW01007024.1:913310-927670 GCA_013398125.1 Aegotheles bennettii | reverse complement strand
CCCACAGCACCCCCTGTGTGTCCCCGCAGCACCCCCTGTGTGTCCCCACAGCACCCCCTGTGTGTCCCCGCAGCACCCCCTGCCCGGGCCCGGCCCCTGTCCCCCACCCCCCGCGGGGGCCCAGCGCTGCCCCGGGCTCTGGGTGCGCTCCCGGGGGGTCCCAGGGGCCTCTCCACAGGAATCCCGGGGGTGAGCAGGGCTGTGCCGAGGGGTCACCCAGGGAACGGAGCCCTCAGCACAGGCAGGACATGGATCTGGTGGAGCAAGAACAGAGGAGGGCCACAAAAGCGATCAGAGATCTGGAACACCTGTGCTCCAAGGAAAGGCTGAGAGCTGGGGTTCTTCAGCCTGGAGAAGAGAAGGTTCCGGGGAGACCTCACAGCCACCTTTCAGTACCCGAAGAGGGCCCATAAGAAAGATGGGTCAGGCTTTTTAGCAAAACCTGTTGTGGTAGGACAAGGGGTGATGGTTTTAAACTGAAGGAGGGGAGGTTTAGTTTAGATATAAGGAGGAAATACTTTGCTGTGGGTGTGGGGAGGCACCTCTGCTATGGAGACAGGCTGAGAGTTGGGGGTGTTCAGCCTGGAGAAGAGAAGGCTCCAGGAAGGCCTTAGAGCACCTTCCAGTACCTGAAGGGGCTGCAGGAAAGCTGGAGAGGGACTTGTGACAAGGGCATGGAGTGGTAGGATGAGGGGGAATGGGTTCAAACTAAAGGAAAGTAGATTTAGACTGGATATTGGGAAGAAATTCTTTGCTGTGCAGGTGGTGAGACCCCGGCCAGGTTGCCCAGAGGAGCTGTGGCTGCCCCCTCCCTGGCAGTGTTCAAGGCCAGGTTGCATGGGGCTTGGAACAGCCTGGTCTGGTGAAGGATGTCCCTGTACATAGCAGAGGGGTTGGGACTGGAAGATCTTTAAGGTCCCTTCCAACCCAAACCATTCTGTGAATGATTTCCAAAGCAAACCAGAGGAGGACTGTAGGTCCTGAAGGTATTTGGGACACAGAGTGGCTTGGTTCCACTCAGAAGGTACCTTGGCAGTGGCTGATTTGGTCCCTTAGAGCCTACAAGTAGGATACAGCAACTTTTCAGTCTAGCTGAGCTATCACTTACTCAAGCCTCTCTGCTTCTATTCCCTGCTCCTTGTAGGTAGTTTTATGCTTGTAACCATAACTATTGGTACCTTGTGAGAGAAACCAGAACAAGAGCAGCCCTTAAAGCCTCACCCTTTGCTGCCACTATAAAGTTAGGAGAGGGCTTGAATCGGGCAGACCCTGAGACTTAATGGACTTTTCTCCCAGGCAGTGCCCTGTATCAGTGCTGTATTTTGAGCTCTTCCCAGTACATAAGAAATGGGAGCTGTCAGATCCATTTTCTGTAACACACACATCATTTCATCATGGTCCACTTCTGCAATCTACAGAAAGCTCTGGTACTCCAGCTGTGTTTTAAGCCACCATAGCTGAGCTTGCAGGAGTCACATCTATGTAACAAGGTAACACAGGATCCACTGAGCACTACATAATTGCGAAAGTTACCCTTCTCTTTATTCCTGGGGGAAGAAGAGGAAGGAGGATGGGAAGCTTTTGTCTTGTATTTGGCTTCCCTAGAGCCTCCTCAACTCCGAACTTAGTAGAGAGAGCCACCAGAGAGCCACCATCCACATGCTACAGCATGGGGTAGTTCCCTGTGCTGCAAGGGAGCGGTCTGACAATGCCTGCTTTATCATGGCTGTTATCTTCTACTTAGATTCTCCGAGTATTATGGATATTTCAATCACCTCAGAAGCAGAAGAGAAAAAGCCAAACGTTAATAATGTGCCAGACTATATCAGCGATATCCACATGTACCTTAGGGAAATGGAGGTGAGCTGCTGTCTCTTTCCTGGTTTGCATACGGCTTATGGGGGAGGAATTTGGGGTGGAGGAACACATCTGAACATTAATTGCTACTCCAGCGACTAAAGTAGAGCTTGCTAGAAGCAGGAGTAAGATGCTGGGTCCACTGTTGTGAACACAAGGCGGTTTTCTTGTGATAAAGCTGGCAGTGCTGTGTGCTGAACACAAGCTAGAATGCAAAATTATGGAAATGTAACTTCCTGATCCTAGATTTAACACCGTTTACTTGTGATCTGTCTGAACTGTGTAGGTGGAGTTAAAATAGCTGCTTCCCTACCAGCACTTTGTCCAAACTCACTCTCATCTCTGGTCTAAACCCACAGGTGAAATGCAAGCCTAAAATAGGTTACATGAAGAAGCAACCCGATATCACGAACAACATGCGGGCTATTCTTGTGGACTGGCTGGTGGAAGTTGGAGAAGAGTACAAATTACAGAATGAAACCCTGCACTTAGCTGTAAATTACATTGATAGGTTTCTTTCTTCAATGTCTGTTTTGAGAGGAAAGCTTCAGCTTGTGGGCACTGCAGCTATGCTGCTGGCATCGTAAGTGACATTGCTTTGTTGAAAATTCCACCTGCTGGTCTCAGACAGATGGAGGTCTGGTGGTTGTCACGTTTCTGTTGCCTATAGTCAGATTGACTCGGGAGGGCTTCACACTAGAAGAAAAATCTGGAGTTATCCACCTAAAAGCTTGGCAGTTTGTGTGGAACTCTGCAAGTGAGGTTCTAGGCAGTCTCTAGGCTGACCTAAAGTGAGGGTTTGTCATTTCTAGCTGCAGCAGCAAAGGGCTTCTGAACAGCATTTGAGGGAACATGCACACAGGACATGGAAGGAAAGGTTTGCTTGCACCAATTATTAGTTTAGTGGGTTCTTCTGGAATGTCAGCAACTCTGAGTCCCAAATTGCTTAGTGCTATAATATCAGGCTGTTGTAGCTCTGTAATTTCAAATTCTGCTGATTCAAGTGCAGCAAGCTTGTTTGGTAACAGTGCCCAGCTGCTTCACAAATCAGAGTTTAAGTTAGCATGCTGGCTTTCACTAGATGTTGCTGGTTATCTGGTCCTCTGGTACCCAACCATTTGCTCATAGCTGTTTCTCCTTGCAGAAAGTTTGAGGAAATCTACCCTCCGGAAGTAGCAGAGTTTGTCTACATCACAGATGACACCTATACCAAGAAGCAGGTTCTAAGGATGGAGCACTTAATTCTGAAGGTTTTGTCATTTGACTTGGCTGCTCCAACAATCAACCAGTTCCTCACTCAGTATTTCCTACATCAGCAGACGAATGCTAAAGTGGAGAGCTTATCAATGGTAAGAATTACTAACTCAGCCCATGTAACTAGAGAGTTACATTACTATTGATGTGCTTCATGAGCTCTCTTTCCCGTTCCCAGTAGAGAAGAAAAGAATGCTAAAGGGTTCTTCAGTCTAGGCTTCGCTGCCTCCTGTTTTTCAATTATGTGTTTCTCTGGGAGTATTCTGGAGAGTGCATGCTTTGTGCCACGTGCTCCTCCAGAAGTGGTGCCACACCACTGAGAGCTGATGCTCCTGTTGCCACTCTTTGAGATGCTCCATTTCTGTTGCAGGCTGGCACTTGCCCTGGCTCAAGCTCACTTTGAGCAGGCAGAGGTTGATGAACTTTAATGGGGGTTTGTTTCACTACTAGATGTTTCCCTCTTTCGTATCTAAAACTGCCACATCTTGCCACCCTCTGTTTAGCTTAAAAGGACTTTTTGTTTTGGTTTTCCCCACAATAAGCAGTGAGCTCTAAATCCAGAGGCTGATTTCTAATGCAGAGCACAGACAAAGTTTCAGCTAAAGTTATATTAAATCCTAACTCTATGGCAGGTACCACAGCTCTTAAATGGAAGCCTTTGTCTCATGGTTGCAAAGGTTAGACCTGACTACTCTTCCCTCTAGATCTCATGTACCTGCAAATATAAAATGTGGTGTTGAAAAGGTGTGTGTTGGGAGCACTGTTTGACAGTAGCCAACAGTAGATCCTAAAGGAGAAAGTAAGCGAAAACAAGTAAAAGTTGTTCATCCAACTGGTGGCAGCATTGGGTTCTAGCACAACTGTTAAATGCTGTTCTTTTGGAAGCAGATGATTCCTTTTTCTCATTTCCCTTGCAGTACCTTGGGGAGCTGAGCCTAATTGATGCTGATCCTTACCTGAAGTACCTGCCATCGGTTATTGCTGCCGCAGCATTTCACCTAGCAGACTACACGATCACTGGACAAACTTGGGTATGTAGCACTAAAACCTGAGCCTTCACCTACCTTTACAAGCATCTGGTGTATTCGTACACAGTTCTGAATGCTGGGGCTCAGGCTGCAGGAATCACAGCCCCTCGGCTGTTCATTAGGGATTGCTCCCTATGTTACTTGAAAAATGGAGGGGGACACCTTTTCTGGGAAGGGAGAGAGGCCTCTACTGATGCACTCTGTTCTGGTGGTCCTCCTCAAAGCTGTAAGCAGCTTCCTTGTGACAAGGAAGCAAGAGGGTAAGGAAGGTAAGGGAGTGGAACATCTCCCTTATGAGGAAAGGCTGAGGGAGCTGGGTCTCTTTAGCTTGGAGAAAAGGAGGCTGAGGGGTGACCTCATCCATGGTTACAAATATGTAAAGGGTGAGGGGCAGGACGATGGAGCCAAGCTTTTTTCAGTGATGACCAATGATAGGACAAGGGGCAATGGATGCAAACTGGAGCACAGGAGGTTCCATGTGAATATCGGGAAGAACTTCTTTACTGTGAGAGTGCCAGAGCACTGGCCCAGGCTGCCCAGAGAGGTTGTGGAGTCTCCTTGGCTGGAGACATTCAAACCCCGCCGGGATGCGTTCCTGTGTGATGGACTCTAGGAGACCCTGCTCTGGCAGGGGGGGTGGACTGGATGAGCTTTCGAGGTCCCTTCTAACCCCTAGGATTCTGTGATTCTGTGAAGCCTAAGCTTCCTGGAATACTTGTTTAGAATACGATAGTTTTCAGGCTAACTCTACGTGAAGTGTTCAAATCTGAGCAGTGGGTATTAAACTACTTTGTGCTTTAGAAAACGAGACTGCCTACCTACTAGAACACGAGAGCTTCAACAGGAAGCTAAAAACCACCAGTGGTTATTGGCATAAGTGAGTGGAAGTGTTCAGATGTCACTCTTCCTTTTTCCCTCAGCCTGAATCCCTGTGTGAAGTAACAGGCTACACCCTCGAAGACATCAAGCCTTGCCTCTTGGACCTACACACGACCTACCTCAAAGCAGCACAGCACACACAACAGTCCATAAGGGAAAAGTACAAGAGTACAAAGTGAGTATCTCTAGAGACACGTGGTAAGCCGGTGTGTTACACCTGAGTTGTCCTAGCACGTAGCTGTGTCATGGGGTGGGGTGTGTCCTGACTCCTCAAGGAACCAAATCTACCATGTAAGTGAAACGGTGACAAGATCCCCCAGGTTTCTGCACAACGTTGTGTTGTGTTCCCCCCCAGGCCTGCTGTCACTCCAGTAGGAACTGGAGGGATTTTCTTGGCATTCCTGCAGTTGGTAGGCAGGAGGTGGTGCCTAATGCTCCTAAAAATCTGTTGGTGTGGCAGCTGGCAAGCCCCAGAATGTTCCCTGCTGGTGAGAAATGTTCTCTGCTGCAGGAGGTGTGATGTTCTTTACGGTAGAGAGCACTTGAGCAAGGTGACATCCTGCATCTTTTTTTCCCTTCTCCAGGTACCATGGAGTATCACTTATTGACCCGCCAGAGACACTAAATTTATTGTAATAATCAAGAGACTGATCTTTTAAAAGGATGTATATTACAAGAAAATTATGTACAGTTTTAAACATGGTTCAGAATTCTAGATGTGATCACTCAGAATATTAATGCAGGTTACCATGAGCTTAATTATGAAGCTAGTTTTATGTGGTTTTAATGTAAATCTCTTGTACATGCAATCTTGTTAAAATATTTAGCTTGGGTTTTTTATGCAAGCGTTCTCTTCAAGCACAGGATTAACCATGCAGACCAAGTGAAGTCTGAGACTGCTTATCCTAATTATAGACTAAACATTAATATTAGCAGTGAGTTATTATAGTAGGGCTTATTTGCCTTCAGAATAAGGAGGACTTGGATGCCACAGCAGTATTTGTAGCGTTTTTATACTGTCTAGTTTAAACCGAGACTTAGTATAGACCCAAAATGTGGCTTAAGGGCTACAATACTGGAAGAAACTACATAGCTATGAGCAGAACACCTTGCTGGAATTGATTCTCGTGAGGCTCTTTGGAATGTGCCGGTGTCCGGGAAGCCTCTATTGCTCTGTGTCAGGTATTGCCAGATGTCCGTCGGGTTGAAGGTTGAATGCTCTGCTGCAGGGACCACACGGCTGAAACTCGCACACCAGGTCACACTGCTTTCTTTCAGTATGTGGGACAGTGTCTTGCTGTAGCTACCTTCCAGTCAAAGTGTAAAACCAATACTTGTTTAAACCCACAGAGTTCCCACTGATGTGTTAGCCATCCCCAAAACACATCAACATTTACTAAAAACCTACAGTCATCAGCCTACTTAGCTCGTACCTCTTCAGGGGTGGTGGAGGGATCAAACTGCTGCAGGAGGGTGAGCTACCAAGGGTGCCCTTGAGAGGAGGAAATGTCTTCTGGCATGGGTGAGCCATGTGCAGAATGCTCTGAATTCCGTACATCCCTCTCGCTTGGGAAGGGTTCCTCTGCAGCATGCAGCACAAATGTAGACAACTGCTCTTATTTTTCCTTAGTTTTAGAGCTGTTGCAGGAGCAGACTAGCACATAATCAGCATTAGATCAAGTGGATGTTTACCCTTGACCTGTGTAAATGGAGCCATGCTGCCCTGTACCTCCTGTTCTTTGCATGTCAAGCAGTGAGCGTGTGGAAGTGGGTTAAATTAAGCCATTTCCAGGTTGGCTAATAAACAGTTTTTACATCTGATGTTAGTGGTCTTGCCAATACCTTAAATCCCTGAGGGGTAGCACTACCGTCTTGAACTGGCACTCGTGCCCAGAGCTGCTTGAAGGTGACTCAACACTGTCCATCTGCTTCTCTGGACACATGGCAGGTGTTAAACTGTTATGGTGTGGGCTATTTAAAATAAATTAATGAAATCATCAGCCCTCTGTCAAGCTGACAAGCTTTACGGTGAGACAACTCAAAATGTCTCAACTTGGGAACAAAACTTGCTGTTCTGCCCCCACCCCTGCTCTGCAGTCTGAGCCTTCCATCAACCACCTCTTACCAAACTGATGAAGTCGAGATGAAAGCATGCAGCAGAGGATGCCTTTTTTTGGCCAATCTGAGCTTTTTAGGGTGCACTTTGACTTTTACATGTTCTAATGTTTAACAAACCATGTTTCATTGGTCTGCCTTATTTTCCACCAGCTTTTATTTAGCTTCATTTCAGTATGTTGCCACTGAAAAGCTAAAACTAGTTGGGGAAAAAAACTGCAGTGTATTCTCTCTGGTGCTTGGTACTGGAAATGCTTGAACCTTGCAGGAGTTTGTATATACAGAAACATGTTTGTCACAGCTGTGCCATCAGTTTCAGACCCTCAAGGGCAACTCCAAACACTGACTGGCAATTCTTTCCTGGAGACAGCGGAGCACAGTGCTCTTCCTGAAAAACTGGGTTCTGCCTTCCCCTTCTTTTTTGTGGTGTATGCTGGAAACTTGCAAAGACCACTGAGAAATATGAATGGTGGAAGAGGAGTAATTTAAACCAAGCTTATGAATCATTTTCCTCAGCAAAGAGCAAGTAGCAGTACTTACGTGAAAAGACTTCACTGGTTTATAGTATTAATTTACTGCTTAATGAAATGTCTCCTTGCTCTGTTTTCAATGGAAGTTGTTCTGCTACTGTTCCCAGAGTGCAGACAAAAACTCCCCCTTGCTCCCCGAGCTGCTTTTCCAACATACTTTTACAGCCTAAAAAATGCTGCAGTCACAGCCCTGCACCTCTGCCACTATGACTCTGTTCCTCCTTCCTCACTGACAGCTCTTGCTGCTGCAGGAAGTACCATCTTCTTCCATCCCCTCACTTTCCAAAGTTAACATGGGCTGATTCCAGCTCTTGCTCCTAAACTTGGAATAAAACATCCCAGATTTTACTGTACTGCTGTTTTGCCCATCCAGTTTAACTTCTAGTCTGTGTGAAGAAGAGAGGTAGCAGTGCAAATAACACTGCTGTTTCCTGGAGAAGTTTAAGGTCTCATGGTACTGTGGAAGCAAGAAGAAACTGCATCTTCACTCCTTCTATTCCCAACAGTGACTGCAGGTTGGAAGAACTGACACTAAGAACATGCACTGGTTCAGCTCCCTTCTAAAAGCACAACCTGACTAAAGCTTAGCTTGGCTGGGAGCAATTTGTTTTAAACATGAAATTCTAAACCCGATTTGGGGAAGGCAGTCTCTGCAACAGTAACTCGTCTCCTGTTCGTATTTCATTGAATACTTAGGACTGTTTTACACATGACCTTCTTTGCTCTTGTAAATACGTGCATGTTGCCAGTTGTGACTTGGGTTTTCAACCAAAGCAGCTCAGTCAGGTGTTCTGGAAACTTCCTCATCTCTTCACTTTGCCCGATTTAAAGCTCAGAGCGCAGTTCTTTGACTTTAGTTCAAGAATCATTCCCGTCTGTTGCATGTAATATTTAATTAAACTCTTTTAAAAACTCCACTCCTAAAGTATGAGTTGTTCTCTATGCAAGTTCTGCTGAAGTTCTATGCAGTTTTGTTAAGTGTGTGCGTTTCTGTTGATTTTCTTATACAAACAAGGCAAGAAGGCCTCAGTGTCACAGCATACCCTTCCCCTCTCTGAAGAACATTTCAAGGTATGAAACATTTCCAAGGATTGGTAATAGCTACCTTAGTTAAAAACAGCTTTTCCTGGCATTACACGTGAGATTCAATTCCTTTCAGCACCTGAGCTCTTATTCCATGCAGCTCCCTTCAAGAACAGCAGAGGGTGCTCCATTAAGAAAAGTGCGTCTTACCTCTGCCATTCAAGCTGTAGAACTTGAGTCAGTTCAAACTGAACTGGTGAGTTTGCTGCTGCAGCCGGATGCTAACCATGCAATTTCACTTACATGCAAAACTTTTTTATTTAAAGCTGTATACAATAGTCTTATAAAATATACATAAAAGCAGGACCACATTTGGGTGTGAGGAAATAAAATTATCTACAAAAATAAGTTCAGTACTGATAGACCCAATTATGTATCATACAGCGTTTCTGAAGGAGGAATGATGGCCTTAACGAGCAGCTCTCTTCTTTTTTCTCCTTTTGTTAAATGGTTTCTTACTCGTAGTTTCTTGTTTCGAGTTGGTCTGTGTTCTGTGAGCAAACAACATTTGTATCAAAGGAATGTACTGAATAGTTTTATTTCAAAAGAACACTGGCTGGTCATCTGCAACAGTGCAATTATGCACCACACTCAGTGCAGAGTTCAAACTTAGCTTCTAGAAAGTACTACACACAGCAGCGAGGGTGTCCAGGGCTAGCACAGCAGTAAATCCCACTCTTGGAGACAGAACTTAAGATCAGCTGTAATGTAGCATGTCGATTATCTGCTGATTCAAATGTACTTCTATGCTATCACTCCTTTGTAATAATGAAGATTAGTGAAATATCCATAGCCGTTTCGGACAGCTGCACTCAGCCATGGGTGGCTCCTAGGACAGAGGCAAGCTAGCCCATGTTTGAACTTCCCTGCTCTCCCCTTGTTCAACTGAGACCTTCCTTGGGCTTGCCAAAATCCTGCGTTTCCTGAAAATACTGCATACAGACACCTCTCCCCTCCTAATTACACACAATAGTTACCTTTTCTTTGGTAGTTCCTCTGGCTCCAGAATGACCACCTCTTCCTCTTCACTGTCAGACAGTACAATTGGTTCATCTGAAAACCCCAAACACACAAAAACCTCACAAACCTGGTGATCAGCTTTGTACAACCAACTTCTGTAACTAATAACCACAGCATTTTTAAAGAAGCATTCAGAGTGGCTAGTGTTTAATTTGGAGCCCTTCGTATACTACGGAAATCAAGTTTTCTTTTGAAGAAAACAGAAGTGACCAGGGGAAGTGAAAGTAGCAAATGGGTGTAACTCAAGTGGGAAGTGGCTATGGTGGTTCTTTCTCATGAATAACCTCTTCCACACTTTAATTCTAGACTTAAAATGGCATAAGCATACCTGATATAAAGATACACGTACCCTTCTTAGTTTCTGCCTTCGTACTTGTATCCTCGGTTTTCACCTTCTGACATTCAAAAGCAGTAGCCTCACTGTCACCTTCCTCTTCCGCTGCTTCTTCTCTCTCAGATTCTTCAAGGTCTCCCCAGGAGTTCTCTATTCCTTCCCCAATTTGGGCTGTCCCGGGAGTGTGCAATATTGGTCTGGCAAAACTGAAGCAGTTAAGAAAAATCTCAGGTGCGGTAAACCTGTTGTATTCTGAGAGCAAATCAGCTGGGTTTTAAGTTGCCTCTTTTCTCCCAGGGGAGAACATCCTTAAATGGGAGGTGAGAGAGAGAGTACTTCTCCAGTTACTGTAACAGTCACCTCATGCCTCAGTTTTGCACTTTATGCCAGGGATTCAGTTACCGAAAAGGAGTTAGAACCAAAGCCAGTCTGACCTTGATGTCTCCTCTGAAGGCTACGGGCTACCTAAGCTGTGAGGAATCCTGGGTGTGCATTTAGCTTCTAGTGCTGCTAATGCAGGGGGTGGTTTTCCCCCAAATAACACAACAGAAAGGATACACTTCTGCAGGAGGGTCAGCTTTAGTGATGATTTCTTCTGCTTGTTCTTCTACGCTGTTGGTATCCACAGCAGCGCTTTCCATTTTGAAGGCAGTGATCTTCTGATTTGGTATGGATTCTGCAAAGCCGAACTTCCCACCTTCTTTCCTAGTTATTCAGTGACAGCCATCATTTCAGGATGTTTCACGCTTAAAAATGCTTTCTCTTTTCAAGTTCAAATATACAAATACTTGCTATTTAAAACAAGTGAAAACAATTTGCTCTCCAAACTACAGGTTGACAATATTTTCTCATATATTTATTAAAATCACCGATTTCCCTTCCTTCCCAAAACACTCACCTAGCTTTCTGGTCGTTCTCCAAGGCTTTCTGAATTAGTTCTGTTATTTCTGCAACCTTAACAGCTGTTATTTTACTGCACCTCAGAACCTGTTTGTTATACATACAACAACAGTTTACGATCACGAAAGCAAGATGTTATTAACTACAACTGTAGAACATCATCTCGGGAATCACAAATGCTTAAAATAAAATATGGCATCTTACTATGAGGGACTTGATACGCTACGAGTTGATGCAAAAGTTTCACACAGCAGCCTCTAGCTACTCACAACAGTGCAGACTGAAGTAATTTACAGACTGAATTAATTTACAGACTCCCTCAGACAAATCACAGCTCAAAAAAAGATGCTCATCTGACCAAACAATATGCCTGTACTACGTCTCTTCTTCCGCATGATGCACACCACTGTGCTCTTCTGCCAAGTCTAAAAATACACAATCTTTTCCAACTAAATCAGCACAGTAATTGATTTCTTATCTTCCAAATGTCAACACTAGTAGATTACAGCTTAGGAATTAGTTTCACATACAAGAGAAAGACTGGTCAAGGCAAAGGTTTACCTGATCCTTTACCAGCATAATCCCTCCACTGGACTGGATGGTGCAAATCTCACGATGTTTGTTCATGGCAATTACAAGGACGCCATCCATTACGGATTCCTCGCGTTCACTTGGATCCACCAATAAATAGGTCCTAGAATCAAGTTTTTAAATATAAGGCAACAGTAAAAGATTGAGGTGAACTTCTACCCTTAAAACAATTAAATAAAGGAACCGGGTTACGTATCAGTAATTATGGGTATATTCCCCCCAGAAAGAAAAGAAAAAAAATATTTTAGGAAATGTGCTTGCCGATATAAATATTTGCAGGACTCTTTTATGTTTAAAATCAACTCCGCAGAAATGATAATAAGACTTTTTCATCAAAAAGACTTAAAAATCTTACCCTTGTTGGAAGAAGGCAAAACTGACACATATAGGCATGTGGTGGATGCTCAAGGGGACAGGATCGCGTTCCTCAGGAGTGTACTTGGAGAAGAATTGGCCCAAAAGACAATTATTTATGGAACAAGTTTAATTTTAAAATTAAAATTACATACTGTACATACTGTACAAAGGTACAGAAAGAAAGAAAGAAAGAAAGAAAGAAAGAAAGAAAGAAAGAAAGAAAGAAAGAAAGCTAACAAATGTGTAGTCATCTAAATATTAAAAAAAATTTAGTCCTCTTGTGCAATTCTGTTTACTGCTACACAGGTAAATACAGCACATTCATCAGCCTTATGCTTGATTTGCTCAAAATACTGTAAAATACAATCTTTTACAATTAATATTCCCGTAAGCTGAGGCTGATAAAATTCCATTATTCAGCAGTCTTCCTTATTATCCCTTTCACATTCTGAATAGCAACACTTCTATCCTAAAATGTAAATATCTCGGGAGTTTGTGTGCTTACAGACACTCAATTCACCCTTGTAGGCAGAAACAGCCACCTGCGATGCCACAGCATTTACTATGAACTTACCACAGTTACTTCCTCCCCTTGCACAGACACGTCTGGCCTGCGAAAGTGACACAGAGCTACAATTCCTGCTATGCTGGCAGCATCAATGATGTTCCCATCGTGGTTTAACAGGTGCAGGTCCAGGCGAATTTGCCAAACCTGAGGAGAAAAAACCTACATAACTGCTTGGTAATTTATGACATGATTCTACAAAAGCTATTGTTTTTCAAAACAATTTCTTTTTTTTTTTTGACCATAAAAATAATCAGCATATGTTCTTCAGGCCTTTGCTTAAGAAAGGTGAAGGAGCTTTGTATATCCCAAGATACCCAATGTACCAGATTTAATTATGACAAAATACATAACACTGAAGGACAATTTAAACTTTTATTCTGCAGAGAAATATTTGAGTGTGCAGGATCCCCCTACTTCAGAAAGCCAATGTAGATACATACGCAAGTTAAAAATATTTGTAGAAGTCTGATGTGTGGATCTTTAACCTAAAATCAGAATTTCTGGTTTCCAAAACAAGACAGAAACCACCTTAAAAAGAGACTATACGTATATTTTCATTTAAAACCACTTGAAATTAGCAGTTTTCCCCACCTTTTCCCCAGCAACAACGCAGAGAGATTCAGTATCTATGCATTTGGAATTCCTCAGGCATCGTTCTATCAGTCTGTTCAGCTTCACCAGTAACTCAGATTGCCTGTTAAAGTAACCCAAATCCAGCATGGTTAACACCATATACTCACAGGTATCTCAACAGTGGCTCTTAGGTCACCCTTGTTTAGGCTTTTTAAGAAAGCTACATACCTGCCAGGCTCAAAACCAGGCGCAGCCATGGGCGAGAGCTCGAGGTTGAAGAAGAGTATACCTTCTGTAGGGCGATTTGGCTTGGGGGGAACCAGTTCACAGGAGACCTGTGCAAGGACCCTGCAGACATAAATAAACCACTGAGTCTCAAAACTCAGCGGGAAAAACCCCCCAACCACTCGGAACAAAATACATACTATTAGGAAATGTGATTTTTAGGTATTTCATTTGTACTTCTCACTCCTGACAGTTTATCATTCAATGCCTATCAGACAGATTTAAACGCTGGCCAACAACTGAAGAACCAAACATGGGAATTGGAACATTCTCCTCTTTTTTAGGATTAGAAATAGACTCAAACGTGAAAATCTACAAATGAATGTCAATATCAGGGTGTGCGTTCCACTCTTCTGCATACAGAAAGTGGTGTTTGATTTGTGGAAGAACACAAAATGTAACATGAATAAAGGGTTGGGGGAAAAAGTCAAGAAAGGGATGAAAAATTACAGATGTAATTATTTTGTGTTTTATACATTATTTGTAACCCATAATTTACATAATTTGTAACCCATAATTTGTAACCCCCAACAGGGAAACCCCACCCCCTCCCCTTCCCACTTCTCCTCTATGGCCCAATCCTGGTGAGAGGTCTGGCAAACAAGCCTTATGGAGACCGGCTGAGGGAACTGGGGTTATTTAGCCTGGAGAAGAGGAGACTGAGACCTCATTGCCCTCTACAACTGCCTAAAAGGAGGTTGCAGTGAGCCTGGTGTTGGTCTCTTCTCCTGAATTGCTGATGACAGGACGAGAGGAAATGGCCTCGAGTTCCATCAGGGGAAGTTTAGGTTGGAGATTAGGAAGAAGTTCTTTACTGGGAGGGTGGTTGGGCACTGGAATGGGCTGCCCAGGGAGGTGGTGGAGTCACCGTCCCTGGGGGTGTTCAAAAAACGGGTTGATGAGGCACTTGAGGCCATGGTCTGATGGTCAGGAATATGATGGGGTAAAGGTTGGACTTGATGACCCTGGAGGTCCCTTCCAACCAT
>VZRW01007024.1:885726-904998 GCA_013398125.1 Aegotheles bennettii | reverse complement strand
CCGCGGCCCCGCTCCGCCCGCCGGAGCGCTGCCCCCGCCGGTCCCCGCTCCGCCGGAGCGGCTGCAGCGCGGAACTGAGGGGATGTGAAGGTGAGCTCGCCCTGCAGCTCGTACTTTGTAACAAAGTGTTACAGAACTCCCTCGGGCCCGTTTTGCGGAAGGGGCGGTGTTGGCTTTCCTCTGGCATACGGAGAGCTGAATTTGACCCCATCAGGGCATTTTTGAATTTACCGTTTTCCAACGCAACATACTAAAATTACTTTTTTTTTTTAACTTTAACCACATCAAATCCAGTTTTCCTTCTTCTATTCCACAGGAGTTATTCGCTCATGTGGCTTAAATGCTAAGTAGGCTTCACTCCCCATATGTGGGACCAGACCTGGTGACATCCCACGGTTGACCTCTCCCCATCCCTGGTGTCCCCAGGGGCTGCTTTGTCCCCAGCACAGCAGCTGCTGTTCCCCGGGTGCTGCCTGAGACTGGTGTCCAGGTAGTGCAGCTGGGGAGCCCTGGGGCATGGTGCACCCTTGCCGCGTGCTGGGCATTGGAGGGGCACAGGAGAAGTGACCCAGCCAACTGGGCCATCAGGAAGCTCATGTTTGAGGCAGCCCTTTGATTGCCCTCTCATTTTTGGTAGCTCTCTGTACTATAGTGGCTTTCAGAGAGAGAGCTCAAGCAGGTGTGAGTTTTCTGGTTGTGTATGACCTGAGCCCTGGCATGGTCATTTATTTACGAGACCCTTTTGCCATTCCCACGTTTATCAATGCAAAAAACTATGAGAGGAGGATTTAAGAATGGCTTTTGGTGTCTAGAATGGCACGTAGATGCCTGCTGAGTCTGTGAGGCAAAGGCAAACTGCACTACATTAGGCTTGAGGTTACTGAGCCATCGGGGTATCAGCTGGCAGACACCAAAGTGAACCACCTTGCACTTCTGCAGGGAGAGGAGGGAAAGCTCTCCAGAAAGTTTCTGCACCATGGCAAAGGGCGAACACAGATTTGTCCTTACAGGAAGGACACATGGAAGAGGTAAGGATGGGTGGTGCCAGCTGTGCAGTAAGCTGGGCATAAGAAAAATGTTTTAGAAGTACTTTAGGTCTGGTGTTCTGGTTTAAATGTGTGGGGTTTGGGTCGGTTTTCTTGATGTCTCATTAGATGAGAGCTGTTGGGGGCAGGCTGACTACAGAAAAACAGGCAGCTGGGTCTCCAGCACTGCTGTGGGGTGTATTTTGAGGGCAGAATGCTGCTAATTCAAACAAACACCTCCTGGTACCCAGTCTGCCTTACTCAGCCTGCCGTGCATTTCTCTGCTGCAAGGCAGCGTGCTGCCAGGACGAGGGCACTGTTAGAGGCCGCAGCGTGTGTACAATACTCCGGCTCCCCAGTGAATCTGAGCCCTCTTCTCCTTCTGCTCACTGCTGGGTAACTTGGCATGGGGGAGAGAATCTGTCTAGGGTGCAGGGCTAATGTTAAAAGCGAGTGGGAGAGGCCCTCCTCTAGAGGGTGCTGGCATTGCCCTGGCTCTTCTTCCATCTGGCCAGCCTTGCCTTTTCATTTTAAGCTTTTGAAACTGTTGCACACTCTGTGATTTATGCCAGTCTCTTATTTACATCACTATAGACCCTGTCATCTCCTATACAGACTGTCCCAACTTGTAGTCCTGTTTGCCAGGGGCTTTGTGAGTCATGGGACATTTTATTTGGGCTACTAGTGTGGGAGGCTCGGAGCTGATGCCACCCTGCCTCACACGCCTCAGGCCATGAGGATTTGCAGCCTCTAGCCAGCTGGTAGGAGCTGGTGAAGTCAGAACTGTGGCTACCACTGTCCATGGCAGCCCTTCTGTGGTTCTGGGACCCTGGGGCTGTAACCAGGCCACGCAGGCAGGAACAGCAGCACTCCCCCATGCCCAGCATGCTCCTGCACCAGGAGGATTTCAGCACACAGGGTGACAAGGACAAATTCAGCTCAGCTGAAGGAAAATCTATCTGTCAAATTCTCACAGAGTGGCTGCACGGGCAAGGGCCAGAGCCTCAATTTTCTCTGCCAATCCTCCCAGTGCCCTGGGTGCCCCACTTGCCTTCTGCACTCTTGGGTGGGCTTTTTCAAAGTCACAGGGAAATGATGGGAAAACAGTACTGTGTAGGTTCTCCTGTCTGCGACCCATCAGCCTCGTGTGCATACGGCTTTCTTGTTCTTCCTCTGTGAAAATGGTAGGGATGGCTTTGGCCTCACGTCAGTGATTAGAAAGAAGAGTGGCTAATGGTTTTGCTCAATTAATGTAGCCAAAAAACTGTAAAGCATATTCCTCATAAGCACAGAGATTACCTTTATACCCAGCTGCCTTCGCAGATAGGTAGCCCCGAAGTAGTTCAAATCATGTGAATGATTGAGTCAGTTTTAATAACTCGATTTGCAGAAGCACTTCACACTCACTGTATTGCAGGGAATAGAGAGAATCTGATTTTTGTAATGTCTCCTCACAGGTGTGACTGGCAGGGCACAGGCTGAGTTACCTTCATTTGGAAGATGGAAACTAATAGCTGGATTTCCTCTGACATATATGCATTCTACACCAACACAGCACGATAGAAAAGTCTGGGGGAGGGTTACTCACTTACACATTTGGAAGTCAGAGGATAATCAGCTCTTTGCTTTGTTTTGGTACTAGTACTGCATCTCAAATGTCCTGATTTCACAAATACCTGCAGTGTAGGAATAAATACCCCACACTTCCAATTTAAGCAAGATGAGTGCTTCTTGAAAGTTATCTCTGTATTTCTGTGCTGTCACTGACAGTATAATTTGGAAGGACAACCAGAGGAGTTGTTTGGCATCACATCTGCAACAAACATCTGCACTGTTCAAACAAATTTCCATTTCTTGATAGGGATTTTAGGGCACAGCTATGGAGGCAACACCTTCCTCTCTGGTGGTGCGGTCACTGAGCAGAAAGGTGAATGGAACTCAAGCTCTTTCTGGGCTGATGCTGTATCTGATTATTTTTCCAAATGAAAATTGATGCTGCCGATAGCCCCTTGTCCTTTTGCTCAGAGAGGAGGACAGATCACCTCTGGAGCGAAGAGTGCCTGTCCCACTGTCCAGAGCTCTTCTGAGAAGTTTCTACATTTCCAGTGTCCAACTTCACAACAAGAGACATGCATCATTTTGTTTAATCAGTGATGAGAGTCAGAAGTAAGCCGAAGGCTCTAAAAGATTAGCCAGATGAATCATCTTGGGAAGACGTAAACTGCAGGGCGAAAGGAATACAAGATGTGATCATTAGTAATAAATTAGTCCTGAGCTTGCAAAGCTACAGGAGTGTCCTGTGTGTGGCTGAACAGCACAAGCATAGGTGTTGACAACCAGAGGGAATTCAGATGAGAGCAATGAAAAACCTTTGGGGAAAATAGAAACAAAGAATAAAGTAGTTAAACGTGTATGCTTTTGTTAGCTGGCACCTTTGGGGGAATGTGATCATTTGCAAATACTTGAAAGATACAAACACTGAGGAAGAAGATGGCTTGTTCAGCATAATCTGTAATGGCATAAGGACATGGAGTAGAGATAGGGACTGGTAAAACTAAAAGCAGGAGAAAGTACTTGACAATGAGGTGTATTAAGTGGAGAAATAATCTCCCAAGGAAAACACACAAAGCTTGATGTTTGTATGTTGACAACTGGACAGTGCACAGAGGGAATAAAGCTGTGCCTTCATGAAGAGGCACTGACTATTGTAAGCACCTCCTTTCCCATCTCTAGTTTAAAGACACAAAAGCTCAGTAAACCAAAATAAATTCTGGTGAGGCCTGAAAAATTATGCGAAAAATGTCCTAATGCTCTAAATATTATATTGCATATAATCTAAAACAAATACAACTGCCTGTTTCTTTTTCTGATGGTTAATCTGCTGTGAGTATCTTCACAGTGACATGTAGCGTAACTCTCCTCACAGCCACAGCTGTGCAAGGCCTGCTCGGTAGCTTGAATTTCTTAGCATTCCTGTGAAACACCTCATTCTTTTGCTTTCCTTCAAATGTTATGTATTTTCAGTGTGACTTTAAGTCAAATTCAGCAGCACATGCTTCGGGTGACTTCTCTCTGAAAAGGCATGTACTTTATTTTTGATTTCAGAGAAATAAACTTCTTCAGAACAGAGCATGTCAATAGCAATGGTCTTGAAATGATATTCCACTTTTTCTGTATCTCTTCTTTTTTAATAATCAAGGATAAAATGTATGTCCTCAGTCTGCTGAGTTTATTATTTCTGTCTTTATGGGTGTTTTTTTAGAAATTAAATTTGAACTCTTTTTCTGAACCTGTCTTGACAGAAACAGCACTCTGCAGAAAGGGTCAAAAGACCGAGCCCTTGCTTGCTGAAGATACCAGATGATAGTGAAAAATAAATTACTTTTCATTCTAGTCTTTGTGCTCAAGGCTTTGCTTAATCTCTCTGTTAGTAAATGGCACTTCTGCTCTTTCAAGAAGATTCAATATAATGTTTTCAATACTTTAAATGCTGATTTAACTGCGAGTCTACTGCGATCATTGAGGTGTACTCACACCTATTTAACACCTGGGAAGAGGTATGTGCAAACATGCATTTCCTGCTCAGTGTTAAACTTTGCTTTCCTTGCTGTAAATGTACGTGCTGAAATGGCACAAACTGCGGAACTGGGGTGAGAGACGCGTGCCATGTGAGCCATACCTGCCATACTGGAAGGCCACTTTCTTCTAGTGCCTCAGTGGTCATGCAGGGGCTGTTTAGTGACCTCCCCAGGCTGCAGGCAGTCCTCCAAGCCACAGTCATTAAAAGCAATGAGCCTTATTTTGGTTTGTTAAACAGGATGGTGTTAGTGTAAGTCAGTGGTGGAGGCTGCACCCAGGGGAAACTCTAGCGCTAAGGTGAGACATTTCTGTTACTCACTCTCTTACAAATCTGTTTTTATAGAATGGTTTGGGTTGGAAGAGACCTTAAAGATCATCTCGTTCCAACTCCCCTGCCATGGGCAATGACACCTCCCACTAGACCAGGTTGCTCCAAGCCCCATCCAACCTGTTCTTGAACACTGCCAGGGAGGGCACAGCCACAACTTCCCTGGGTAACCTGTGCCAGTGTCTCACCACCTGCACAGCAAAGAATTTCTTATTAATATCCAGTCTAAATCTACCTTCCTTTAGCTTGAAACCGTTCATCCCATCACTCCATGCCCTTGTCAAAAGTCCCTCTCCAGCTTTCCTGTAGCCCCTTCAGGTACTGGAAGGTGCTCTTAGGTGTTCCTGGAGCCTTCTCTTCTCCAGGCTGAACAACCCCAACTCTCAGCCTGTCTCCATAGCAGAGGTGCTCCAGCTCTCTGATCATCTTCGTGGCCTCCTCTGGACTCACTCCAAGTTTCATTTTGAACTTAGGTTTTATTCTGCTCTCCTTTCAAATGAAGTGAGCCTTCACATGCCTGAGTGTACTTCGCACAGATTAATGTTACTGCGAGCTGTTTCTTTATCAGTATTATCAAGATATCAGAATTTAATAATCAATGTGCCTGATAATATAGTACAAGTCCTAATTCTACAATTGGTATAGTACTAATATTTGTAGAAAACTTAAAAGCATATCAGCTATGTCAAAACATTTGCACAAAGTGATCAATAACACACAGTACACTAAGATAAAAAAAAACACAACAAAACAAAACAAACAGGCTAAAGCTTAATTCCATGGCTTGGCTGCAATACCTGTGTATTGGCCTAAGAAGATCAGAGTGACTTTTTACTTAGCTCTTTATCCTAACAAGTACCTGTAGAAAAAAATTATGCATTGATTCGGATCTTAATACTTTCCCCTTTTAGTAGTATTTTTGGTACGCAGTTAATGATTCAAAAAAGCAATTTGGATTGTCTAAGCGACTTTGTAGCAGCTGATGTGAGACAAGTGATTATCAGAAAGAGCATGATGGATGCAAACTAAAAACCAGACCTGAAGCCTACACACACGTGCTGCTGTTTCTCCTGCGTGTGATTAGCAGGAGAGATTTTCAGCAATACCAGGACAGGAGGTGGAAAGGAGCCGTAGAGAATTGTTTTCCTAAAGCTCAGTAGTCTGTAAGCTGTAGCTGGTTGTTTGTGCATGCCTTATTAAAATTTATGCTGCATTAAGGAGACTGTCAAGAGGCAACTCTTTGTCTTAAGGAATGGTAATGAAGTTTTCAGAGGTATCTGTTCTTCCACAAAAGATCATCTGTCTTTGGTAGAACAGGTTTTGCTGGAGCCTTGATTGATTGCTGAAGACAAGTTTAGCTATTCTGCTTGGCTAGAGGGGATCGCTGGCATATACTTTTCCTCTTTTGTTTTCTCTTTCTTTGAGGTGATTGATGTACTCAAACCAGTCCTTTCTACATGACAGGAATGCTGTGTAACATCAGACGTGTGATGAAAACTCCATATTCCCACACTGAAATTGATAAAAGCTTCCCAAAACCCAGCTCAGACCTTCATGTTATGACAGTGTCACTGATTCTCTGGGGTAGCCCAGGGCTGCTTCTGTGAGTGCTGCCAGGTGCTGCTGGCCAGAGGAACCCATTTGAGGAGCAAGGGGTGGGCAGGAGGTGGAGGGGAACAGAACAAAATGCAGGTGTTGCCAGTAGAGAGGGGAGCTGGTTTGTTTACTTGTAGGGGAGGGTGGAAACCAAGAGGTTAAGAGGAGTGGGACAGGCACCTGCGTGGGTTCCCTGGAGAGAGGTGAGGGTTGGGTGTCCCAGATCTTGCCTGCTGACCTGAGCAGTAGCAATGCTCTCTGGAGTGCTTTGGTTGGTGTTTGTCAAGAGAAAGCAGGTAAGGATGTGGGGAGATGGAGGGGCCAGGGCAGAGGAGACCCAGGAAAAGTAGATGGCAGATATATGTATTTTGCAATACTTGGTTTCTGATATGTAGGAAAGAGCAGAGGCCCTATATGGTGAGGTACTTCTATGGAGGGAAGGGAAACGTGTTTGTGTTTTGTTTTTTTGTCTTCTTCAGCCAAATAATTTCCAGGAAAACAGTGATATTTTACAAAGCATAAGATAATAAGACTTTTTATGCTTTCCTTTGCTAAATCTGTGTGTGAGACAGACACTGGGGCTGCGCAGGAGCCTTGCTGCCTTCATCTTCATCTCCAGACCCTTGAAGAGAAATCAGCCACCTCGTGCCAGACATGGGAAGGGAGGCCCTTGGCAGCCCTGTATCTAGCAGGGGGACTCCAAGCCAGTAGGTAACAGAGATACACAAGGGTCTGTTAGCACGCTTCTCGGCATTTCTGTAGGGGGTGCTGTGTTTGCACAGAGTTTTTTCTCTCTGCAAGCACAGGTTAGCACCCTCCTGCCACTAGGAGGCATGTCCCACTTTAGGGTGAGGTGCCTTCTTTTACTTTAAATCTGGCTAATAAAGAGAGTATATCTTTATGGTCTTTTCATAGGCCCCTAACAAAATTATTTTGTTAAGATTGACTTACAGTAATTTGTCAGTAGTCAAAATGATGTAAACCACTTTTGTTTTAAAATGCACAGTTGGGTTAAAATAGAAGTCTTCAAATTTTGTAACTGTGATTTACTGAAGTCTGCTTTAACTGACCTGTGTCTCCTGCTCTGATTCAAATATGAAACCTCTGGAGACTCTTCAGCTGTCAGCAGATTATGGATGTTTAGCAGAGGAATTAGTGGTCTGCAATATGTCACTGTGCAGAGAATAAGCTCTACACTAGCCCTGTATTCACATAATTCATTCAGACTCAGATGAATTCAATCACCTTGCTCATGGCTAAAAAAGCTGGGAGGGAAATGTGCTGCACCTGGTCTGTGTGCACACTGCTCCTGTTCTCCTGGCTGCCCTGTTTGGCAAAACCCCGTGACCCTAATCCCTCAGATGGGGAAACCGAGGCATAAACTGGCCCTGAGCATGCAGGAAGACAGAGTTACTGGCAGGAATACAACACAAGCCTCTGGTGAGGGGCAACAGTGGGGAGCTCATGTGCCCCCAAACCTGAGCATGGTCTGTGGTGACCCACCTGCCTCGAGCCTCTTGGTGGCTGAAGCCACAAGGTTGGGTCCCTGGAGCTGAATCTGAATGGGCTCAGAGGTATGCCTGCATGCACCTGTATCTGCCGCTTAAATGCTGGTCAGAGACCTGAAAGACTGCCAGAAAGTGTGTTATAATGCCACATAAACAAAACTTGCTGTTTGGCCTTCAGTTCGGGGAAAACACAAGTGTTTTTTCCCCTGGTCCTGGTGCTGTGTGAAAGGGAGGTGAAATCTCTTAGAGGGAAAGGAGTGTTTGCTTGTTTTGCCACGTGGGTGGCTGGTTATTAGGAGATGGATTGAGGCAACTTGCTTAATGGACCCACTACAGTGCCTCTTTTGATAGCAAGTCCGTGGCTTTTACTGGTAACACTCTGCCCCCAAACAGATTTCCTTTTCAACCTCCCCTTTCTGCTGCCAGCACTGTCAGCAATGGTGGGCTCCATGGAAAACCCAAAGGTGACAACAGTTTAGAAAGTAGAAGACCTCGAGCATCGACAGATGCTTGTGACAGAGCAGAGCCATTTGATGCCAGAAGACGTGTAGCAAACTGTTCTCCTTGCTCATCTCAGCCTGCAGCTGTGAGAAACGAGGTATTACCTGGGACTTTCTGTAGAAATACTTCAACTTTCAAAGTAAACGTGCAATTCTGGAACTGTGCAAAGTTAATTTAAAGAGAAATTAAATTTAAGATAGTATTTTTTAAAAAAAATCTCCAGGTTAGTCCAGTCCTTTGAGCATAGCCAATGCATGACTGGATTTCTCATTCATCATTTGAAAGCTCGATGTCTTTTACGAATATTAAATTAAGAAAGAGATTTGCTTGACTGAAATCTGACTTGACTGTACGGACAGCTCACTGCTGTGAAAATCCTTCCCCCTTCAGCTTTCCTTTGAAGGGAGTTATTTGAATAAGTACTGAAACTCCATTCGGTGCTAGTGCAGGGAGAGAGATGAAACACTCTTATGAATTGTGATGATTTTGGTTGCAGCCTGTTCTGCAGTAACCTGACTGATCTACAGGCTTTACAGTTTTCTCCTTGCTTGTTCATCACTGCTGTGGGATTTGCTAGTATGCAGTTTCTCAGGCATGAAATCCATTTCCTCAATGTGTGACACATAATCCAAACTTAAATGCAAAGTGTTATTAAGGACTGATGACAAGAATATTGGAAACTTAAGGACTTATTATTTATTTTTTTTTTCAGTGCAAAAATTAGCTTTCCTGTGTTAAACTCTTGGTTTGAGGTTATACATCAGCATGGAGCATTTTACTTATAGGAACCTGCTCATGGTTCCATCCTGAGAAGAGCAGAGCTAGTGGGGGAGCCTACAGCTGCTGGGAATGCTGAATAAACAAAAGTATTCTGGAATCAAATACTAGCATGTGTAAGGGGGTAGCAGAGGTAAACAAAGCCTTTCTCTTCCCTCAAGCCCAGAGTTCTCCACTTTAACTTATTACTAATAAAGTCAAAGTGTGAATCAGATGCAGCAAGGTAGCATAATGCAAACCTTTGGGCTGTTTTTGGGGGGAGAAAGGGAAAGCAAAGAGCAAGTGTGTGATAAAAGAGAAACCCACCAAGTGAAATACCAGCCTGATCACTTGGTGTGGTGACTTTTTGAATTATTTAGAAAGGGAAACCGTTGCATGAACTCCTGGAATAAAATTTTGCCATCTATAAGGCGTTTGGAGGACTCTTATGTGCTGCCACTGTTATTCCTCTATTTTGTCACGGTCTTCGTGGAAGAGGGTTTGAGGAGAGACGGTCTCTGCTCCATGCTGCAGTTCCGTGCGGTGCCACGAGATGTCCCGTTCTCTATAAGGTTTGTGTTGCTTTCAAAATCACCGGTGCTATTTTGCGTTTGAAATATGAGAACGGATTTCAGCAAGTCAGCATTTACATTATTCATGATTTCACTTCCCCTTTAACTATTGCCGTTGCTATTTTTGAAAAATTTGCCACTAAGAGTGGTTTAACAGGGTTAAACTGGAATTCCTGTGGCGGCTGAGACTGGGAATGTGGGCCTGACAAAATGCAGGCATCCTTCTCTGCAGCTGTATTTAGCAGGATAACTTGGTTTTGAACTGCTGTATAGCAGAGCTGCTACACTGGGATATACATCTGAATGAAATCCTTGCACAAAGCCTGAGCCCTTGGCTCTGTAGCTACTAACAGTGGGAGGTATTTGGCATTAACTACTTTTTTTTGTGGGTTCCTTGGATTTAAACATAATTTTGAGTCAAAGCTGTGCATGGATTGTGCTGTGTGTCGCATCTCTGTGTGGGTCTGAGCAGAGGGCTTGTGCCTCTGTGCAGTGTGTGAATTATACCCTGAAACACCACCAGTGCACATTCGAATGATGACACCACTGTCTTCCTGCAGGCTACACACTGGGGCTCCAAAACTAGGCAGGCACAACAAATACTGGGTTCTGGCCCCTAGATCCCAAGGAACTGTTTCTGGATCCTCTTGCTGTAGGTCCCTGGAAGGTTCTCCCAAGACCCCTCGTTAGTGAGTGCTGGAGCTGTCTCTGCAGCTCTTGCCCCCAGAACCATGGTGTGGGGCAGGAAGGGTGTTGCTTGCCCTTAGTCACTGTGCAGATGGAGGCTGGTGTTGCTATGTTTACTGTTTGCGTGTTTACTGGTTTCTTCCTGTGGTTAGAGAGACAGTGGTTGCTGCCCATTTCTGGGACACACGGCTGCTCGCCTTGCTCAACTCGGCCTCGCTGCGTTGCCTCTTATTGCATCAGTTCAGCCAGGGGAACTCTCACAACAGAGAAAGGGAAGTCCTAATTAGCCATAAATATTTATTTATTTTGGCTGAAGGAAAAAAGGTAATTTATGTCTGCAGCTGTCTTCAGCAAACAATATAACACGAGGGAGCAAATAAGTTGGGTATTAAAAGAACAAAAGGCACCTGCTCGTGTTTGGTAGTTTGGATGCAAAGTTTAAGTGTGCTGATTTGCCCAGTGGCGTTGCAGAGGTGTGGATGCACCACAGCTCACAGCCTGCTGTTCATCCTGCCTCTGCCCCTGGGACCACAAGGACTGAAGGTTTTAAAAGACTGTTGGAGTGATCAGGGCAGGAATTTCTCCCCTTTTCCTCAGTGTCCCCAGCCCAGAGCTGGGAGGTGTGCAGTTATACAGGAGCAAGATTTGTCATGTTTAGAAGAGCTGTGTGTGAAAACTTCAGTGCTCTCTAACCTGAGTTTTACTCATCTGCTGCTACAAGCGCAGGCAAATACACAAAGGGGTAGTGAGGTCTGAGTATTTCTCTTTTCTTATTCCCAGATGATTTGGCTGGCTCAGTTGTGGCATCTCATTCCTTCTCAGCTCCATGCATGTATTCGGGTGTTTGCTTTTTAGAGCAGTGACCTCCAGACCTGAAATGTAATAGCAATTTTATTAGTCAGGTTTTGATTGCCTGGGACATGGGCAAGCAGCACCATTGTGGGCAATCCATGAGAAATCATTCAAACCACTGACTGCAAATAGATGCAACAGAATGAAGGGCTTGAGACAACACAAGGAGGCGGCAGGGGATGGTGTTTAGCATAAGGCAGTCTGTGGTTCCCTGAGCAAATGTGCTCATCCTGTTGCATCTGAGTGCCAAAAATCAGTCTGGTTTTGGGTCTGGTAACTGATCAGGATACGTGGCAGTAGCTACGTGCACACTGCGAAAAGAACTAATCTCTAGTTTAGGATTTAGTGCTTGTTACTAGTTCTTGGGTAGAGATTTTAATTGAGGTGCTTTTAGGAAGGATAAATATAATTTTAACCCTATCATTCCTGGAAAAAGAGACTTGGGGTTTCATAGTAGCCTGATAGCAGATCTTGAAAAGGACTCATAGCCCTCCACTTTCAATTCATTCTTCTACTCTGGAAAAATTAGCATTACAAAAAGCTGTCAGTATGATAAAGAAAACCAGGTCTTTCTCCCCAGAGCTGCTTTCTGGTAGGTCAACCCCTAACCTGTCCTCGTGCCTGGGGTTATTCCTCCCCAGGTGCAGGACCCTACACTTGCTCTCATTGAACTTCATTAGGTTCCTCTCTGGTCAACTCTCCAGCCTGTGCAGGTCTTGCTGAATGGCAGCAGAGCCTTCTGGTGTACCAGACACTCCTCCCAGTTTGGTATCATCAGCAAACGTGCCGAGATCAATGTGTTTTAGAAACCTAAAGAAAGGCTGAAGAGAAAACAAGTTGATGTAGGCTTTGTCTGCCACCGGAGTTATCTCCTCATAAGCAAACTAAAATTCTGTGGGCCTGATTCTGCTTTTACTTATGGGAGTCAAGGCTTGTGCTGTTTCAGGTGAGAACAGCCGTGCAGAGTGCAGATGTGGGAGAGAGCTTCTTATCCCAGCACCTTTAGAATAATTTATGGGTTCTTTTCTTCTTCACCAGTGAATACGTAAACCAAGGAGGCGGTTTTCAGTGACACCAAAGCCCTTCAGCAAAGTAAAGAGAGAAAGAACAGAGCAGTGCAAAGTCAGTAGCTTGTGACTTGAAACCTGGGTTCAGTTACCAGTCACTGGCAGTGACCTTGGGGAAACCACTGAGCCTCTGCTTACGTTTATTCTCCATTTGAAAGTGCGGATAATAGTGTTCCTGTATCTCAAGACTCTCAGGGGGATGCTAGTGGTAGGTCTGTGACCAGAAAGAGGTCTTGTTACATGTTCTCAGAAGTATGTGGGCATGATAAATGCAAAGGCCAAACTTGTTTAGTGACACTATGCTAGTTCATTTCAGCTAAATTGAATTCTTATTTCTCTTCCCTGTAGAGAGGGAGACAACCCTCACATTTTTCAAATTTCCGTTAAGCTACCAGAACGGAATTGTTTTTCTCTCTGCTCCTCTTTCCTAAGTAGAACTAACGGCCTAACTGGTTAAGGGAAGTATCTTTCTTAACTTGCACTGGTTACTCTTGATGATTACTCAGTGCTATCCCAAAGGTTTGCAATGGCTGGTAAATTTTCATGCAGCCCTCCAAGTTACTGAATGTTCTGCTGTTATTGATGGGCTGTCCCCTCAAACACCATCACTGGTGTAAGCACGTAGAGCACAAAGCCAAAGTGATCTGCTCAAGATAAAATGGAACAGCTTCCATTTCACAGAAGCATAACCTAAGCACCTGGCTCCTTTTCTCTACCTTTGCTCCAGAGGAGGAGTACATATCAGTGATGAGCAGGGATGGAAATTCTGTTTCTCAGGAAGAATTGGGAAGCTGAGAGATCAAGCCCTGCCTCAGTGTAGTGCTGCAGGGCTGTCCTGGTAATCAAGATTAGCATCCAGGGCCTGAGACAAGTACTGGACTCTATCTCAAGTGATCTATCTTTGCTTGAATTGACATTATTGCATTGATAGCATCTTTGTGATGTGTCTTACTCTAAAGACAATTTCATAGAAACCTGCACCTCCTCTGACCAAAAGAAAATACAGTATTTTTCCAGTAAGATGAATTCAGCTGCCTGATGCTGTGACTGGTATGAATGCTCTTAGCTCCTATTAACCTTTTTGCATTGTACTGGTGTCCCTAGAGGAATCAAAAATCTCACAGAGCACCACTCTGTAATGGGTTGTGGATTAGAAATAATGAATCACTTACAGGAAGTTGTCTTTGCGGGAATGTAAGCTGATATTTAGTCTTCAAAACAAGCCTCAAAGTACTTAAAAAAAAAGTCTTCTACTTTTTGCTCTTAGCCTGTCCTTCAGCAGCCCCCGGATGCTGGCACATGCAGCATGAAAAGAATTTTATAAACTTTCAGTATTAAAATCTGAACTTTTTACCCTGCCTGTAAACCAGTATCACCCTTCCCTCTTCTCCCTTATTTTAATAGCGTTACTGCTTAGTGTTCAGCTTGTACCTTCCACTCGAGGTGCGAGAGTGCAGCACAAAGCTCTCTTCATTGGTGCTAACAGTTGAGCAACTGTCCTTGTGTAAGAGCGGGGGGAAATGAGGCACTGAGGAACTGCCACCCACTGGCACCAGGTCTGGAACCGAACTGGTTTCTTCTCTGTCAGTATTAATCAAAGTGTGAACTTGAAATTGCTCTTTTATTTTCCCCTCCATCACCTTTGCTTCCAAGTTGTGATTCATCAAGCAGTTTTGACTGCTCCGCTTTCAAAGAGACATTAAAGTCTGGAAAAGCAGTTAAGATTGATATTCAGTTATAATTCCATAAAGCAACTGTCTTCTCCATCAGATTTCCCAAGCCTGAAAATTTCCCTTGGTAAGCCTATTGCACATCAGTGCCTTTTCAATAGGCTTGTAAAATATTTCCTCTTAAAAAAAAATCCCATTGCAAAATATTTTAACAAGGACGCTAACTGCCCTTGGCCTTTCTATATCATATGAAAAGGGCTCTAATGTGATTACTGTGCTCCAGCTCTGTTAGAGAAATTGAAGGACCTTTCCCTTTTCAGCAGCCATTGGATACATAACAGAAGCAAACTGTTTTTTAATATGGGCCTTGCTCTTTTTTCTCTTCTGTGGTGCACTTACAGGTAGCTATGTAGCGTCACATAATGGCTCAGAAATATTATTGGTAGCAAAATGATGTATGGTGCTTTTGGGCAGGAGACGAGAACGCCCACTGAAAGACTGTCTTGATACAGCAAACCATCCATCTTCATATTTATTTATTTTAAAAAAATTGAAGTTACTGTTCTTTCTGTGATCTAGCAGCCTGCTCTTGACAGCAACTGCAAGAGGGAATGCTTTTGAAATGATCTCCTTTTGTGCTAACTTTTCATCCTCTAGCACTTTTCTGGAAAAACATGCAGATGCATTTTAGTGCTACAGCTGGACTTGGAAAATATTTTCAAGCCCCTTACTAGAAATTCCATATCAAGTCAATTATTTCACATACTTGATGATTCTTGTGTGCAATCTTTGCCCCGCTTCTACAGCTATAATGACTCTCTTGTGTAACTGTGGTGTGATGGCAATTCTGGACTTTGTACTGTGATCAAGGAAAAAATTGCTTATTAATTTCAAATAAACATTCCTAGACCTACTTGTGTGTCTGAATTTCATAGAGAAGTGAGAAAGTTTACTGTTTCTTTGGGTAGCGTGTACATACTAGTTTTATCCTATGTAACCTGCAATCCTGCCTGCAGGCTCTTGAACCTAGGCCAAGAGGTGAACATTATACTGAAGTTTTGGTATTTTTTTTCTAAAAGGAAAGCAATATACAGAGCAAGATCTTTGAAGAACAAAAGGTGGCTTTTTTGGAGCACCTCTTTGGGAGGCAACAAAACCCATGTTCTCCTGCGAATAGAGAAGTGTTTGACAAATGAAGATGGGTCCCCATGATAGTTTTCATTTCTTCTCTCCTGTCGCCTCCTCTGCAGGAAGATGCTGTGAAGACCAATAACTTCATTTTTTAAATGAAAAGATGGATGGTTTGCTAGCCATGTGTCGCCTGGGTCCTCACCTCATTGGGAGGAACAGAAATGCACAGCGAGCAAGCCCTGATGTAAATTAATCATCTCATTTTTTTTTGTCATGATACAGTTTTTGATTAATGTGTAGCTTTTAAAATCCCTTTTCAAGAGCGTAGATCAGGGAAGTGGTAAGCTGTGCCAAGCAGCACTAGGCAAAGAATCTCCAGAGCAAAAAACTGACCCCAGAGTGTATCCCCAAATGGATGCAATCCCGTTTTTTGCCTCCCAAGGCGGTGCAAGGTTGCTAATGTAATCTGTGCTTCTGAGGCTACTTTGGCTTTCTGGCTGCCGAATACTGATTGCTTAATCAAGGCACATTTGGCCTCTGTGATATTTCAGCATTTCATTTCCCATTGAAAGTGTGACTTTGAGGCCAACCCCAGAATTAGTCACTCTCTGTGGACAAGACCTGTGCCTGGAAGTGGATTAGGAACTGGCAGGGCCCTGATTGCAAAGCCCCAGTGTGTGCCACAGCTAAATACATTGTTAAGGCGCTGCCACTCTGTTTCTCATCATACTTTATTGCTTCCTGTTGTTCCAGGTGTTTGCAGCTCTGTGTTAAGGCAGGATTGGAAGTGTGCTGTGCCAGCAGCAGCACTGGGAAGCAGACTAAAACATCCTGGTATGATGCTACTAGTGTTTGAAAATGCAAAGAGCAGGGAGGGGCTTGGAAGGGCGAAAGACTGCTTTCACCTAATGTGGGGTTTTTTTCCTTGTGTGAAAGTTGGGCTTCATTAAAAAAAAAAAAGAGAGAAAGAAAAGAATTATACTAAATCTTGGTTTATATGTGGCTTGTGGGTGAACCCTACTGAATACTAGAGCTGCTGCCAGGTCAAATACTTTCCCATGGTGACCATGAAGATCTTGCATCTCATGCTTATGAGTTGCCACCTGTAACTGTTTTAGCCCAATGTAAGCTGTTTCTGCTGAAGGCACTCAGTGCAGATGCATTTCTCTCTGGTTATATGCTGCTGTCTTCAGGTTCATTCTGGATTTGCTGATATAGCTATTTCTGCCTCTTCCCTTTGCATTCAAATCGAGGCAAAGACTGAGGTTCTGTGATGATCACAGAATCACAGAACATTAGGGGCTGGAAGGGACCTCGAAAGATCATCTAGTCCAACTCCCCTGCCAGAGCAGGACAACCTAGAGCAGGCCACACAGGAATGCATCCAGTCGGGTTCTGAATGTCTCCAGAGAGATCAGGAGATTTTTATTTTTCTTAAATGTCTGCTCTTGCCAAATGGACTTCACTTAAGTCTTTCACATGGTTTTACTCTAACATTTCCCACTGCCCCGCTGTCCTAGACCTCCTCACTTCATGAAGTTATGCAAATATTTGCTTGGTTAAATAAATAGTGATGACATTTTAGATCGATTAGAATAGATTTTACTCCTAGCTTCATCTGTTGACAAGAAGATCATTCTCTTCTCTGTTTAACCTTTCCCTACCATTGCAGTTCATCTTGGATCATGTCTTTCAGATCCCTTTCAGAGCAGGAACACATTGTGTTCTCACATGCAAGATTCTTTTCTCTGTCCTTCATGGATTTGAAATCCAGAGGTTACCTTTGATTGACTAAACATTGCCTCATGTTTGGTTGTCTGTCTGCACACAGATTGGAATAACAAGCTATTGTGTGTAAGCTGCTCAAAGGCAGAAGAGAGGAAAACCATTTCAAATACCTTGAAATGAAAGAAGGTAGACTTCCTCCCCGAGAAATGAGAAGCAGGGTGTATGCAGAGACACTTACTGCAGAACAAAAGGCATTTATTCATTTGATCCCAAATCCACAGCCTCTAACACAAAGTTTAAAGGGAAAAATGGAATTTTGGTCACATTGTTTGGTTCAGACTATGCTTGGCATTATAGGAAGCCGAGAAATCAAATTGCTGGGAGCCAGGAGGGGCTTCTGCAGTGGAGGGCAGGAGAGGGAGGATCGCTCTTTGTCCCAGTTGCGTTCCAGGTGGTTGGATGCTAACCACTAAATAATTTGTTAGACAAATATGTGCCTTTTTCCGAATTATTCAAGGGTTTGTTTTATTTGTGAAGTTTAATGGATACATTTGTGTCAGTAAAGGCAATGTACCAAGCTTTGTGTGTGCCATTTGCTGTAGTAGAGAGATTCTATTAACGTTTCAGTGACGAGGACTGCAGCTTTATTAGTTTCGAGACACCTTATCAATTGTTCACATGGTGCTGGTAGAGCCTTTTTTTTAGCTTCCATGTTACCCAATAACTTTTCCTTATCACACACCTGAGTCACCAGCGAGGTTTGAATTCCATTTGACTGTGCTCAGACTTGTGTCGTTTGGCACTCGGTGTGCAGTTACCGCTGTGTTTATGTACTCAGTCTCATCGACAGGATTTTGGAGTGTGCTAAGGAGGGCAGGTTTAGATCGCACTGCATTATTCTGTGTGTGCACTTTCTACGTGGTAAAGCTTGAAACACAATTGCAGCATGGCCTGTAGCTGCTCTGGATATAACGTGTAAGGGGAAAAAGACTCTCAGAAAGAGGTGGCTGTGTGTAAGCAAGGTTGTGCTTAAATGAAAAGCAATGTGTTTGAATGTCAGCCACGACTTTTTAAACCATTTCATAACCCACAATGTTTTCTTAGATATCATTATTCTACATCTAACCCATACGTGCATTCCCACATGTGTATCACGAGCAGCTCGCTGTTTCCCTCATGCACCTTTGAACATGTGTGGAATGCTACTTCAAGGGATTAGATCAAAATTAGACTTTAAGAAATAAATCGGGCCGTTTCAGCAAACTGTGTGATCCTCAGTCCTGCAAGGGCAGCCAGCTGGGTGGATCTCGTGTTTGTGCTGAACTGTATGTGCACTTCTGGGCAAGAAGGGATGGTGAACAAAACATTTAAATTGACATCATGTCCTGCATTTCTGTCAGTGTTTTCTTAAAGCAGAACTCGCTTTGAGGCAGAAGTGGCCATTGCATGTTAAAACATCCAAGTAGCAAGATTACCCTTGTGTCTGGTTTTGGCAAAGGCACTGAATTCCATCTGTGTTGCAGTCTCTTTTCCTTCTTCCATCTGACACGCAGCTGGATTGTGTTTGCATGGTGAGGGAGCAAGTCCTCAGAGTTGGGTGAAAATGTGTGCTGAGGAGCTGTGCAGGCTGTGTCCTCACTGCTCCCCTAGACTGGATGTCCCTGGCCATACTTCCTCTGTCCCTGGGGCAGTGCTATGGTCCCGCTGGGAGATGCTCAGGGGTGCCATCACCCAAAATGCTCACTGCACTGGTGGTCTGGAACTGCAGCCCTTGCTGCTTGCTGTGCTGACTGGGCTCACTTGGGAGCTAACCTAGGTCAGACAGCAAAGTGCTTCCTTAAGAATTCAGCACAGACTCACCCTTCTGTGATGGGTACGAGCCCTTTGCATTCATGGGCACTGATTTCTGTACAGATTTCATCAGGAGGGGGCTCCAGCACCTCCTGGAGCCTGTCTGTGTGCAAGTGCCGCTTTTATTTGGGAAGGTTTGCCATCACTGTCAGGCAAAGCCCTACCCCGGCCCTTCCGTGGCACAGCAGGGCCGAGCCCAGAAGCGTAGCGGGTGGTGGGAGGCTCTCTCCCCGCTCCTCCCGAGCCAGCCCCGCTCACTTGTAGGGTCCCAGGGGCGCTCAGCCCCGCCGTGCCCCTTCAGCAGCCACCGAGCAGAGGCTGGGCGCGGGCACAGCAACCCCCGGGGCCCGAAGGCGAAGCCGCTGCCTGCCCAGCCTGCGCTCGGCCCGGGGGAGGCGGCCGCGGCCTGCGGGCCCGCCCG
>VZRW01007024.1:816730-885697 GCA_013398125.1 Aegotheles bennettii | reverse complement strand
GAGGGGAGGCGAGGAGCGGGCGGCGGGCAGGGCCGGGCTGGGCTGGGCTGGGCTGGACCGGACCGGGCCGGGCCGGGCGCTCACTCTCGCATCTCTCTTTGCAGACGACTCGGACTCGGCCCCGGCCCGGCGGATCGCAGGCATGGCGAAGGTGAGGCAGGGGCTAGCGGCCGGTCCCGGGACATCCCCCTCTTCTCTGTCTCCTCACCGGTTCGTTTCGGTTCGCCTGCGTCAGCCCGGGCCGGGGCAGGGAAGGCAACATCATGTGAGGCGAGCGTCAGGCACAACTCCGGGGTTTTTCCTACAGTTTCCACTGTTTCGGCCAAGTTTGCGGTGCCGTGTGTTTATATTGTGCCTGGGTGGAGGCTCCTTCCTCCGGAGGAGGGAAGAACGCCACCGTGGCTCTGCTCTGCCGAGGCTCAGAGCCTCCCCAACTTTCCCGTTTTTAACTTAATTCTTGTGGAACCTCTCTGAGTCGGGTGGGTTTTCCCTTGCAGCCCTCGTGTCGCTGCTCCTGGGTTAGAGCCTGGATGGAGGCTTGGAAAACAGGGCAGATTTCAGTGTTTGCTGCATCAGTGTTGGCTGCTCCGCAAAGCAAAATAAGAGTTTAATGGCATATTTATGGGTTTGTACTGCTGTAGGAACTGAAAGCCGTCAGGTTGTGTGAGTGCCTTCACGAAGGTCAGGGTGGTTGCACGGTTACATGGTAGTGGTTTCATTATTTTAAGTTAATGAGGGGGAAAGATTAGTGGTGTGTGTTAATACTCCTGTTAGTCTGTTCCGCCTGGAGTTAGTTTTAAAAGAAAGAAAAGGTACTTCACTTAAAAAAATAAGTATTTATATTATTCCACTAAATCCTTAAAGTTCTGGGTTTTTTTTAAAGGGCAAAGAGGGGTTTTTTCTTTTAAACAACCATCCTGGTTTGTAGGATACATCTTGGGAAAACCTGGATCCCTGCCCATGTCAGTGCAGGGCGTCTGAGCAGGCAGATCTGCTTGGACGGCCTCTTATTGTGGTACATGTAGCATTGCTCATAGGCTCCAGGGTAACTTCTTCTTAGTAAAACCATGGGATTTTGCAGTTCTCTTGTCTATTCCACAGAGACACAAACTTAAATTCTGGGCCTTTGTAGAAGGAATATTTCATTCTCCACTAGTGCAAAGCAGTTACTCTTGTCTTCACACAGTAGAATTTCCTACTACCTGAGGGCTGGGTTACTCACTGTGGTGGTAGGTTGAAGTAATTGGAACGTTGAGGTCTTGTCCTCCCAGTTTCCACATTTGGAGGACTGCTTTCCACTTCAGTAGTATTCTTTGCCTGTGTGATTTTGTATCCATGAAAGACTGGGAGCGTTAAAGCTTTGTAGCCTGTAGCTCATTTTATACAAATAATAATAAAAAAAGTTGAAGCGTAAGCTCTGCTCCTCATGGCAGGTGTCTCTTCTAAGTTGTGTTGAGCTATGAAGTAATGGTAAGAAATTAAAATGCCTATCAGCCATGATATGTTTAATGTCAATTGATAGTAGTTACTTTTATGTACAACTGGAAGTTCAGAGTCCACAAGGCTGTCCAGCACAGTGTACTGAAGTCCAATTCAGTCTAGGTACATCACTGAAGAATGAAACCTTTGAGGAAGGTAAGCTATCTTTGGAGTCTTGGTCACTGAAGTATTTGTTCTTGCTCAGTTATGGGAAGATGTATTTTTTTTTTTCCCCCAAAGACTGAGGGATTTTGTGTATTCCATGTCCAGGATAAAAAGGTTCATTCATTTTGTGGGAAAACTACAGCACACCATAAGGTGCTGTGTAGACTGGTCTCTCCATGCCTGCCTTGATCTGCTTTCGCTGGAGGACCGCTGCTGTCCCATAAACTGCCAGGAGAGGAGTGCTTGCTGATGGTGAAGGTGTGGCTGCTGTGCTCTATCTGGAGCTCCTGTTCTACCAATGTGCACGTGTGAGTTGGAGCACAGGAACAGTATCACCAACCCCGTCAGTGCTTCACAGGATCACGTCTCATATTCCAAAGTACAATGCCTTTTCAGAATCAGGTCCCACACAGCTCTTTGGCTTGTTCAGGTTACTTGTGAGGACAGGTTCTTTGAGTGTTCTTGCAAATGTCCCTGCATTGGCTCCTACGTGGCTGTTGCTTGCTCTTCTCTTCCACCCCCTCTCTTTCCTTTTTTTTCTTTCTCTCCTCCCTATCTTTGGTGTTTCCATGGTGTACTGACTCAGAGTTCAACACAGATGTTGTGTAATTCTGGTTTTCTGTCAGGAGTTTAAATTTAGTGGGGCAGATGTGAAGATAGTCTGCTGACCAGAGCTCACTCCTCCCATGCAAGCGGACAATCTGAAGCATTCCTGAACTTAGAGAGGCATCTTTATAGTTGTAAGTTTGCATCAGGTCTGTATTCGTAGAATCATTATGGTTGGAAGGGACCTCCAGTGTCATCAAGTCCAGCCTTTCTCCCATCATATTCCTAACCATTAGACCATTCATCTGCTCTGTAATTTGCACCCTCCTGCCCTTGACATTTTTGTAAGGATGTCATGACATAATTATATATTTCTTACATGATGTTGGCTTTAAAGCACATTTACAACTGGGATGTCTGTGTAGTCTTCGATGGCTGCAAATCTTTCAATTTACCAGTGCACACTGTGTTGTGCTTTATCTGCAAGGTGGCTGCTGTTGTGTAGGAAGTCTTAAGGCAGTCTTTCATTTATTCTAGCATGTGACCTTCTGGGTCTGTCTTCTGAAAATAGCATACCTTCCAACTCAACCTATGTGCTGGAAAACATTCCCCGTTTCCATCCTTACCACTCCTTAGCTTGCCTGTGCCATCTTGTAAACAGATGGCTGCTTTTAGAAAAAGTTTAAAAAAATCACATAGCCCCCTTTCTGCCCCAGACACTGGGCTTTCCAGTGGCAAAGTGACAAGATGCTACTGTTATTGCTGTGAAGCAACATCATGGAAGGGGATGGTTCTTCATCTGTGGGAAATCTGACGGGTAGGAACTTGCCATGAGTGGGTACATAGGGTATCTGAGAAGTCTGAATCAGTTTGAGTATGGTCTTCTGTTTGCTGATAACAAATGCTTTGTATTTAACAGTGGCTAAACATGGCATCTTGTGGGTGGGAAATTTTCTGTGTGCTTGGTGGGAAAAATGAAAAGGAACTTCACTAAGTGGCTATTGTTGATCTTACAGATAATGCTGTTGCCAGGATATGTGGCCACATGATACTGAACTGTGAAGCCGAATTGTCTCTTTGGAGAAATTAACGTAGCTCTGAAGTGCTGGTTAAAAACATCTTGCCTGATGAGATCTTGTTGTCATCTTCTGCAAACTTTTGCTGGAGCAGAACAAACAAAAATAGCAGAGAAAGTGAATTTCTTCATTTGGAGTGGCGTACATTCCAAAGCATTTTTGTACATTTTTTTTCTCCTCTGTCTTTTCTCTTCTTGCTAATTTTGTGTGTGTAGGGGCTTTGTTAGTCTCATTGGTAGGTGTCTGGGGAAAATGGAAGCTGCTGCTTATTCCTAGTGTATAATCACAAATTGCCCTTGCACTACGCATGGTTGCTTAACAAGTGAGTATATTGGGGAATGCAGAAAGAGAAGGTGAGTGGGTGTGATACAGTATCACTGTCATGATACTCTTTCTGTTGAGGTCTTAGTGTTGTGCTTCTCTTCATATTTTACTGCCCAGTGTAGTGTGTTGCTATTTAGTAAGGGATCACCCCAGATTATGAAAGGATTTATATCAAAGACTATGTGTTCTCCTTTCCATTGATTTTCTACTGGGTGGGAAACTTACTAAGATAAAAAAGACACATGAGGCTGTATTGTTATTGTGTATCTCTTTGCATAAATGTGGAGGAACATTCTTAGAGATATTGAAAATAGGATAACTTATTTATTTCTATAAAAAGTTACGAAACTTGTAAATAAATGTTAAGCAGTTGTCTTTCAGTTCACTGTTTTTCATGTTAGGTCAGGATGGCTTAGCAGTTGTGCTGCTGTGATCCATCTGCAAGAACCAGTTTGTTTCAATGAAGTTTAAGCTCTTATTTAATGTTGAAACTGTAGCCGAGTTGTCTGATAAATGGGCATCTGGCTTTAGTCAGAAACTCCTTTGTATGGGTCTGTTATTCTGTTAGAAATGTCTGGTTTGTAGCTCCTATTTCAGGTTCTCTGACTGCAAGTTGACTTCAGTGCTTAGGCAGTGATGGTGTCTCAGAACAGGTGCTTGCCCTGTCTTTCCCTGGCCGAAAAGTGCCATTTTTGGGAAGGATGGGACAGCTCTTCCCTCCATGGACTGAGTTTGTTACCCCTGCAGAGCTTTATGCCGTTGCTCACTGATTTTGCAAATGATAAATGAGTCTGGAATAACTAATAAGGGTTCTTCTGGGCAGTGGGGTGTTTTAGATGGGTTTGTGGCTGTTAGACATGGTGTGTCTGAGTGTTCCCTGCTGTACCCTGAGTGCCAGGCCACTTGGCGATGCTCTAAAAAGCTTGGTGAGTGGGTTTCTGACATGGAAGTCAGGGATGGCTCAACACTTTCCCAGTGATGGGCTGACTATCGTCAGTGTCACATCTGCCCGCACGTGGCTTCTGAAGGTAGTCAGACTGTGGGCTGGACTCGGGCCTGCAAAGCTGTACCCAAACTTGTTTTGCACCAACAGCCCCTGCTGAGGTTGTGCTCTGTTTGAACCTGTCAAGGGCAGCAGATGTGGTTGAAGACACGGCCATTACAGCTGCTGTCTGCATGGTACCCAGGGGATGTGGAGTTTTATTGTGCTTCATGGCAGAGCTGCAGCAATATTTCTGCTTTTCGGGCTAGGTTTGCAGCTCAATACTGACCAAGGGTGACTGTGGCAGGTAGATAGCCAAAATTCAGTAAACACTGTGCATCAGAAGGGAATGCCTGGAATGCAAATGGTGCCCAGGCATCAAGAAAACTCTTTCAGACCACAGCAACACCAGAAGAATTTCAGGAACTGTTTGTTGGGCTTAGTGTATGTTGAGGCTTTCCACACTGTGCTTTGAGAGAGAGTGTTATGGAAGGATTCTTCCTGGTTGAAAAAATGAGAATGATGGTGCAAAGTTGGATTAAATCTAGCATTTAGTGTTCACACACCTGTTGTCTGAAACAGCCATGGAGGAATGTTGGGCTGTTGGCACAAGACCTAGGAGTTGTGAAGAGGAATTCCACTTGCCAGGAACACGATAAGCAAAGGAAAACTTTAACTTAAAGATCGATCACTGTTTCCTCCGAGCCCTGTTGACGGTTAGTCATGTCAAAGGAGAATTGTGGTGGTTCGATAACATTAGTTAAGTTGAGATGATATCAAACAAAATGGCAGGAAATACAATTTTAAATAGCCCTGTGCTGGCTAGTGTGATAATAAGGGAGGAGGAGGAAAACAGAGGCTTTTCAGTCTTTATTTGTTTTGCCAAATTAAATTCGCTTTATGAAACTGAGTCTCAAATCCTTGAGATTTTTTTTATTCTAGCATTTGGAATTAGATAGGAAAACGACAATAAGTACATATCACTCTACCTAAATTTAAAGTATTGCCTAAAAACTTGCTCGTAATGGGAAAAGCAGAGTGCTCCAGGGGAATTGTCATGCCTCTGAAGTATGCGGGATATCGGAAAGCATCTGCCAGAAAGAAATCTGTTGTTGCTATTAAACACCGTGATACTTTGTGTTCTGATTTGCTGAAGTACAGCAGAGGTACACCTAACACATTACTGCTTCTGCGGTGGGAGGAGGGGAGTCCCTGGTGGCAACAACACACAGTCGGCCAGAGAGGCAGCAGTTTCTGCTCTGTGCTCTTCTCTCTCTGTGCGCCTCTGGCTGACCCGTCTGGGATGAGCACATCGACTTGAAACCAAAGCACTGTGTGGCTGAAATTGCTAACTGGAGGGAGAGGCTGTACTGCAGAGGCCAGATGGCTGTGCTGCCTGTGAAATAATCTGGTGCCAGTCTCTGTAGGTGTCTTGGTGCTTCCTTTCATGCCCTTTCTGGAGAGTGGAAAAATGCCCTGCCTATACTGATTACTACTTTTGAACAGTGATGCTTGGAAGAAATTGCCAGTCTTCAGCTTTTAGAAAAACCTCCCTATTCCCAAAACCCAGCTGTTTCTGTTGTTTCCTCTTTTGGCCATTGCTTGACTTGCAGTTAATTTACAAACTATAACATACAGGTTCTTGAACTGTCGTGTTTAAATACAAGCAAGGCTTTTCTGTAAGGTTGATGAATATCTTTTTGTGTTTAACCTGAAGAGAAGGTCCCTGAAGAGCTGTGTTCCATGGAAACCTAGTGGAATTATTTCTGTGTTTGGATGGGCTGATCTTTTATCCTTATGTTTGACCCATTATTTCTTTTTAGCTGTAAACTACTATGAGAGATGTAGCTGAATCACTTGAGTAAAAAGTTGCTCGTGCCAAAAGAAACATGATGACAAATTGAAAGCCACTGCAGAGTTCAGTAGGTCTCACGTGCAACGTGATGGAAAATATTAGTGTGATACTGGTTGAGAGCTCCAGGAGTGTTTCTAGAGGAGAGGAAGTTCTTATTCCCAAACCTGTCTTGGATCTCTGTGCAGCTCTTATAGCATATGCAATTTGTGTAATTAGTTTCCCCAATTACTTCAGCAAATGATAATTTCTTAGTAATTTCCCTGCACTCAGGCTCCAGTGTTGTAAATATCAATCCTACAAACTACCGTTATGTAAACATACCTGAACTTAGCTGGTGTACTGCTGAGTAAAACTGTAATAGTACCTTTTGAGTGGAAGCTGTGTTTGAATACCCACAGACTGCTATTTAGTCAGAAGAAAATTGCAGTCATATTTTTGAATGTGGATTCAAATATAGTCTGAGCTCATGTGTGGAGAACTGAAAGAGGGTAACTTCTATTTCATGAATTTTTCCCTTTCCCCCCTCTAGTCCACAAGAGGCACCGTGACAGCCTTCTCTCCTTTTGATGCCAGAGCTGATGCAGAAGCTCTTCGTAAGGCCATGAAGGGAATGGGTAAGAATAATCTATTTTACAAAAAGGAAAGGGCTCTCACTGCTTTGAAAATACCCTTTGTGAACTCGTTTTTTTTTATACTAGCAGAGGGCGGTAGGGCGTGTGTCTAGATGCCATGGAATGACAACCCCAGGACTGCAGGAGTCTGGGTGTGTCCTTGATTTGACTGTGCTGCTCTCCAGGATGTTTATTTTTGCGTTAGCAAAGGGAATACAGAAAGTGGCTTGCACATTCCCTGTGAAAAACTGATACTCCACAGGTTTCTCTGCACACAGAGTTTTACTGCACAGTAAGCTGGACTGTAGATTTACAGGCTACAACAGTGTAGTAGGAGCTCTGGGCTTGGAAAATGTGCAACAGCCCCCTTGGCCCAGAACTGCGTAAGCACATTACACTTACTGTGAACAAGGAACACAAGCTTACAGCCTGAATGTAGACTTGACAAGTGATCTGTAAATTCACACTGTAGCTTTCTGCCCCAAAACTTCCCTGAGAACAAATCCTGATTTGCTGTATTCTTTGAAGCTGCCTGCAGCAGGAAGGGAAGAAGGGAGTTGTGATACACCTCAGCCTGTTGACAAATTCAGTAGGGCTGGTAAGATGCTGTGCTGTGACTATCATATATAAAATGGATAGTACCTCCACACTTCTGTCCTCTGGGGTGTTTGGGCTTACTACACTGAGTTTTGCCTGGAGTCAGCAGGTTGTTTATTCTAAAGTAAATCCCATGGTGAGCCCAAAGGCTCCTCTGTAGAGTATGGACTGTGACTGAATGTTATAGCTGGTGCCTGGGGTGCTGGGAGCAGTGTGTGGAACAGAGCACTGATGGGGAACAAATAACATGTAGGTCCTGCAGTCATATTTTTGCAACAGCAGAACTCCAAACCTGGTGGCCCAGCTTGGGGTATGGTGATATTTGTTATTTAAATTCTTCTGCTGTTTGTTAGTAGACTGTTCCTTTCAGAGCATCTTTCATTGCCTTTCGAGTTTGTGCTACTGCTGTTTGTTTTTAGTGTGTTTGTAACTCTGTTCTTTCTAACTTCAGGGACTGATGAGGAAACTATTCTGAAGATCCTTACCAGCAGAAACAATGCTCAACGTCAAGAAATTGCATCTGCCTTCAAAACCTTATTTGGCAGGGTGAGAAGAAGAAAAATACCTCTAGAAATGAGCTGAACAGGGCCTGTGATGCTCACTTAAAACCGTGAGGCACATCCATCATGCTCCCTGTACAAGGTTCCTTTGGAGAAAATCTAGTTTTGCTTCTGTCTCCCCCTGCCCCCTACCCTGCCGTATCCTGAATTGCTGGCTAGGTTAGAATATTCCTCTTGGGTTAGCACAAAGAAAGTTGCTTCTTTTTTCTGCATTTGGGTGCAATATGTCTTAGATGGGGTTTTGTGCAAAAGCTCCGATAGTTTCCTATCAATGTGCTTCCAGCACTGACCTCATTCTTGTATGGAAGGAGTTACCAAATATTTTGATGCAGGGTCTGCGGTGTAAGGTGACAGCAGGAAAAGTATTTTCTACAGCTGGAAAATGTGACAGAAATAAATCAGCCTAATAATGCAGGAGAGAACAAAACCAAATATATTGGTAGATGTGAGTGAGTTGTGAGTTGAAAGGAAAGACAGCTTGTTTCTGTCTTCCAGCATTGGTGTATCCTTTAATATTCTGGCTGGGTAACCTTTGTTTCAAATAGCAAGTGCAGTGAACAACTAGGGTTTAAAGAATTTCTATATTGAAAAAACAAATCAGGTTATGTTTCAGGTTTTCCAAATGCCCGTGTGTCCTTTTCTTCCACCTTATTTGGCTATGTTTGCTTCAGTTTAGGTAACAATTAAAAAAGACCCCTGTCCCTTGCACTTTTTGAGGTGTCTCCAGGGTCTCCTAGCTTGCAGACACATGTGTCCATTTAAAATGGTCAGTCTTTGTTTATTACAGCACTGTTTGTCCTGCATTAGGATCTGGTAGATGACCTGAAATCAGAACTTACTGGCAAATTTGAAACGTTGATGGTATCCCTGATGAGACCAGCGTACATTTTTGATGCTCATGCACTGAAGCATGCCATCAAGGTAAGAGGAGTGGGAGATGGGAATGAGTACATGATATGAAATGTTTGTTGCTCTTTTGTTGGTTTTTAGGAATAAACTTTTGGTTGCTAAGGGGAATGCTGATAGAAGTACCTTTTTTAAAAAAAAAAAATTAGGAAAGTTATGCTAACACCTGCTGTTATCACTAATGCCATGGTTTTGCCTGGTTTCTTGTTTATTCTAATAACTCTTGTTTATTCTAATAACTCATTTCTATGTGAAATTACTTTCATGAGAAACTACGTAATCTTAAGAGCACAGTGTTGCTGTAGATGCAGATTAAAATCTACATAGCATAAGACTTGTTCCTTCTGATTTAGATACAGGGAGTAGATGCACACATTACTTTTAAATTCTTTTTGCTGCTAAAGTGCAGTGCTGAAGTCCAGTGAATGCTGGATTTTTCTCCTGTGAGCAGCCTAGGTTTTACAGCTATACAGCTGTACTCATAGGCTGCAAATTAGTTCAAGGCATTTCATTAAAGTGTGACGTTATTTACATGTCTCTTCTTGACTATTACTTAAGCTAGAGAGTGTTTTGGCCCGATGGATTACAGTGCAACTCCAAAACTGATGGAGTGTGTAACCTGGTGTCCACCAAATAGATGAGCAGGTATTATCTGTATTGCTGAATGTATTCTGAAAGCTGCCCCCAGTAATAAAGAGGGAGGAGTTGGTAGCTCTGCCAGAGTTACCTTTCTAACATTTCTCTTTAGCTGGATGCATTTAGTGCCTTGCTGGGAAGGCCACCTAACCAAACAACTTACGACCTGTATGTGAAGATATTTTAGCGTGTTTTCTTCCATGTGGTCCCATTTTATTTTGCCACACCTGTCTGATGTCATTAGCCTGTGGAAATTAAGGAGTTGGATGTTCCTGGATTATTCACAGAAATTATTGACTGAAGTAGAGGACACTGAACTTGACCAGTGTCAAGGTAGTGCTCGGCTGGGTGACACTCACACGTAAACTCCCGAGATCCCTGGTGACCAGCTGGTTAATATGTAGGCTTCAGTCAACTGTGCAATCAAGTGCTCATAAACCCGTGACCCAGCAAATAGCATCTCAGAGAACAGAAACTTTAATCCTGGAAATTCTCTGTAGTGCCTTTATGTGCAGTGGGGGAAGGGAAGATGGCATCTGACAAAAGAACTGATAAGGGCCTTGCTAACTGAAAGGAAAAAATGTGTTCCCAAGCTCCTCTTGTTGACTTAGGAGTCAATGGCTGAGAGGGAAATGACAGAACAGATGGGTGTAGGAGGGAAAGTAGAGATGATGATACAAGAGTGGCTTTGTTCTTGTTGCTTACAAAAAATTGTATTAAATACAAGATCATGGGATTTCAGAATGTGATGGCACAGGAGAAGATGTCAATACTAGCTGCAGTTCAGCTAAGGTGGATAACAACAGTGAAGAAGATGCGATAGCAGAGACTTCAGTGCAAGATAACTCAGCTAGGAGTGTTAAGTCTGTGCTAAAGATTGTCCTATTGGTTTTCACTGCTGCTACTTAGATTAGAACTAATGTAACCGTGCCTGCCTCCCTTGTTAGAGCAGGCATGTTCCTGAAACAGTCTGTGTTACAGGTGATTGCATGTAACCTGGCAGATTGGTGTTTTGGGTATCTTCCTGTGCAGTGAGTATTGAGGTTCAGAGAAGATTGTAAATAACACGCTGAAGCAAAAAGTACAGGATTGTATTTCAGTGCTGCTTTTGTGAAATGACTCCTTTGAAAGAACAAAGAGCAATAGCTTATTCTTACAGGCGAAATAGGCTCAGACTTGTGGAGACAAGATAAGGGCTTGGGTTTTGTAAATTTTGTCCTTGTAAAAGTGAAGACTGCCTCTTGTATCTGCTGTAATTGGAGTGCAGCAGCTTCAGCTATCTGGGTTAGCAATTCTGTTGTAAAATGTGTGTGTTTGCAGTGGAAGAGAGGGTGAATTTAACATCGCACAGTTCATAGAAGGGTGAAGATCATTGCTGGGTGGCTCTGTATTTGTGTACTAGTTGATGTAAGGCAGTGTATGAACTAGAGCCAAGATGGAAACTGTTTATTCACTTAATGTCATTGACTGTAATAGTAAACAACAGAGGCATGTCTGGGTGTGCTTGAACGTGGAAAGTCTCATCTGAATCCTACAGCAGTGAGGTTTTATTAAACATTGGGTTGGTTTTGTAAACTATCAAGCTGGAACTGGAAGAAATTCTCTCCAAAACCCCCACAATATACCCAAAAGAAGAAGAAAATTTCTCTTTTTTTGGTCAGTGTATAAGCTGGTGCTTGCTTTTGATTGTCAAAAGGAATTCTTGTTTTCCCTTTGTTATTCCATCAGTTGATTTCTACTTGCACCCCTGCAGGGAGCAGGAACCAATGAGAAAGTGCTGACTGAAATTCTTGCCTCCAGAACACCTGCGGAAGTGCGGAATATTAAACAGGTTTATCTGCAAGGTAAAGTTCTGTGTGAAAGAAAGTAAGTTGTAGGGTCTCTGTTCAGTTCTCAAATAAGGTCTATCTGAACTGATGGATGTGTCCAGTAAGTGCGATTTCATTCTGCTGTGTTGCAAAACTCTATGTTGAAAGAAACTAAAGTTTGGATTGTAAACTAATACAGTTTTTATTTCGGGGCTGTGGTGTTTTGTGCTTCATAGTTAGAATTCATTCAGATGTATTTCTTTCACCCATTATTTTCATCCCTTTGACTGAAAGAGGTTTTTTAGTAACTGGAAACTAGGAAACTGGCATCACATAAAAAAAGTTATTTTTTCGCCTTTTGCTGAGCATTCTGTTCAGAAGCATTTGCATTAAAGCAGGTGCAGCTTTTTGGTTGTCCACAGAAGAACATGCTTTTACCTGTAACTGTGAGGTTATTTTTTTTAAGGCAGTGTTTAATTCAACACATTTCTTTCACCTCCCTGTAGATTCTAGCCACACAAGAAATTCTCATGTCTTAATAAAGTTCAGGGCAAAACTTAATGTCTCCAAGGGCAAAATTTATTGGTACCAGACTTTTTTGGGCTCACAGTTGTTGTACAGTTGTGAGATTGCCATGTTGTAGCAGATCTCCAGATCTGCATGCTCCTTAGTCCCTTGAAGAGCTGAATCTATGCATGTCACCTTGCATTTCAAAAGATTTTGAGTGTCTGCTTCTGATACGCAGTGTGCAATGCTATCTTTTCACCTCTTTTATAATAATGTTAGGTTATAAGTGAAAGCAGAATATGTCTTAGTTGTTAAAGCTGTTTCTGATAAATGATTCTACAAGCTGTGAGTCAAATCAGCTTTTTGGTTTTCCTTGCTTTCTCCTCAAAATAGTGAGGAAGTCCACAAGGTGGTAGTGTGTGTTGCTTTTTTGCAGAGTATGAGGCCAACTTGGAGGACAAGATCACAGGAGAAACATCAGGCCATTTTCAGAGACTGCTGGTGGTCCTGCTGCAGGTCAGTATCTCTGTGTGCAGGCATGTGTGTATGATTTTCATTTCTGTTCTCCTTTCTGATGTACACTTCTCACTTTCTGCTTACTAAACTGGGATTCTTCTTAGACTTAGTGATAGGCAAGATTGCTTCTGAAACCCAGTCACTTCCCCTGGCTTGCAGGGTAAGCCTTGAGCTTTGCTCCACATCACTGAATTGAAGAGCTTTGGGTATAGCAGAATGCCTGCTACATGAGGTTTTGAAGGCAATAGGTAAAGAGAATGTTTATTTCATAAAGACACATAGAAGCACAGGGGAAAAATGAGGTGATTTTTGAGACCATGCATTTGGGTTGACTTCTGGTAGCTTTTACAGGCTTGATATAACATGTTTTTTGATTCAACTTTTGATTCTTCAGTTTAACAACTTCTAAAAATTCTCTTTAGGCGAATAGAGATCCTGATGGCAGAGTTGATGATGGTCTTGTTGAGCAGGATGCTCAGGTGGGTGAACAACTTGGGTTTTGGAGCATTTCTACAAGTTACCTTGCAAAGGGAGTTTACAGCCAGATTTTGAATGTGGGAGAGAAATTGTTAAGGTTCTCTGTGTGTGTTTCTTAGTATGTTTTCGTGTGCTTTTATACATTCTGGACAAAAGAAGTGCTAAAACTGAAACACTGGGATCAAGATTTTGGCATTTTAACGTTTCAGTGTAAAACATGCCTTACTTTGCTTATTACTTAATGAGGTGTCTGAGTGAAACAGTGATTAGATCACTGGAAGAGAGTTATGATTGCTGAGGCTTGGCAGTGCTGAGAGACCCAGTGCTGGAAAACTCAAGAGGTGTGAATGGTTCATTCCATAATACCTGACTTGAACTTCTCTGTGAATTCAAGCCTGCTGTTGGCTTTGTTGTATTTGTGATGGTCAGTACTTCAGCAGTTTGATTACAGAACTCATTTGATGCATGTTTTTTCTCAGTTATTTCAGATAACTCTGGGCTAGACAGTTTCCTCTCACAAATTGTCAGTTGCGATGAAAGAGAATGTATGGATTGTTCAAGGTGATGAGGGGGAAAAGCACAATTTATGTCAATAAAACATTCTCCTGATAGCAGGGCAAGATGGAGAGGCAGACTGGCAAAATGTGTTTTATTGGCACAGGCCTATCCTTTTTTATGTGAATTCAGAAAGCACTGTCCTCCTGCTGTTAAAATTAATCATGTGGAAACCAGAGCTTGAAAATTAGTGAGGCAGTTTGAATCATGAATTAGACTGTTTCATGAAATTGTGTCAGTCTTGCATTTATCTGGGCTTATGTAATTGAAGAAACCCATGAACCACAGGCCTTGGTAGGTAGATGGATTCCTTCTGGCCTCTTTTAATTGAGTTTAAACGAGCATCTAAATTTAGGAGGCACCATACCTAAATCTTGAGAAAGTCTTGGTTTTCTAAATGGTCTCTGTGGTTTGTTATGTACATTTGGCTTGAGCTGGGACCCAAACATGGAAGAGTTCTGTCTCATTTCTCTGTGTTGCTGTCAACATCTAACATAGCTGGAATGGATTCAGAGGATTTCCTAATTATTATTGCCAGGTACAGATGGTCAGAACTGAGGTACATGACTGTGCAAATGTAAGACTATTTTTGGCTTCCTGATGTTCCTCTTGATTAATATGTTATTCTGGGAGGGATTTGATACATTAGAGGGCAGCCTTTTTACTCAGTGGTGACTTTTAATTTTTTGTGGGTCTATGATTGCTAAACATTAATTCAAGGTGGTTGTAGAATGGGCGTTCATACTGTGAGATAGTATGAATACACAGGGAGCTTGCAAGACTTCTCTGAGAATGTCTGAATTAGTTTAAGTTTTTGGAAGAGATTTTGTGAATATGACTCTTTACGAGTTGTCCAATTGATGTACATTTTGGGAGTTGCACAGCAGCGAGGCAGCAAAAATCCTAGAGCTCAGGTAAAATGCCATTCATAGCTTCCAGTGTCTCTAAAGAAAAGCATTCCTGGTGCTTCTAAATGCTGTGCAGGGACTTTGCATTTCCTACTGGATGGAGAGTGCTGGTTATCAGTTGAAGAGCTTAGCATATATTTGAAATAAATATTCCTGCAATGCCTCAACAGCCTTATTTTTTTTCCCCTCCCTCTTTTGTACTTTGCACCCTTGATATCAAAAAGAGCACCCAGTAGTCACAAATGCATTTTCATTAGGATTGTGGGACGAACAAAAATAGGAAATTCATAACATCCCACTCAGGTTTTACACTCTGGGCAGACAGATGGAGATTTTTCTAATAAATATTTGATTGCCTGCATGTAGGTGGTAACCTGTTTGCCTGTCCTCTGCTCACTGAGGAGGGATCAAAAATGCTGAACGCTCCAATATGTACAAACCTTTCTCATTATGTGGTGTTCAGCACATCATTTGGGAAAAAGCTTCAGGTTGTCAGGAAAAAGAACTAACTTCATTTTCTGATTTATTTTCTTTCTTGTTTTACCCCTACTGATGTTTATTCCAACTTCTAGAAGTGCATTACTTTCCTAAATGCTGCTAATGGCCCGGCCATTGTCTCCATTGAAGACAGAGTTGCCTGAAGAGCAAAGAATGTGCTAAACCAGTTAAAATCTGTTACTGATCTGGTTTCATATGGCTACGAATTTAGCAGGCCACAAATCCTGTTTGAGAGCTTCTAAATCCGTCTTCCCCTCCTTCCCACCTTCCTCCTGGGCCAAGTTAGCATGGTTCTCCCTTTGATATGAGTCATCTAATAAAGTTTTGCTAGTCTCGTTTGAAAAAGGAGAAGAAAAAAACCCAGAGAAAAGTGGTATTGGGAAAGGATTTTTATCTCCTGTATTATCAGTTTCAGAAAACTTCAGGCTTATGAGCACAGTCAATTCTAGAGCCTTAAGCAGTATGATTAATGGAAATGCTTTCACAGTCGACTTCAGAATTTGTCATATATTTCTTTCTAAAGTCAGTTCAGTATTTGGCAATTATATTTGATTTTTTTCCCCTCTGGCTATAGCTTATTAGTAAGTTTAATGCTCCTTAGAGTGAGACAAATAGAGCTTTTCAACAGGGTGTGTGGACACATAACAAATGCTGTTGTTTTGATCTCTTGCATTTACAACAGGTTTTGTTTCGAGCTGGGGAGCTGAAATGGGGAACAGATGAAGAAAAGTTCATTACCATCTTGGGAACCCGAAGTGTTTCCCATTTAAGGCGGGGTAGGTGGTATGGTTCATGCATGCTTGAAAACTCCTACCTGAAGTCTCAGTGTTATCCAGCTGATGGTAGAAATGGTAGGAAAGTTGTTTCTGGGACTGCATTTGCCAAGCCCAGAAATCCTTAGTCACCTCTTCCCTCCACTTAATCCATTTAATTTTGTTTCTTGTAATCCAGTTCCCCCCTAGTAGTGGTGATCTCCTGCTTGAAAGAGTGGTGCTATACTCTGAGGGACAGCTGGGATGTTTCTTTCTGGATGTTTGTTTGTTTTGTTTTTTGTTTGTTTGTTTTTTTCCCCCCTTTTGAAAGAGGTCGTGGCAGTAGAAGTGATGCTGAGAGTCTGTTATGAGTCATCACGATCTGGTAGAGATCCAGCCCTGAAAAGATCAACGCTTTTATAGGTTCATACTTTATTAGCTGTTAATAAAGGGACAAAAATTCTTTCCCCTGCTCCTTACCCATTTGTAAGTCTGTTTTACTAAGCCATTGGAAATAATGACCAGGATGTTTTCCTTTGTTTCTCAAATCCTTTTGTTTTCCTTTTTACATCTTTGGATTGATTTGGATTTTGAGTTAATTTGATTTGTGATTTTACCGTGTAGTTTTTTACCATTATTTGCATTAAAGTAACCCTAAAGTTTGTTTTGATGCACCCAACATTTACTTGGCATGATAGAAATATAAGATAACTCATGTCTTGTGGATATTCATGAACACAGATTTGAATTTACAAGAGGCCAGTTTGCTTGTGTGAAGTTAATTTGATGCAATAGCCTGGTGTAGACAAGACCTTAGATTCAGGCTGCACCCTGAGTAAAATGTTTATCATTTTTTAAAACTTCCCTTCTTTCCCTTTCCCTCTTCTCCCTGTACCCTTTCGCTGGATGTGTTCACAGAACGTTTGAGGTTGAAAGGGACCTCTGAAGCTCGTCTTGTCCAACCTTACCTGAGCAGGGCTACTTAGAGCAGGCTGCCCAGGACTATGTCCAGACAGCTTTTGCACATCTCCAGAACCTCCTTGGGCAACCTGTGCCAGTACTGGGTCACCTACACAGGAAAAAAATGTTTACTGATGTTCAGACAGAACCTCCTGTGCCCGTTGCCTCTTGTCCTGCCACTGGGCACCGTTGGAAAGAGACGGGGTCCATCTTCTTTACACCCTCCCTTCACATATTTGTACACATTGCTGAGATTCCCCCTTGCTTCTTCTCCAGGCTGAACAGTCCCAGCTCTCTCAGCCTTTCCTCATAGGAGAGATGTTCCACTACCTTAATCATCTTAGAGGCCTTTCACTGGACTTACTTCAGTTGCTCCATGCCTCTTTTCTACTGGGGAGCCAAGAACTGGACCCCACACTCCAGGTGTGGCCTGGCCAGTGCTGAGTAGCTGGGGAGGGATCACCTCCCTCAACCTGTTGGCACCACTCTTCCTAACTCAGCCCAGGATACCACTTGCTGCCCTTGCCACAAGGGCACACTGCTGCCTCATGTTCAACTTGGTGTCCACCAGGACCCCAGCTCCTTGTCTGCAGAGCTGCTTTCCAGCTGGTTGACCCCCAGCAGGTGCTGGTGCATGAGGTTGTTCCTCCCCAGGTACAGGTGTGTAGAAGCAATCTGGTAGGAAATAGGTGTTTAAAATAGGACGGAGGGAAGAATGAGTGGACGATAGCATGTGAGCTGTGAATAATGGGGTACAGATGGCACTGACCTATGCTGGGAGGATCCTGGGAGAAATGCTGGCCCTACACGTGACTAAGCACACTTTCTCTTTTGCAGTGTTTGACAAGTACATGACTATTTCTGGCTTTCAAATAGAAGAGACCATTGACCGTGAAACCTCTGGTGATTTGGAGAAGCTGCTTCTGGCAGTTGGTAATTAAGTCTTAATAGATCTAGAACTGACCTTCATTGACTCCCAGGCCTCTTTAAATTGCAGCTGATATAGGACCTGGCATGAAAACATGGTTCCTTTGTAAAGTTAATCACCTGGGATCTATGTTTGTATCTAGAAAATACACCTTTATCCTTCCTTTAGTAGATGGAGGGCGGGGGGAAGTGGGGTGGTGAACTGCATTCACTTTAGTCATGTGCATCTCTGACAGAAAATGAGACAAAACTCTGCCTTTGTTTTTCGTATTCCTGGCATCTCATCAAGACAATGGCATGGTAGGTTTGTAACTGGGAGTAGCCTTTGGCTAGCAAAGTCTCTTTTCTGTTAGAAATATACGGTGCATTCTAACTCCTAGAACATGAAGAGTTGTAGCAGAGGAACAGACCAGCTCACAGCTCTGTGACTTCATTGTCCACACTAGGGAGAATGATGCAGTGACACACACCTTGATTTGACAGTGATGGATTGCCCTGTATTGCATAACAACCAGTAACTTAATCCTTTTGCTTTTTCCAGTGAAATGTGTCCGAAGCGTGCCTGCCTATTTTGCCGAGACTCTGTATTATTCCATGAAGGTACGTGCATGTTTCCCATACATTGTTTTCCATCTCCCCCCAGCTATAGTTCCTCTCCCTTTTGCTTGTTCTTCGTTTCTTTCCCTGCAAATTCCAACAGAATACTGTATCACTGAGCATCTGCACCAGGTTTGGGGAATGCAGACCTGGGAGAGGATGCAAATGATTCGTAAGCTTTATTTCAAGTTCATTGTAAGTTTGTCAGACCATAAATCTTTTACAGGAAGTTTCAGTCTTATCAGCTCTTCTTGGACTTGGTCTTGTTACATTGGAAAATGCCTGGCTAGATCCACTGGGCACCTTCAGCTAAATAAAGACGACGGTGTCTTTAGGGGGAAGTAAAGACCAAAAACTAAATTGCAGATTGTGCAGATTTTTGTGTAGATATGGTTTAAATATGAGTACTTACAGACTCAAGGTGTATTTAGCTTTGAAACACATGTTGATGACTATCCCATCCCATTTTGAGAAGGAAAAGAAACTCCTCAGAGAAAAAAGAAAGAGGCTTAAACAATTACAAAAGATTCTGCAGGGAATCCCATCACAACAACGCAGCTGTGTTCCTGTTGGCTTTGCCTTCTCTTGTATGGGAAGAGATAAGCAGGGAAAACAATATTTTTAACTCTCAGTTGCTAATGCTAATTAAACCCGAGGTAGGTAGCCCATTGTTTTCAGGCAAGTTACCAGCTTCCCTGAAGAATTCCTCCCTTCCCCTTGCTGAAAAGCACTGGAGTATGTTTGTCACCAGCTGGTTGTGTTGATGAGCTGTCAGCATGAGAATTAGTGAAAAGAGATGATAGCTTAAATTTTAAAAGCTATTTTACTGCTTTTATGAACATCAGTGTAAAGTAAGAAAAACACAAAATATTATACCGATAAACTGAGAGCTGTATGAGGAGGATTAACTTCTTCTTGTTTATCTACTTTTTAAGGAATGCAATAGAAAACCTTTTCCTGTATGTTTTAGAATCTTTTAGATTTGTCTTGTGAGCGGCCTGATTAATGTCTGCTGGTGAGATCCTAAATTATTTAAAAAATATAAATAAAAATGATTAAGCACTTCAGATAAGTGAGATCATCATTTATTACTTTAGCAGAAGAGTTTGTACTTCTAATTAATCAGCTTGGCATGACAAAGTTCTATGATGTGCTGAGTTTGCTTTCCTGATGAAGCGGGACAGAGCCTGGCTTACAGCAGATTCTAATGTCAAATCCTGCTTAGAAACCACTGGACTCATAACTTCTGAGCAGCTTTAGGGCATTTTTAGATGTAAGCCGAGAATATTGCACCCAGTGACCCTGGCTGAAGATGATCGTGGGGGCTCTGCCAAGTCCTTCCTTGAGGTGCACTAGCAGGTCAGCATGTGACAATTTGTATTGCTTCAGCTTGTGTGGAGTCTGGCTTGTCTGAGCAGGAGGGGTCAGGAGGCCGGTCGAGCACAGCCTGCCAGCACAGGAACTTCAAATGCTGAAAGCAATCAAGATGAATAAAGGGATGGAGTATGTTTGTGTGGTTGGAAGAGGTGTATGAAGTTTGCCTTCATAATGAACAGCTGGATAATTTGTGGAATGGGTTGCTCTGTGTCTTGCTGTTCCGTGCTTTGTGTTAGTCATCCTTAGGGTTTGTGTCCATGGTTCCAGAACCAGCTGCAGTTCTGCAGCCTCAGACTAAAGGGTGATTTGCATGTGACTCTGATCATGGCAGCCAGCTATGCTACTGTGCCATCTTGGAACAGGATTATTATAAATTTATATAGGCATTTATGGTTGAAGCCTGTGAGATGCAACATGAAATAAGAGGTCCCACCATATGGCAGTTCATAGAAGTCTGTGTATGGTCGGTCCTCTGTTTGCCACACTGCAGTGTGAACGTCTTGCGATGCTGTCCCAAATATTCTCTGGTTTGGAGTAGAAATGTAGCACAGGAGTGGTTTCAGACACCACTTGTTGCACTTGATGCTTTCACGTGTCACTCTGGTTGTTTGTATTTGTTGTTTTGCTGCAGCATCTGCCCAGAACAAACTCATACTTTAGCATTATTTAAACATTTCTCTTTAGGGGGCTGGCACTGACGATGACACCCTGATCAGAGTCATGGTTTCAAGAAGTGAAGTTGATCTGTTGGATATTAGACAAGAATTCAGGAAGAATTTTGCAAAATCATTGCATCATGTGATTCAGGTAAAATTGCTGTTCTATTGTCAGGGAAAACGGGGGTGGGGGAGATGTCATTGTTTCCACTGTTTGTTTTGAAGGGAGGGGGCGGATGTGAGTAGAGCTGGACAATACAGTGTGCTCTGAGAGCAGTGCTGGTTGGTCTGCAGTTTTGGGAAGTACCACATAGTGTCATTCGAGTGGGGGACGCTTCCTATGAAAAGCTAAAGGTTTCTTTCCAGTGCTCACTAGGAGAGCAGATGTGGTTTTCTGAAATTGCGATTACTCATTCGCCATTTTTAGCTGCTGCTTCATTTCCTTTCTCTTGCCTGGGTTCCTTCTGATTCTCAGTGCCTCTGAGAGGGTGCTGGCTCCAGAGAAATAGCACTGGGGTTGGGAGGCTGAATTACCACGAGGTCGAAGTTTAAATCTTGGATTGTGATGTGGAACCTTCTGCACCATTTTGAAGTGGAAAACATTCCGCTGTGGAATCAATCTGAATCATAATCTCCTTTGAGCAAACGGGAAGGAGCAGGAAGGGAAGGAGCCAGCAAGAACTCCAGAGCCAGCTGTTTCTGCAAAGTTGAAGCCAAAATCCTTTTTTTCCTAGGAATTTTTTGGGTTATTTGTGTTTTATTTTTAAATGCTGCTTTTTACAACTTTCTGTTATCATTCATGCCGTTATGCTGTCTTAATTAGGCTGGGTGGAGTTGCTTTGACACTGTCAGTTGGGTCCATACAGTTATCCTGTGGAATTCATAGCAGAGCTTCCCATTAATTATAGGGAGCAGGGCTGGGGCCTCTCTGAGTGGTGGCAGCTGCACTTTGCACATTTAAAGGTGCTGCTTTAGGCTTCTCCTTTGTTTGGACTTAGTTTGCAGATGAATGCATTCTAATATGCAGTGGGTATCTCAGTTCTAGTGAAGCTTTTGGAGGCTTTTTGTGTCTCTGAAAGTCTTGTTGGTGTAAATATAGCTCTAGTATAAGAGACAAAGAATTTCCTTGCGTCATTCCCAAGTGGAGAGTCATCCAAGTGGATTTCCTGTGGGTGGGGAAAAATGTATAATCTGTTGGAGTCCTCCTTGGCTGCTGCTTTTCTTTGCATGTCTGTGGTTGTGACTCATGGTGACTCGTCTATTATATTAACAGAAAGATACATCTGGGGACTACAGGAAAGCCCTCCTGCTCCTCTGTGGTGGAGAGGATGAGTAATGGTGACAGTGACACGAAGGATTTGTTGTACTCCAGCTTTGCAGCCCTTCAGTTAGCATGTCTAGCTATGTTTTTGTATATTAATGCTTCGTGGCTGTTTGAATTTATCCTAGTATTGCACTTATTAAAACTGAGCATATTGTTATCCACGCGATAGCCAGTCCCTCCTCTTCCGGACATCCCAACTTCCAGGAATTCCAAGTGCCTTCTGTGAGTAAGCAAGAGTCGTCTTCGTGGAAGATGAATATTGAGTGCAGAACCCAGTTCTCTCAAGTGTTTTGCTGAAATAGGAAAAAAATAATCATGTATTTCACTAATCATTTGAAGGTAACTTTTTATTTTGCTTTTATTCCTTACATTGCTGCTGAATCTTAAGCTCGCTCTAACATTACAGATGAAGAAAAGATACCCTTTGTATGTAATATTTGAATGAATTTGCTGAACACAATACAAGCAGTCATTGGAAACCTAAAGGACCAATAAATTTTTTCCCTCTCAGCACAGTTGTATGTGTTTTTTAATGGGTGAAGATCTATTTTTTCCTTTCGTGTGATTCCACTACTTGAAACTGTTGGTATATTTTTCCTATTATTATGCAGGCTTCTAAATATATATGATGTTTTCTAGCTGTATGTCTTGATGTCTAATTGAGTATATGAGTGCTGTGGTGATGCTGCTGTTCAGCATAGCTGGAATACTGAATTTGTGGTGTTTGCATTGCATTCTTATTTTGTGCTGCTTTGTCTTTTTCTTCTCCTCCAAAGCTGAGGGAAGGAAGGAAAGCTGTTTGCACAGTGCCAAAGCAGAGCAGACCTGCTGCACTTGTAGGACCAGTTGAAGATTTCTGGGCTGGAAGCAGGTGAAGGAGAGATGGGAAGACAGTGATCCGTACTTCAGGGATCTCAGGTGAAAAGAGAGGATGGCTGCAGCACCACTCAGTCATCAGGTTAGCAGGGAGCAAGGCACAGCACGAGGGAAGCACCAGCCTGTTGTATAGGCTGCCTTAAATTCACTGCTGTGGTTCATCATTTATGACTGGCTCTGGAAATTGAACTGACGTGTGTGAAGGGGAATAAAGAGATTCTGTTTCATGCATTATAAGGCCTAAACACCATGGTTCTAAACTCAGCTTCTTGGTTAGTCACTTCCATCAGCTGTAGAAACCGCACATTTTAATGGTCCTGTTGAAATGGATTCTGCACAGATTATCAAGAGCTTAGAAACTTTCATATTGAGCAAATGTGAAGTTTTAATTTTTTATATTGTAATTCTGAATTGTTACTGTCATGATCTCTTGCTAGTAAGTACTTGGTTTCCAATGTAAAATATGGAAGCTCTTTTTATAAGTAAACATGTTAACTAAAGCCTAATCCACCCTAAAACCTTCTTTGTTTCCCACCCTCCCACACGCATGCACTCTTTCCTCTTCATTCACTCTCACTCTCTTTTCTCTTCCCTGTTTCTTTTTGACTGAATTTAAGACTTATGGACTGAAAATCACCACAACTGATTTTAAAAATCTCTTTTAATGAGACAATTGAATGCTTTTCTCTGCTCTCCCTGGAGAGCTCGCTGAGTTCTCTGTGTCACTGCTCTATGTGGGGATGGCTGTAGGTGTGGTTTGCATCTCCACCATCGTATAAACTGCTGTGATGCTGCCCTGCCCCCTTCTTCAGGCTGTGTGTTCCCACTTCTCCTAGGTGCTGGTACCAAATCTCTTCTGCCCCTTTTGGGTGTCCTGATCCAGGGCCCTGAGCTGGCAGAATCCAACCACGCAGCTACAGCCTGATGCTCTCAGTGACTTGCTGGGGCATCTGAGGGCTGCTGCTGGTGGAGGAAGGGCTAGGAACATGGGCAGGGTGAGGAGGAATTTTGTGGAAAGGGAGGTGGGACTCAAGCTGGGTTGCTCTGGATTGGTGCCTGCTGTCACAATGTGCACCTGGGTTTACAGGAACCTCACCATATTAGCAAAGGGATTCTTCAAATTGCTTTCTGCAGGTACAGACCCAAATTAAGAAATTTAGGTTGAATGTGACTACAAAGGTGGTGCTTGAAATTGGATTGCATAAATCTCATGACTGTGCCTTAATCATAATATTTCCTCTCCCACTTTTATCTGCCTGGGGGAGACTGAGGCAGAATCCAGATGTAGAGAAGCTACTTAAAAATTAAACCAAATGTGCATAAAATATATTTGAGACTTCATGCATAAGACTTAAATACAGTGACTCTACATATATCCAAGCTGTTTGTGTGGTTTGCTACTGTACCAGTTGCAAACCTTGTCTGTCTGTATTGTGTTTGCCAGCTTGTCAGTGGTACAGAGTAATGTTTTGGAATATGATCAAATGTTTTCCAATTAACATAATATAATGGTAATAATACTCAAGCAGTGATATTTTTATTTACATCTTTAGGTGTTTGGCAGAAGAAAAAATGATATGTTTGGATTTTGTTTTCTTCTCCTCTTTCCTGGGGTTAATTTTCAGTGTTTGTTGGTTTTGCTTTTTATCAGATATTTACAAAATACATTAGCAAGGAGTGTGAATTTGCAGTTAGCCATCCTTGAACAACATGGCCAGCTGCACATGCTGGAAGCTTAGCATAACCACTGCCTAGAAACAGCTTGTGATGACAAAGTTTGTGGTTGTTTGGTTTGTTGTTTTATTTAGGGAGTTGGTGTTTGCACAAAATAATTGCTGGTGAGCAGCTACGAAAATGGCTGTGTGGGATCAGACTTAGCTAGAGATAATTGTCTCCCTGGTTTGTATAGACACTATATTTAATTTTTCAGCTTCTTTCAGTTTCTCTAGAATTCTTAGGAAAGTTGCATCTGATCTTCATGATTTGTTACTTGTCCTTTTGTAGATTTTGTTACGTTTTTTCTGTTGACCCCTGGAATGCAGCCTTCAGTGTGTGCCATGTAAAGAGGGCTCCTGCTGCATTGCCTTCACCAGAGGCAGAAGAATCTGTGATGGTTGGTTCTCATGTAAAGCTATTCCAGCAAAGGCTGACCGTTGTCACAAACCTGATGCTTATGGCTTAAATGGAATGATGGAAATTACTGCCAGAGTTTATCAATAGTAACTCTGAACAGGAGGTGTGTTAGGGGTCAGGGTAAGCTTGGTCATCTACAGGAAGTTTTAAGATGCAAATGGTGCAGAAGTGTTTGAAATTCCCTTTTGAAGTAATTATTAACTGAGAAAGTCTGACAACGTGTGCTTTCTCTAAATCGTCTAATGAAAATGGACAGTTTATTGACTTGTAGTGTTTGTGTTCCTCAAGGGAATTTACGTACCAGAGTACGGAATCTCCTATACAGTGCAATCCTGAGATGACTTTAAGCTACAGCTGCCTAGGAATGAATTACTTCCTTTGTGCCAATAGTCACTCATCATAGTTACTCATTTTTCTCTCCACCTTTCTTACTCTGATTCATGAAAATTTGTGTTCAGTTCATTTCTGGCACAGTTCTGAGGTGTCGGTAAGTCCTACCTGTCTCTTTGCCAAGTCGAGAGCAAACTGTAGCACCAGCACTGAAGTGAACCCTCTTACCTGCGAAGAATCTGTTTTAAAGCAAACTCCAAGAAATCAAGTGTTGTTGGTTTTGCCTGAAGAGCCAACTCTCCCTCCTTCTTTTTCTCTTCCCCCTCCCCCCAGAGAAGTGTTTTAGGAGATACTATTTTACTACTAGAAATATGATACTTCATCTATTTTTATCACAAAGTGTTTATCTTAGCACTATGACATGGACAAAACAATAGTGGAATTTACTAGCATATTTACTTGATTTTTTTTTCCCTCAGTATTTTGTTGATGGATATAAAAATATTTTTGTTTATTTAGATTAATGATAGAAGCTTGTCAGACTAAACTGAGCTGCATATTTTATTGGGAGATAATCCAGCCATTTAGGAAAAATATTCTGGTTGAAGCCTTTAAATCAGAAACTGAAATAGGAAAAAGGACTTGTGTTGAAGCACGGGGTGTGTGTGTTAAGAATTGAACAGGATTTTGTGTGCATGTATCACTGGATCATCCGATGTGGTGCTGTGCACATTGTTTCTTTATCTCATTGCTGCTGTGTGACAGCTGGAATTGCTGTGGGCGTGCTTTTACCCGAATCCATCTTGAAAGGGGTAATTTATGAATAAGGCAATACTATGCATGAGAAGCAATATTAATTTTTTTCTCCTTTTTGATTTAATGTGCAATGCATCTAAAAGTCATCGATCAGCAAAATACATCCAGCATATTGGTGAGTCCTTGCACTGAGGCGTGCAGATGACAGCTTTTGTGTTCTGTGTAGGTATTTCTGGCATCCTTTAGAAATGCAGCTTGATAGAATTCAAAGCTGATGTTTTCTTCCCCCTTACTTTGATTCTCCAAAGAGGAACACGCTGCAGAGAGGTGGAACTGCTGGACCAGTGACAGGGTACAAATGTTTTTACTGTGTCTTCATTTCAGACTTGTTGCAGAGTGGCTGGGTATGGAGATATGCAATTAGATCAGTCCTTAACTAATTCAGGTGCTGGTTTATCTGCTGATGCTGGTAACAGAGATGCTGACTTTGAGGATGATTTTTTGTCTTGTCAGAAGTATAATGAAGTGCCTCAGAAATGGAGCCTTTTCAGAGCTCAATTAATTTTTTTTTTCCTCCATTTCATCACTGTGACCATAGCTTGTGCATTTATCTGTTCTTTAAATAAATGAATTGCTCTTCATGTAAAGTCCCTGCTCCAAAGGCCGGGACAGGCAGAACCGGCAGGCTCTTATCTTCTTCCATTTGGCATTCAAGAGATGAAGTAGCTGGTGCAGAACATGCAGCTGCTCTGGATTGCCTTCATCAGAAACAGTAACTTTCTCATCCAAAATGAATCCTTTTTGTGTCTTTCAAGTTTTAAATTAAAAAAAAATATCTTGAAAAAGTGTATGTTAAAATGATGATGTTGAAAAGAATCCGGAGCCTGGAACAGGTTATGTGGAATGTGACTAAAAAGCACTTTGTAGATAACTTGTTGGGTATCTGTAGTTCATAGCTACTGACATTGCATTTCTGACTCGTAAATGAAAGGCTTCATCCCTTTGACTCAGTGAAGTTTTTAATTATATGGTTACTTTTGTCCCTGCTCAACAAAGCACCTGCAGAAATGTTGAAACCTCATGGAGACGTCTCTGGGCTACTCAGCTTGTGGTTGTTGGGGATGCTGGGAGCCTTCCAGTTACAACCTGTGTGTGAACAGTGGTCTGTGTCCTGTGTTTGTGCGAGCAGTGCCTCAGGAGATGGTGAGGACTGAGCTGGTGCCTGCTGGAGTGGCCGTGTGTGCTCCCTCTGCTCAGGGGCATGCTTGGTGGGACTTGCTCTCTCTGCATAGTTTTCAATTCACTAATGATTTACAAAAACCAAACCAGTGGAATGTGCTGTGAAGCCCAAGCTGAATGCTGAGCATTAAGGAATGTGGTGATCGTGTCTGGCTGGGTGCAGTACTCGTGGGTCTGCCCCTCTGAGCTGGACCTGGCCCCTGGCAGAGGGCACGCAGAGCATCTTCCCTGTCTAACCAGCAAGAATTCCCCCCCGGCCTGGCAGTGCACTTCCCTCCTTCATAAAGCCAATAAAGCACAAAAGGTTTTTCTAGATGTGACTTCAAGAAGTGTTTCATGCTATAATCAGCACACAAAGCTAATTGGGCAGGCTTGTTTCCAGTCTTTCAGTGTCTGTAGTTCAAGAACAAGTTCCCCTGCGTGTCAATGTAGTGAGTGAGTTCAAATGGAGTAAGTAGTGAGTGAGTTCCTCACGTGGACAGAGGTGACATTTCCCCAGTGTCATTCGCTATGTGGGCACTGGGTGGTGCTGTTGGTCCAAGCAATCTCACGCAGATGCTGGTGGTGCTCAAGGTTCTCTTTATTCTCTCAAACCGTTCGACGGGGTTTTTTTGTACTTTCTGTGAATTGCTTTCTCTCAGCCTCAAGCACAGGTCAGACAATTCAATTTTTTGTTGTTATATTTTCAGAATCCCTTAATGTTGTTTTCAGTATAAAATGAGAGTACTGATACGTGGGGAATAAGGAACAGTACAGTTCAGTAGAAATAGAAGCTGGATTTATGACACCTTTCTTAATGCTGAACGCTTATCTTCTACAATCTGAATGTGCAACATATCCACTATTCCTCCCCAGCCACAGTTATGAGAAGTTAGAAAATACGTTTTTGTTAAACTCATGCACTTACAACTTGTGAGTTTGGTGGAACAGATTTTGCTGTGCAGTATTACTTTATATACAGACATTTCTGCCCTCCAGCCCCCGAATTACCGTGTTTCAGTAAGCCTGGGGCATTCTTTCATATCCTTCAAGCACCAGTGTAGCTGCCCTGCACTGTCTAGAGAAACTGAGAGGCTGTGGAGGATCTGATACTTTAGAAAGTGACTGTGTAATTATCAGGAAAAACTCATTACTCTCACGCAGCAGAAATGAGTGGAAAGATGAGGTTTTGATTTATTTATTTTTCAAATTTCAACCAGTTGTGGCAACAGAAGTGGCAACTGTACAATGTGGTGACAAACTCTTGGAGCCAGAAAGAGGGCTGATGCTGTAAGACATGGACCAAACCAGTCTGCTATTGCAAGAAAGTTTTGGCAGTTTTTTCTTAGTGGCTTCTGCTGCCTGAGGAGTTGTACAGCTGACTTTCTCCTGTCAGATAAGAGCTGCTGGTCCATGTGCCAGCATAACTTCTGGAGAAGTTTTGATGCACAGAGGAAAAGCATCTGTCTCTTACCAGAAGGAGCAGTAAAATAAACATCCTCAGGTTTTTCTGCAGTTTCTTAGCAGGTGTTCCAGATTCAAGGGATTAAATGCTGTGATAATTCTGGGTAAACAAATGTTTCAGCCCAGGTCTACAACAATAGTATTGAGCACTTCTGTTGATATCTGTGGGAAATGGGCTCCTAACTCCTCCTGGATCTAGAGCATGTGCCAATAGAATTTCAGCCATGGAATTTGTCTAGTAGCTTTAACTTTTTGGCTACTCTGAGCCTTGATTTCAATAGGTAACAGTATTGTAGAACAAAAGGTCCAAGTCTTCATCTTTCTTTTACACACACCTATGAAGTGCCATAGCAGTGAGGTAGCCTTGACAGAACAGAAAGAAGCCAGCCTGTGTAGGTGGTTTTTCCACACATCTCGCACTAAATGTATTTTCCTCTTACTCTTCCTGTTCTCAAAGCCTCCTTCAGCAATAGCAGGCTACAGGCTGTGTATAACGAGGCCTGAAAAACACAATACTATCTCCGAAATTTAGTGAGAGGATGTTAGAATCTTGCTCTATGTTCGTTGCCAAGTGTTCATCACATCTTATGTTTTCACACTGGCTGCTTTGTCTTTATATGTGGAAATTAAATAGGTGAAGTTACTCTGTGGGTGCCTCTCAACCTTCATTAACTATGTTTTACCCTTTTATCTGTGCTTGCCCTTCTGGCATTTTATATTTACTTTCATAAGAGAGTTGCCTGATGACAAGGATGGATGGAGGGAATCAGGGAGTTTATAGATCCTGACAGTGCTGGCACCACAAAGTGAATATGAATACTGCAGTAAAAAAAGCACATTAAGTTTTAGGTGTCTCAGAGATGGCAGCTTAGGAGTAGAACTGACTTCAGTGTTGCCATCCACAGCTGCTGACAAATAAACTCAGTAGCCCAGTGTTTAATTGCAGCTTACACTGTTATTGTATTCCCCATCTCGACAGCACTGCTTGCATTGTGTGCAGACCCATGTGTGGACTTCACTTAAAACAGTCCCTCAGGGTGTTCCTTACTAAGACACAGCCAAGGTTTTCCTTAGCAGAGACAGAGCTGATGTGACTTGTGATAAGAAGAATGAGCTGAGTTGGGTTTTTCCCCCCCCCACCTCCTCTGCCTTTGTCCTCCTGCTTTATGTGAAGATTTTAAAAAGTTTTATGGATGCTGTTATCTTCAGGTAACCTAACTTGCTGCTCCATGGAAAGAACGTGCAGTGATTCTCCCATTACACCTGGGTGTTAAATGTCTGTTAACCTTAAGGATATAATATAGCAACCACCTCATAACGCCATTTCCAGTGAGTAAAAAAATGCTGGTATCCATCAAAGACATCCCCTGGCTAGAGGAAACAAAAAACAGTCAAAATTATTGCTTAATTATTTAACCTGTTTACATAATGTTATGCCTTGGCTCAGAACCCACTGTCACCTTGGCTCAAGGCTGATTGTATCTTAATCTGTATTTATTTGGAGCCTCTTTCTCTCTGCTCTACCTTACTAGGTGCTTCTTTTGCAGAGTTTGCTCTTTCGCAGCAGTTTGCTGCTTCCAAGCAGCCCTCCCAGTGTGCGTGGTTCAAGATAACACTGCATTTAAGTGGAAGATAACACATGTGGTCAGAGCCTTGATGTTGCTGTGGTCTATAACCTAACTGTGCTGCTTGGAGACCGAAAGGATGGAGGGACAGCTGCTGAGAGGAAAAATGACTGGTGGGGAGGAGAGATGAGAGAAGCTTATGAACTGATAAATGACCAGTAGAAGAGGAGGATTGTTATTTCCTGCTCTCATACTAGAAGAGCCAGGGGCCTCCAGTGACTCTGCCAGGTAATAAGTTTGGAAACAAAACTAAAGAAAAAACATTTTGTGTGACATGATTAAATTTCAGAACTCGCTGTTACGTGGTACTATGGAGACCATGCCTATAAATGACAGTTATAACATAAACCAGGTTCATGCAAATAGGCCCATTGGTGGGTTTTAAACCAGATCCAGTGTCTAGCTCACACTGTTCCCAGCTGCTTTTTCCGGGAGCTTGCAGGGAGCCCTGTACTTGTTCTGTTTCTGATGCTCTTTCGTGACCGCCGCTGCTGGCAACCAGTTACTGGATTAAATGGCTCCTCTGCTGACCCAGGTGCATGTTTTAGTTTTTTTGCCCCTTAACTCCTTGGCTAGCAGCTACTTTGTCTTCCCCATGGCTGCCTGCTCAGTCACATGTTAAAAAATCAAAATATTCCCCTAAGACTTTCTCCACACAAGAAAGCGCTGCATTTGTTAACAGGTTGTTGGTTAATGGCCTCTTGGGAGTGAGCTTGATGGATGCCTAGGTGAGCTGGAGTGATTTGGTGGAGACAGCTGTCTGTCAGGAGAGTTGTAGATGTGGCTGGACCTGCCTTGGGGAGGGGAGAAGACAGGACAGTGTTTCTCAACTTATTTTAACTGAAGACTCACCCGAGCCTATTTAGACCAAAAAGAATAAAAATAAAATCAATGAAAATGAAGGAAAGCTTTGAATGTGCATTGTTTCTCCCCCTTGACTCCCTCTCATTTTATTCATTTGCATGGGGGTCTGTGTGTGTGAATGAGACCTTTCTCATAAGTGTTTGCAAGTGGTTTGCTAGGCTGTATCCTGGTATCTTTAATGCTGATTGCTCAAGGGGCCTGCCTCTTCTCCCTTGTGAAGGAGACAACAAAAATCCAGTGGCCCATCTTTTGCAGTGTAAAGGTGGTGGCAGGGATGTGCATGTGTCAGTCTCAGCGAGCACCTACAGTGTTTGGACACTGGCTCTTAGCCCTTCAGTCCATCTTTCCCCCAGCTTGCCTGCAGGACCAAATGCAGCGTTGCAGTTTTCCTACTGTTCACAAATGCACTGCAAAGTCTCACTGCTCGGTTTTTCAGAGAGATACTGAACTGCACGAGGTGAGTGATGTGACTGCCTTCTCTGTCATGCCCTTTCTGGGTACAGCAGGAAACGCCTCAGTTCTGAGGGAGTTTTGTTTTAAGCAGGCTCCTGCCAGTTGCTCCTCTCAGCAACAACTGATGGGGGGAGGTAACCCTCCCTGCCACGCACTTACTCAGGGCTTGCGCTTGCCTGGGACTACACCAAGTACTGATGGATGGCAAAGATCTGACAGCAGCAGAAGCAGGTCTGTCTTTTTCTTGTTTACACACCTCTGAATGCCCACAGCTCTTGGTGCAGAACTTCCCTGGCATCTCATGGGCTGGCTATGACAACCACAATAGGGTGTAAATGCACAGGCTAAATTCTACTTCCAGCCACACTTATTTTCTGACCATGCACACACTAAAAGCTGTAACTGTTCCTCTCCAGCTGCATTCCCTTCTTTCTCCACAGGCTGCTCGCTCAAGGACACGTTTACTCTTGAAGGCCTGACAATTGAACAATTTGGCTTTTGAACTCCCTTCTCTGAGCTTGTCAACCCAGCTCCCCCAGTAACAGAGGGGAAAGGTCAGGCAGTCAGCAGCACAGAGCTTTCAAAGCCTCCTGAGGTAAGGGACTTGTTATTTTCAAAGTGAAAATGTTAAACTGGTAGTGTGAGAGGAGTAATGTTTGTGTAGACAGGAGTGTCTTCTTCCAGCATTGCTTGGTTTGGCTTTAGGGCATTTGTCATAGTACTGATGACACTTGAAGTTATCATTGCAGCAGGCTGGTTTAATACAGGCAAGTTTACACTTGACCATATCAAAGTGTGCTTTTTAAATTCACATCATAACCAGTGTTTTGAACAGAAGGAGGGATGTGATCACTTGTTGCTGGCTTGCAGGGAGGGGGTGGATGAGGAGAGGTGGTTTTGACTCTGCAAACGTGCTGTCAGCCCTGGAGAAAGCCGTGTGGCAAAGTGGTGACAGGGAGAGAGCCGTGATGAGGGTTAAATTGTGTCAAGCCACAACTACTAAAAGCCATAATGTGGGCAAGTTTCTTGAGAACAGAATGATGGGAATAGATCAAGACTTTAATGGCAGTCTAAAAGCAGTTTTTGATTGCCTTTCATTCTTGTTTGATCCTCAGATAATGAAAACCTCAGTGGCTGGCCTGAAAAAAACTGCTTTTGGTATCAGACTTGAGCGAGCTTACTTTTGGACTGCCCTTGTTCTAGCAAGAGTTACACTAACAGAATGTACGTTATAGAAACTCATGGAAGGGAACAGAGAGAGAAATAACATCCATTGAGTTGTCAGTCACTCAGCAAAGTACCAGTTTGCTGTTGTGCTTTAGTACTTACGAAACAGAACCTGGTGCAGCCTTTTGCAATGAGAGCCCGTGGGTAGCCTTGAGCAGTGTAGGTGCAGGTCGGTATTTCTGGTTCCTCTGGCTAGTCTTGTGTGGCTCTCCTGTCATCCTGCTGCTGTCCCGTCGTTCTGCTGCTCCAGAAACCAAAATGATTGGATAGGGGGATTAGTGCTAAAAGTCTGGGAGATGTTTGTGTGAAAATTATGGCTTTTAGTGCAAAAATAAAAATAGTTTGTGTGAAAGAGGCACGATCGTGTCTAAACCTCAGGCTGACTTTGGATTTCTAAATCCAAGTAGGAAGTGATTTTAGGAATTGGTTGAAATAAAGGAGTGACTGAGTTCCTGGGAGGTTTGAAAGAGTAAAAACTGCATGTTTGGATTGCAGCCTGATCCTGTGCTGTTTCACTCCTGTGTTTGTTGGTGTAAAACCCACTGGTAATCCCTGCTGTTATCCTGCAGCAAACTAGTGTAAATGTGAGACTCTTCTTTCACCTTCTGTGTTTCCTTCTGGAGGTGCCACTACCTGCATCTGGATCCTGTCCTCCAAATCCGTGCTTTCTGTTTTTGTAACTGGGGTTTGGTATTGACTGTGTTTCCTAAGAAGCACACAATTGTTTGGGCAGGTACCTTTTAAAGGAATGAAGACGAAGAACATTTTGTTGGTAACGTTGTGTATAATTAACAGAACTTTTAATTTAATAACTGTAGTCATAATTGCTTTAGAGGTTTGCTGCCAGCTTCAGAATGTGATGTTGCTGAAGAGAAGCTCTAAGTTACAGAGAGTCAGGTTCAGAAAATGCCAGTCATTCTTAGGCAGATGCAGAAAAGAGGTAACTACTGAAAATGTGCAGTGAAGCTGCTTAAATGCTTAATATCTGGTTTTGGGCATGCTCAGGAGTGCAGAACTCCTGTTATAGCTCAGTCAGCTCTCCCACTGAAACTTAAATGGAATTTGCAATGAAGACTTTTAGATGTTTCTTCCTCCATCTGCATGACCCACGAGACAGCCTTTTGCAAGTGAAAATGGAATTTTATCATTTTTATGGTTGTGCAGATGGAAGCAAAAGCCCAGGTACCTTATCCAGGTTCCACACAAGCCAGTGACTGTTCCCCCTCTCTGGCATCACAATTACTAAGCCAACGAAATGCTCAGAAGGCTGCAGAAATGGTATATGATGCCTTGTGGGGTGGCAATATTGAACATGGGTCGCTAATGGTCGTGTGCCATGTAAGAGCCCTGGAAGTAAGATGTAAAGTTTTGTCACCTTATTAATCATTTTAATGGCAATACATTTACGCACAGATGACAAAAAGCTACTGAGCTAGGAAATATACTGAACTAATACTTCTGCATGAGGTCTTAATCAGCTGTTGACTCGCTTTTGGCATCGGTTCCTCTGGCTTTATTACAATCCATAATTTAGTTCCTTCCACGTTAATATACTTAATAGAACTTGATCAAGCTAGATGGATATTCTGCTTTGTGGAGCTGTTGTGTACAGCTGGAGAGAGGGCTCAGCTAAGTGTTCAATAAGCTCATAAATCCCCCAACAGCAAATTCTTTAGACCACTTATCTTTTCTCATGTTTTTTCCCAGCAGCTGGAAGAGGGGGTCCTGAAAACAGGATAAGGCTTCCTTAGAACACTACTGGTTGGTAGAGTCACTGTGTGCTGACCATGAAAAAATAGCACAGGAGCAGAGACGAGCTTGCTTTATCCATCTCTGACAGGGATCTGTGCTCTTGGAGTCACTGCCTACTCAGAGGATGAAAGTTCTCGGTTTTGATATTAATGGTGAGCTCTGAAGCTGTGAAGGTAGATGGAGGTGCTCCAATGAGAAATTGTGCACCCTCAGTTGTTCAGGCTTCAGAGCTTGCCAGAATATCTCACAGGAGATCTCAGTAGCAGGTTGACAGCTAGAAATCTGACCTTAATGGAGCACCACACGCTTTGTACAGGTGGTGTGTATTGTACGGGTACATTTTCAGGTGTGGACCATGATAGATCACATCTAACAACCTTGCAGTGACATGAAGATTACTGAGAACTTGAGTTCATGTGGGATAAATGTGTGACTTGTAACATGCTTGAACATTTCAGAATCATCTTTTTGCAAGGTGTGTTAGAATCACTCTTTCATTAGGTACTGTTACCATTTGGGCATCAATTTTGTTATGAAATGAGAAGGATCTGCTGCTTTGCTTTCAGTTCCTCTGGGCTGGAGGCACAGGGTGGCAGTGTCTCCTGCTTGGGGCTCTGTGGCACCCATGGCTGCAGTGGGGAGCAGGAGCCTTTGGGCTTCCAGCCCCACCGAGACTCCTCTTGCTATGGGGCTGCCCCTTGGCTCCCTCCTGCATGTTTTTCACTGTAGTGAATCTGCCAGCCTTGACCTTCCCCCCCTGGACCCACCTCTTCTCTGTGGCAGCTTCCTGGGCTGTAGAGATACTTGGGACCTTCCCCTCTGCCCAGAATGGCTCCTGTATTTCACTGCATTGACTGTGAGTTCAGGGATGGTACTTTCTGCCTCATGCAGAATGGTCTGAAAAATATAGTTGAAGAATGAATCAAAATTGTCTTGTTTTGATGATTGTACCGTGTTTTCCACTCTAGCAATCTCTACAGGTTCCAGTGAAACACATGAGGCTGTGTGGTGGTACAACAAGAAACATGTTCTTTCGCTTAGAACCTTCTGGAACTTTGAAAGAAGAAATAATTATTTAGCCTGCTCTGTGAAACTCAGCTCAACAAATAAGTACGGAGAAAAAGGGAGACTTGAGTGGAGATTAAGAAAATGTGATGTTGTTTTGATTGAAAAGTGTTAGAAAAATGTTAGGAGGTGTTGTGTTTTGTTGTTTGTGTCAGCTGCTTTTATATAACAATCTCTCAGAAAATTAAATGCTAACACACTGGTACAATGCATAATAATAAAGATTAAATTAGATTTTATGATTAAATTTGCATGAATTAATATAGTATGTGTTCAGAAAGCCCTTGGAAATCAAGGAATGAAGATTTTCTTCATAATGTAAAAAAAAAGATAGAGCATGGTACCCTTGGGATATTTAATTTCTTCTGTGTACCAAGGTTTGGGAAAAAACCTTTTTATCCAGCAATTTTTTAGATTGTCTTAATTTATACTCATTCAAAAAAGATTTCTTGAAGGGGAGTTTGGGATGTGGTGTGTTTCTCTTTCCAATTAGATGAGGCAGATGGAAGTCTCATGGAAATAAAATCAAAAGGCTGAGAGATTTATTGCTAGTTCAAATTAGTCTAAACCAGAATGGAACTGCTGAGTTAGTTGCTCAGTAGACCAGAGGAAATTAGTTTGTCAGTTTGGATATATCTGAACAGACAATTTTTAGATTTCTTGGCATGGTTTTATGGTAAGCAGAGTTAATTAACTGTTATCTTTTATTGAAGACTGAGCTGACGATCTCTCTAAGAGCAGACTCAGAGCGATGGTTCTGCACAGTAAAAACTGGTGGTAATGGCAGAACTGCAAAATGGCTGTCAGCTTTAGCAGAGTTGTTGAAACTACAACTTAAGAGTCCAAAAGGCTGAAAAAGGAGTAATCAAAAAGAAAAGGTATGAGAAGAAGCATGTAAAGTGGCTTGAATCATGTCTTACCACTGAGGGCAGGCTGCTTGGAATTTTGGAGCTGATTGGCACTCAGGATTCATTGCTTTTTTCATTTGCTCTCTTCAGCTGGATCTCAACAAAACTCTGCGGAGTTATCAGCCTTCCCCTTCAGTGTCCATCCTATCTGTAAGTACATGGCTTAATTCTTAAAGCTCTGATGTACTCTTCCCTTCTCAGCTGCCCAATTTCCCCTGTGGAAAAAATGGCTCAGACACCACGGGCTTTGTGCTGATCAGCTGGATTTCAATGTCTCCTGTATGGAGGGAAGATTCACTTTCATCCCTCTATTGCAGGCTGCTTGTGCTGTCCTTTGCATCACCAGCTGCTCATTTGGTAAGACAAGATCGACACAAATAACAAGGTATTCCATAACCAGTAGGCTGAAGTTAAGTTTCCTGTGAACATTGACTGTTGTCCCTAGAACAAACTGTAGCTCTTCACATTCCTGATGGCTGTGCCACTATCTCCACAAGATCTCCTGTTCTCCTTCATGCTCTCATGGTACCTCTGCTGTCTGCCATTTACTAGCTGGGCAAGGGGTATCGTGTGCTCTGGTTGCTTCCAGCTGTGTGACTGCTCAGTGTATGTGAATGTTTACATACGTATATTGAAACATTTAGAAATAAGATTAGCTTTGAGATCTTCAGCTATCAAATCTGTCTAATGTTGGCTCAGTTGTTTCAAAAGTTATTGCAGGTTTGGGAAAGGTGGTGAGGAATAACAGACAAAGAAGTGACATTGCGTTGCATGGTTTATGCCTCATTTCCACAGGGCTAACAATAAAACTACATTAGAGTTTGAAGTCCTTTCAGCACTGTGTGAAGAAGAGTGAGAGGGAGAGCTTTATTCTGAGACTCAGGTGGGGCAGGGGATACTGAAGTGCTACCAGGCTGGTGCAGAAGGGAGCTGGAACCCTCCTCTTGTCGTCCCTCTGGGTGCAGTGTGTTTCCCTTAGGAAAGGGGGAGGAAATTCTGCTGGAGAGGAAAGAGCAGGATTTGAAAAATGTGGGAAGAGAAAGCAGTTAGAAAAAATGGAAATGGTCAAAGGATGAAAGAATGGGAACAGGATTCTACAAAGCACAAGCAAATCTGAGAAAGGAAGACAGAGGGGGAGATAAAGCCTCTAAATATTATAAAAGCAGGCAGAAACAGTTGAAGAGCAGGAGAGCAAACTCTAACTTGGGATTCTTTATTATGCTATTGCAAATAGAAATGTTAAAAAATTCCATTGGCTGTGAGCAAATGCTATGGTAAAATGGCTTGTTTCTAGTGAAAAGCAAACCAGTAAAACTGTTTTGCTTAAAAAAAGAGTGAGAAGGTAGATATGATTAAGGCAAAAGAAGTCCGTACAATATAGGTAGGGAATGAGGCTGTAAACCTGGGCTGAGGTCTGTAAGGTGCCATCCTGTGCTCGTGTTTGCGCACTCTGTCTCTCCAGCTCTCATCTTGGCCCCTTTTGGCTGGGTTCTGATGCAGTAATCTTTACAGAAGTCACTCTAAATGATAGTTTTGTGTTGTCTTTAAGGCTTTTTTGACTGCAAGCTTTCTGAAATTGAATAAGTTTAAAAGAATCAGATTAGGTGATGCTGGATATTGAAACTCAACACTAAAGAAAAGGGAATCAACCAGTCCCGCTTGTCCAATCTCCTCCCTGCTGCTGTGTGGGGACCTAATTCAGGGTTTCACATATCAGTTTGCAACTGCTTAGAGGGAGAAAAAGTAACTCATACTTCATACTGGAATAAATTAGCTCTGGCTTTCTTAGCTGTCACAATTTTATGGATGTTTGAGTAATGTTGTAGTAGTGGCACATTAGGAGAAGGTGGTGAGAAGTATGATGGCGACTATTTAATGTATATTCTGAAGATGCTCTTACTGTAAGAAGGGAAAAAGTTGATTTTTTTACCCCCACATCAAAGTGTCTGACACTTCAGAAAGATCTGGCTGGGTCTTTGTTTTTCTTTGCATGAACAAAGATGTCAAATGCAAAAATGTCAGTAAGTTCTTTCTATTGCCTCATATTGGCTGCCTCATTATAAGCCAAGGCTCAGTAAGCATCAGTAATTAATAGGGTGAAATGACTGCTTGGTGTGTGTCCAAAGCAGACTGCAAATAATTGTGAACGTTTTGTTTTATTTTCTCTGCTTGGATTTCATTAAATAATTTTCAGAGATCTGTGCAGATTCCTGTAACAAAACTGAACACAAAGGATGCAAATTCTTGATGACCATAATACAGGGTGCTAAGTCTGGACGGTGAATCTATAAAGGGCAGTGAGCAGCATTTGGCTCTCAATGATAGGCACTGTTCCCTAACGATAAACTGTAAAATACCTGATGGCCAACAGGACTTTTTTAAAAATTTTTTTTAAATTCCAAGATATTTCTTGAGCTGCCCTTTTAAATTTGACTGTGTCAAGCAAGTTCCTAGAATAGCTGCAAAAGAGTTTCTTGCTGTTTTTCTTCTCTGTAGGTGCCTCCCAACAATGGTGTTACACCATGCATTGTTCTCTTTGCCTGCTGTTGGCAATCCCTGCCCAACTGATAATGTATAATCCAAAAATAAATTCCAGGTTAAGAAATCTGTTTCTCTGGGCTGTGTGTAAAGGCAGCAGTTGTGGTTTATTTCAGGTAGGCACTGTAGGCAATTTATTTGGGAATTTGTTGTCTGGCTTGGAACAGGCATAAAAGGTTGAAGGCAGAAGAGGCCTTGAGGAATGTGCAGATTTAATGCTAATGGTTTGAAATGCTGTTGCGTGGCCTCCCAACACTTCCTAGAGCAATGAGCAGCCTGACCAGTTGTCTGTTTCCTCACATCTGTTGTGGAAAGGGCAGACTTGCCCTTGTGCTCCTCTCCCTTGCTCAGGCTTTGTGTAGCTGTTCCAGTTTTGCACAAAAATAACATTAAGTCCCACACTTCTGATTGTGTGTGTTTCTTTGGTTCTTAATCAGCAAAACATTACATACATACGCTTTTGTTTTCCCCAGCATTTATGTTCTGGTGCATAATTTTAAGGAAAGATGATCTGTAACTTGTTTATTGAAGTAAAGCAATTTTCTGGAGAGGACGTTCTGTTACGCTCCCTGGCTGGCTGCAAATGTCATCCCAGCTGGTGTGAAGGCGCTGAGGCTTCAGCATCCTCTTGCTGTTTTAGATGCTTGCTGCATTCTGTACCTTTCTCATATGAAAAGAAGAGACTCTCAGATCTGTGGCAGGTCTCCCTCTTTCATCTGGTTTGAAATAAGACCGCAATAAATTATTTAGCTGGATTACTTGTGTGTGCGTGCTGAGTTTGTTTTTAATTTGTTTGCTCAAGTGAAGATATTTCCTGAGAGTTTAGAAAGCTGTGATCAAATATTCAAAGACAACGGGTTTGCCAGCACTACAGAAGGAAAGGGGCGCACAGCTCTACTGTTTAAAATCAGCCCCTGGAGTTTGCATTGGAGCACTCCTGAACTTGTTCTGTAATTTGATAAATGACTTAAACATTTCAATTACCTCCAGTGAAACTCAAATAAAGCTGTGTCTCCAAAGCAGAGAGGGATATTGGAAAGAGGCAGGCATCCACAGGTGGGAACTGCTGGTGTATGAAAGGATGAGTGCTGCCAGCATGCTCTGTTTGGTGAGGTGTGGGCTTCTGGAGACTGAGCTTCCCTATGTGTGAGCACCTGGGATCTGACAAAATGGCCTTTTCAGCCCCTGTCTGCCCCTGGGGCCACTGGCTGTAATGCTGCTACAGCATCAGCCTGCATTGTCTCTGTTTAACCTTGCAGGGAGTGAGGGAGTGGGCCAGAGAGACTGTTGAGAGACTGTAGAGAAATGGAGTATTCGAAGGTATTAAGAACAAGTAAATGTTTGAATGAAAGCAGTCAAAATTAAATTATTTGTACTAGAGGGTGTACTGTCCTGCAGAGGTCTGGCATACTGACCCTCAAATGCTGCCTACCTTGGTGCACACCAGAAGTGATGAAATGATGTATTGTGAAAAAGAACTATAATTGCTATACACATTGAGGGGCTCACATCCTGGCTGAGATCCCTGCACACCTGACTCTCATCCCAGTGAGACCAGCGTGGTGGAGATCCACGGTCTAGTGAGAACAAAGTCACGGGGTTACTTATGAGATTGCTCGATTGGAAACGCTCCAAGGATAAAACTTTGCAAAACAGGATGAAACTTGTGCTCTTGAGATGTCAACCTAGTGGAAAGTCTGAACATTGGAATATTTTGAGTGTTCATTACTCTTTAAAGGCCCTGGCAGTGAAGCTTGGAGTTAGAGGCCAAAGTTCAGGCTCATGTATGTAAAGTCTTAGGCCTTCAAGCAACAATTACAAGGTGGAAAAAATAAGCATCAACCTTACTACTTAAACATCTTTCCAGGATTTTTAAACTATTTTCCCCAAAACATCTGTCAGAGCAACATTCAAAATCCCAGTGATTGTGCCAAACACCAGTCCCCTGGGGGTGATTTAAGCTGCAGGCATTTGCATAGTAAACAGTGTTTTTGCCTTACCCCGTGGCTCTAATTATCTGCTGTGATGCATAATATTGCAAAACTACTTTGGTGAAAAGCAGTGTTTCCATTTTGTACTGGATTACAGGAAAAAAAACAAAACAGTTCCTAACTTTTTGAATATAATGACTTCTCTCTGTATAGTGTATGAATTGCTGGCCTAGAAGAAAAGATTTGGTTACTGTTGAGTTGTTTACTAAGGATTTGCTGAAGTTAAACAGAGTAAAACTGAGAAAACTCAACTATGAGTTCACAAAGACAACTTTTAGTAGCCTGGGTATTAGAAATTGGAGGGCTAATTATGTGCACTTTAACCAGTAGCATCAGTACTCTAAAGTGTTCTAAATGAATGTTTTATAAAATAGAGTGACTTTTTTTTTAAGAAAATGGGAACCAAGTTCAAGCTGGGTGGGTCAAGTTAAAGTAACTTCTTGATGAAGACCGGCCATGCGGTCTGGCAGGTGGTTAAGTGTCCTGTTGGTCAGTGCTGTTTTGGAGCAGATGTGTGTCATGAGTGTGCTCTTGGTTTTGAGGAACTATTTGAGGGGCAGGTAAGGAATCTTCTAGTACCTGTTCACATGTACTGAAGTTGCAGTGTGTTGTACAATATTTGGCATTTCCTTATGTGTTGGGATCTTAGCCTACTTTTCTGGTTCATTTAATGTGTTAGAGGAAACTCGAGGAACTTAAAAATGGAAGACATTGTCTTACCAAGAAGTACTCCACTTTTTTTATTAATGAAAAGAATCACCGTCTCCTTTTGGTTGAAGACTCATTGAAAAAAAATAAGTCTACTGATATGGAGAATGTGAAACCTTTGACAAGTTGATTTGCTGCTTGCTGATAAGAGATGTGTTCATGCTTCTGGCTCTGGGGGGACTGCCCATTTTCAAAGCTAATCTATGTGAAGGAAGGTCACTTCTAGAGACAAGAGTAGTGGCTCAGGGACAGAGATGTGGCTATGTGGACAGAAAATAGGCTACTAGAGTTAACTAGAAAAAGTGCAAACTAGCATGTGAAAAGAATAATCTGCATGGGGAGATAGATTTGGGGTAGAAACTTGGAAAGTAAAGTAATGTGAAAAGAAACTTACGGATAGGCAAGCAGATGGCAGCTGCGGTGTTGTGTAACAGCAACAGGAGCCACTCTGGCTGGCCTGGGAACCTTGTTACTAAGCGTGGAGCAAACCCTTCTACTAACACAGCTTTGTAATTTAGAAGACTGGACTGTAGATGTCATTAAGGCAAAGATTTTTGGCAAATGGGATGAAGTCTAACACAAATTGGAAGGTAATGAAAGAACCCGTGTGCTACAAAGACTAAGCCGAACAGAGATGAAGGACTGATTTATTTGGTTACAGCCAAAACAGTGGGATGAAATTAAGCCAGGCACAACATGTAGGTTGAATAATTGGGATGAAATTTCCTCATTAGGAGAACTACTGTCTGCAGAAATAGTGTCTGGGGAAGCACTGAGACCTCATCGTATTTTAGAATCAGGCTGGAGGAAAAGCTGGTTAAAGTACAATAAAGATAAACAGCCTCAGCTGAGAGGGGTGCTCCAGCTCCATTATGGGCACTTCTCCCTGCTTAGGGCCAGTGAATGAGCTTTCCAATAGCCCAAGTGAGGAGCACTTCATTAGTTCAGTGTCATTCTTTCCATGCCCCACCATTTCCTTGTTGGGAAAGTCTGTAGCAGGAAGGCTGCAGGCAGTGACAGCCGGTGAAGCTCTCCCTAGCTCCAGAGAAGCAGCCCTGGAAGGGCACGTAGATGCCAGCAGCCTAAGGCATCTCAATAGCTGAAGCTTATTTATGCGACACCAACAAGGACTGCCATTAAAATCTGTAACCTTGGATACGCATTATTGGATTTCATTTAAAGTTCAGAGCTGTGCTTGTTGTACTGCTACTTGAACCCGTTGATGCTGAAAAGCCTGTTTGTAGCACACAGCAAACATATGAGATGAAAAAGATTGCCACTTCCAAGCTCTTCTAGTAGTGACAATGGCTGTTCTACAATTAATTTTATCGTGTGCTCGGTTATATGTAATTTATAAAGCAGACTTGAACCTCATGAACAGTATTGTTCTGGAGTGAGGTGACAGTCCTTCAGAACTGGTATTTCATTCCTAGCATACTGGTGTGGTTGTTTAGTGATACGACCATTGCAACCTTTAATGGTAACATTAGGGGAGTACGAGATCACTTTCTTGTGTTGCTGCCACAGCTTTGGCCAACCTTACGGGGCGCTCTTTGATGGTGTGCTAGGAATGAACCAAAATTTAAGTTTAGTAATTTTGAAGTCAGCACTACGGAGTGTGACTGGCTAATGAGTGTCCTGGTAACATCAATCTTATGCAGATGTTTTCCCTAAAAATGCAGGTTCGTGTGCCTCTTCTGTTGACTTCATGTTTTCACATTCTTAGTCGCACACTGTGTTTCCAACAATCTGTATTATATCAGAATTCCTTTTTCAGTTCATCTCTTCCAGCTTAGGTTCCCAATATTGCCATCTCAAGTACTCTTTCACAGCAGTCGTATTTTCTTTTGTTGTAACCATAAAGCCTGTACCTGGTGCAAGGATGTAAACAGCCCCCCTGTTTCTGTTCTGTAGGTTGGGATGTTTCCCCGGTGCTGTACAGAAATACGATGTGAGTGGTCATTAGGATGATAGATACTTCTGCCTTCACTTTCTAACCCCTGCCAGGAGCCTCTTGGGTAGATTCAGGAGTCTGAACACAGCTCCAGTTGCATCTCTCACAGCATTTTGTTGAATATGTTAAACTTGTTCTGTTTTGCAGAGAACTGCTTATATAATCCCGCTTGCTCTGGGATAGTCTGCCCTTGGAGGGGAGCACTCAGGCTTTAATTATTTTTTGCAGATGAATTGCAAGTGTGTTTTTAATGCAACTCTGTGGGGATATTAGCTTGCAAACTTAAAAATAAAATAAAAAGAAACTTTGGTTTGTTTGTTTGTTTTTTTTCAAAGATCTATTCTAGGCACACACTGTTATTCTTCATTCCCCCATCCCTCTTCCTTATTTCTTGTTTTCTCTGTGATATCATCTTTGATACCTTTGGCTGTAGCAAAGAAAACAGCTCATTAGTTTGTAACAATGAAGCTTGTTTTGTGATCTGTGTTAGCCACAGAAGCAAGGGTTAGATCTGGCTTGAGCATAATTGTGTGCTGGGCACCTCTTGCTGCTGAAGAGAGCGGCGAGGATGGAGCCCTGCAGTGTGCAGCCCACACCAGGCAGCACTGGGGGTACCCCTGGGTAGCAGAGAGGGCAGGAGGGAATCCCACTGCCTGCTCTTTGCCTGGGGTGAGGCATCTTTTTTTTTTGTTTGCTTTTTTTCCTCATAGGTTTCTAAAAACACGTTTTAGACAGAAAAGAGTTAGTGGCATGTGTAAGTTGGGTTTTTTTCCCAATAGCATTTCTAGCTGTGTAGAAGGCCGTATGTAACAGGATCTGTACAGATAAACCTGCACAATACATTTATACAGGATCTCTGGGGGTCTGCTTACATTTCCTCTCTCACACTGAGTGATACACACAAATGTTATGATAAAGAAATTCATACAACTGGATGGGAATGAGTTATTTCATTTCATCAAACTGGCACAGGGTAGCTTTCTTGGCTTTGACTTCCATTCAGTTTTTAATAAGCGTTCCACAGAGCAGTTACCCTTTTTGGCATCTCTAGCTGTAAACACTAAGAAATGATGTGCAGAGAAGGAATGCAGATAGTCACAGGCTGCTGGCTCTCGCCAGCTCAGAATTGTTGTAACATCGCTTGTGATTTGACAGTCTGGACCTAATCTGAAGTGAGCTGCAATCTTTTAGTAATTGCCTGAAAGGAATTAAAAGGTACAAGCCAAAGATAATTAAAATGTTCTTCTGGAAGCTGTAGAAAGCTGTTCTTTCGTATTGCTGTAATAGCCTGACAATGGGATCAACCCAAGTTGTTTATTTGAAGAGTTTATCCAGCCACAGAGGGAGGGAGGTGCACCGTGCAGCTTATTGGTAAATGAAGTGAAGAGGTGCTTTCTGCTTACTGCCCTTCAGGCTGAAGGCTGAGCTGGATCCCTACCATGCAGCTTTGCCTTGAGAAAGAGTCGCTTGCTGAGGGTGAGTTTGGGTGAGCCCCAGCACTGTTCTGCCCCAATCAGACAGCCCCCTCATGGCAGAGCAGGTGCTGATGTTCCATTTCTGTTTTAGCTTTGATCTTGTGGCTGCTTTCGTCTTTGCTCTAGATTGCAGCTGAAAGAAGACCTATTACTTTCAAGAAGAGAGCTGTGTTTACTTACACAGTGTACCAAGTAAAATCTGATGCTTACCTGATGTGTACAGGGTCCACTCTCTACTTACTGACCTGCCATTCAAATGGGCCTCCTTTTTAATAACCACTGCTGTTTTATTTCATAACTCTGGTAAAGCTGGAAATCACACCAATGCAAAAATGGAGCTTTAAAGAAATGCAGTTTGTGTTCTAGTTATTACTTAACTTATAATTCATATCAAACACATGTATTTTTCTTACTCCAGGTAGCAGGGTGGTTGCTGGAAAATGTTATTCTAGAGTAGTAATGACCTGTCTGAATCGCAGAATCACAGAATGGGTTGGGTTGGACGGGACCTTAAAGCTCATCCAGTCCCGCTCCCTGCCATGGGCAGGGACACCTCCCACCAGACCAGGCTGCTCCAAGCCCCATCCAGCCTGGCCTTGAACACTGCCAGGGAAGGGCAGCCACAGCTTCTCTGGGCACCCTGTAATATCTCTAGAAAGCGAAAGGAGGACACAGCTCTTCCTCATTCACCCCTATAAATACAGATATCCTATTCCCATTTCTGAGAGGTGCTTTAATGAAAGCAGGGACTAAGTAGGATGTTACCATTTTCTCTTTGGTCGGTCTGGAAGGCTGAGCTTTACTGAGTTCATACCCAAAGAGAAGATCTTGGGGAAGCAAAGAAGATGCTTCTCCCTTCCTCCCTCCTCCCGTTGTCAGCAGCCAGGGCTGAGCGACGGCTTTGCTGTTCGTCTGGAGTCTCTGTTCTCCCTGTTCAAGCTCAGCACTGGTGCCTCCTGTCGGGTGTGCTGGGCAGAGCAACCGTGGCTGCCGATGGTGGACACAAGAGGCACAGTCAGTGTCGAAATCTTTATGGGTGTTTTTGTTAACTAACTAAAGAAAAATCACCCCTTGACAAGACAATGGAAAAGAAGGAACAGCCAGACCTAAACCCAGGTACTAGGACCTTTAGTGGGCTGATTGCTGATGAATCAGCTAAAAATGTGCCCTTAAAGTGAACTTGATTAATTATAATATGAAAACCACACCTCCAGAAGTTAAGATACCCACCTCTGCTCGAGGACCCTCACCCACTGAACTTGTGCGGCAAAATTAAAAAACACTGCACCTTTAAATGATGGCGAGGCTATTCTACATCAATCAGCTGTAAGATAAATTGCTAATAAATTGCTAATACCTCAACTCTGTGTGTCACTGGCTTGCACACCGGGTAGGTGAACTCTGTTTTGGGGCAACATAGTCACACGCTGGGTCTCTAGGCCCATGCAGACAACTCTATGGGGGAGGCAGCTGGAAAGTGAGTACACTCATTCTTTCATTTTGTTCTCTGTATGCAGAACTCTTTATTTCTAGTGACTTCAAGTCTTGATTCTTATCTTTATGGAGCCTTTTTTTTTCTCTCTAGTGTTTTATTCTGAGTAGGATGTTTTATTTGGAAAAGCTGTAGCCACACAAAAGGGCTGGAGAGTCTGACCTACTCCATGATTTTGTATTGTGCAGTCATTTATATTTGCAAATATAAGTGGAAGTGGAATGATACCTAATGCATATTTTGTGTAATTTTGGCATAAGTATAAATACATGATGTGCAAGGAATATAAAAATCCAGCCTATGGTCACAATCGAAATGCTTTAATGTGTGCTGTGCTTTTTCTTTGTAGCAAGTTTAACCTTTGCCTTTGGTGACATGTAAGTATTACAGCAGAATTTGAAAGCAGTAGGTTGAAATGCCTGGTATAATAGCTTTCAGTACTGTTCAAGTACAGTTGGGCTAATCTTGCTTCAACTTTCTGTTGAAAAATACGTTAGATATTTGATATGGCAATATATTCTTTCAAGTGAAGAGAATGAAACTAGAAAATATAACCTAGAGAGTTGCTTTTGATCCAGGAAGGCTGATGACTGCCTATCGTCTACCCCTGTGTGTGGCTCGTAGAAATGCCACAGATTTGAATCCTGCCAATGAGATTTTCTTGTCCTGTAAGACTGGGAATTTGCTGTCCTGCTTTCAGGCTTTCACTGTGGGTGCAGGGCTGGCGTCTGCAGTTCAAAACACAGTGAGCTGAAATTGTCTGTTATAATGCTGGGGTGGCTTTGTAATTTCCTGGCTGATGCTTAAGAAGCTCTTTGTTTCTAAAATGCAGCGTAGCAGAAGAGGCAGAGAAATTCAGGAAACATGAATTGAGATTTTGATTGTCACATAGACATAAATGGGAATAGATTGCTTGCTGTTCTGATGCAGATAATTGGTATTTCTGGGAGGTATTTCTACACTGATTGAAATGTTTAAAGTGAAACCTTATTAATATTTTTTTTTTCCTTTTTTGCTTAAATCACTCCTCAGCTTTGCAGCTTATCTGCTACTGAAAGGCAGCTCTCCCATACCTGGAGTTTGCAATAGAGTAGCTGTCTGTGTGGGAAACCTTTTCTTTGTACCTTACCTAAGCAGGAGGGGAAAACAATTCTTCCCCATTTTATATATTTATGTATTCAAGAACATGGGATTGAAAAGACATCTAGGGTTATCAAGTCCTGTTCTTTGCTGTTGCAGCCAATGTATTATACAATTCCCTTAGCAAATTTATTGTACTCCAGCTTAAAAGTAGCTTACTTGTCTGCGTTGCTGTCTGTCCTGGCTGTCTCCTAATTTTCAGTGTGCAGTCAGCCACTGTGTTCCCATTTCTTGGGCCAGCGCTTTCAGCTTGAGCAGCACTCACTCCCCCCAGTATTTCATGGTAGTGTATTTGTGGGAAGCAGTCTCGTCCTGCCTCCCACTCTCTAATCTACTGAGCTGTTTGCACCAAGGCAATCTTTAACTTTCTTCTTGGGGAGGTGGCTGCTCTGCCTCCCAGTTCTCCTGTTCATCATTTTAGCTTGGGTTCACATTCCTGGGTGTGGATGGACAGGACTGCAGTGCCAGCTCTGGAAGCACACTGAAAAACAACTGGCTTTTCATTTCTGAGACCTTTGAGCTGATGACACTGGTGAGGAAAGATGCCATATCCTCACCCTTCATAGGCTGTCTACACACAATTTCTGTTGCCAAAGTGTATTAATTAGTAGTGCCTTAAGTTAAGAGCTTGATAGTACACAGCCCACGCAACATCTCCGACTTACTACACAAGTAAAGAAGGTGAAAGTACTCACAGGTTCCGAGTTAGATGCCTGTACTGGGTTGCTGCTTACAGCTTACTGAGTGCTGTGCTCAGTGTGTTTCTGAGCCCAGTGCTATGTATGCATTGGAATGAGTAAAGTCACACAGTAGCAGACCGAGACAACATTAAATCAGTGACCTGCAGCAATATGCCACCTCGTGGCTGAAGCTGCACCATTAGAGTTAGTCTGGAAATGTCTGAAAACCAGCTGCCCAGGAGAAGTAAAGAATAGGAAAGAATTATGATTATTTCATCTTTTTTTCTCCACCACTTTCTCTGGGTTAACTTGACCATTTAGTTGACCTTACTTGACAGTGGTTGTCTTTCAGCAGCCATTTATACACATGTATAGTGGTACTGTAGTGAATTAGATTCACCTCTTCTCACTGAACTAGTGAGCTGAGAGAAGCAGGTGGAAACTCTAAACACACATGTGTTTAGGTGCTTGGTCTGAGACATGCTTTGGAAAAGGAGTGTTTATAAATTAAGCCTGGCAATTTGTGTGCCAGCATTTGGAATGCACTCCGCTTGACAGTATTTGCTGATGTTGCTAGAGATTTGTAAGTTGCTGAAGAAAAATGTGTATATCATGGGAAATATATGGCATGGCTTGTTGCTGAGGGACAAGATAGCCTTTCCTTTTCAGATTAGAGGGGCTAAAGGACAGCAGCCAGATCAAAAAAGGCTATCCCTGGTAAATGCGAGATATATTTGTATCAGTGGTAAACTTCCAAATTGCAATTTTAGCCATCGAACCAGATAACGTGGCTTTTCTTAAAATGAAATGGAATGCATGGGTTTATCTCTTGCTTGACAGATAGATCTGGATACTTGTTTCCCTGAAATTCCTGTTTTCGGAAATATTATCTGGGTTCTCAGCCATGTTCTTTGCAGAAATGGTGGTATTTAAGAAAAGGCATAATTGGGTCCTCCCATGCTGTTCAAGGGGCAACTCAAGATCTTGCCACAGGTCCCGAGAAGGAGAGCTTGTTGCCGTTCCCTGACTTATCCAAAGTGCTGTTGTTGCTCGTGTGAAGATCACAGGAAGGAACCCTGTGATGCTGTCAGAATTAATTTTCTAATGCTAGAATGTGGTGGGATGAGCTGTTGTGATCTAACTCCAGTGACTTATCTCAAAGTTACTGTCACCCTTTCTGAGGGGCAGTGTCTGTGTGATAGTTGGTTTCTTCACAGGTCAGCTCATGCCCACAGCTGAGTGTTGTCAGCAGCACCTAAGGGCCACTGCCTTTCTAGAGCATATTGTACCTATCTGCTTGGCCAAATCCTCTACTTAAAATGACGGGGTTGTTAATACCAGTATTGTTTATATCCTTCTGCCCTATAGCCACATACCCAAAGACCTCTTCTGATACTACTAAACACTTTTCCCCTCCTCTTCAAAAACAGATTTTCTCTCCAAACTATGTCTGAGATTCAAGATAAGTGAATTTAATTTCTACAACAGTGAGAGTTTTCTTGTACATTTTCACCTATAAATGTAAAAAAAAAGAGGTCACTTAACCCTGCTAGGGCTTGAAAAAGAGGTTTAATTTTCAAAGAGAAGTGTTCCTGGTTTCTCAACAGTACACAGCATCTTCTCGTAGCCCAGAATGACAGATAATAGTAAGAATTTGTGAGTAGGAAAGTACTGAAGCTACCTCTGCAAGGAATCTCATCAGTGAAAAACCCCCCAAAACAAATGAAAACCTCCAAATGCAACCCTCCCACCAAAGCAAACAAGAAATCACCCCCCAAACCCCCTCAATATGGTGAATGCACAACTAGATTAATGGTAACTAGGACAATTCTGAAAGTAGGTATTTTAGGAAAACTTCATAAGCAAAGTTTTAAGTAATTTTATGCATTTTATACAGAATTCCACCCTGGCTTACTGCAAAAGTGTTCTTGAAATTAATTGTTGGATGATCTCCTAATTCCCTCAGAGGTAATGTGACTGACCGGACTCTTGCTGCTCAGTGTTACTTCATTCCCCTGTGTATTTTGTTCTGTGTCAATGTCAGGATGGCTCAGCACCAGTAAGGCTTGGAAGACACCTGAAATCCCCACTACAAAGCCTCATGCCCCCAGTATCTTGTACACCTGTTCTGCTCCAGTACTCTATTTTACAGTTTTTTCATTAAATGCATCTACCCTTGCATGTTAGCCATGTCCAACCAATGAAAAGTCACAGACAGAAAAAAAAACCCCATCTTTGAATCCTGTTAAGGGCCACTTGCCCATTGTACAGCTGTGGTGAGAAGCGGCTGTTTGAGGCAGCCAGTGGTGCATGACAAGAGCTAAATGCTCTCTGCTGGGATGGGAATCGATGGTAACTTCACAGCACAGTCACTGACAGCACTGCTACCTGCACTTTTTATTACAAATTTATGTCCTCATTCTGATCATCCTTATGCCAGTTTTGGATAAACTCCAGTGAAACGAATGCTAATTTATACATTGCTATATAATCTATTTGATGTTTTTCTTAAATGGTATTGAGAAACCTAAGGCACTTTATATCTGAACTGGCTAATGTCTGCATTGCAATTGATTTCTCTTTCATGATTTTTATTACCTCAGCTCAGCTACAGAACATACATTATTGCCATAAACTTTTAAAAAATGTTTTTGAGCTCGTGCATGGAAGTAATTTGATATGAATCATTTATGCACATTTTCTGACAATTTAATTCTCTTAGACTTATTTCTCCCAGAAGCAATATTCCTTGTACATTGCTGGGGAAAGGACTGTCTATAAACAGTCCTCAGTAGAACCTTGTGCTGTGTAAGGCTGTGTTCCGGGTGAGATTTTGAAATATAGATGAGGAATCATCTTTCAGAAGTTATTTTTTTGATCTGTATTTTGCTTGGACTTCTGACTCTAAAGAGCCTTGCTTCTGGCAACTTTTAAGTTTTAAAAAAGATTTTGTAAGAATATTTCTTAACAGAATACATTTCCTTAAATTTGTAAAATAAACTGTTGATTCAATACTCCCTTTAAGTATGGGAGAGAAATGTCTGATTTATTTTCTAGATCAAATTTTAATTAAAGCTCTAATTTTATGTTTCATCTGGAATGGTTAAATGGATTTCTCCATGCATTGCAAGTAATTGTAATTAATCCTTTGGGCTGACACAGTTAGCCTCTTCCATCACTAAAGTATTTGCTGATACAATGTTTAAAAAACCCCAGAAACATGATGTGTACAAGAGATAATGAAAATAACTGTGCCAGACAATCCAGTATAAAATGTGGCCGTTTTGGATTGATTCCTTTATTTCTGCCCTGAGAGATTGTGTTCCACCTTCACAGCCAGTCGGCACAGATCCTATTCCCTGTGTGTCACACTGCTATGTGCAATACCTCAGTGCTGGCATTAACCACCCACTGAAGCCATTAGATTTAATTACGTTGACAACTCAATGTGCTGAAACTCAGGGCACTGTTGGATGTGAAATGTAACCTTGTGCTGCACTTCACTTGCTGGAGCTGGCGTGGCTCAGGGCAACAGCAGAGGTCAAGCTAATAAGCTTTATGGCTGTGCTGAAGGGGATGTGCAGTAAAGTCAAGTTTTGTGGATGGTGCTGAGGTACTGAAGATCTGATGCAGTGCAGTCTTCCCTTGGGGTCCACATTCTGCATCAGCAAGAGACAAATTGGATCCCAACAGATTTCCTCCTTTTATACTTTAGTGAAAGAAAACCAACTTTTTATATTTCCTGTGGCTACCTGCAGTCTTAGCAGCTTTGCTAAGTGGTGTGAGATGGGGTAAAGAGTGGTAAGAGCAGCAAGTGAAGCCACGGGGTAAATAAATCCTTCTGGCTTAGTCTGCAAAGTAAATTGGCATAGGTCTTTATAGGTAGCAACTCAGACAATGAGCAGGACTGTGGGCAGGTAGAGTGACTGGAAGAAGCAGAATTAAGTGGGAAATGATCTAATGAATGATAAAAGATTTTCCAAGTGGGGACATGAAAGACTTCTGTGGTTTGGGGTTGTCACCCAGTATGAAATCTAGATTGGCAGAACAAATGGCTGAGGGCCCAGAGACGAGGTACTGTTGGGGTAAAAGAACATCAATGCACATCAGGAATACTGGAGTCCAAGTAGCAATGACCAAAATAATAAAGGTTTATGAAGGTTTCAGACATCTGCAGTCTGAAAAATCAGACTGGAACATTCAGGAAAACAAGTTTTCTGACAATTTAATAACTTGATTTGGTTTTTTGTCCTTTGGGCATATTGTAATCAACTTTTCTCCTTCAAAACAGCTTTCTGCTCATGGGAGGAAGAAGGAACTGCAGAAGAGCAGCATGCTGAGTGTGAAAGGAGTGAAGCTGCCCTTTGGCACTTAAAGCTACTGCATCTTGATCTATTGATAGCAAAGTCTATTGCATGATTACACTGAGGACCATGGTTACATGAAGTGAAAAGAAAGGAGGAAAACTAATGCAAAACAAGATGCTTCACAGGAAACATTTCAGATGATTGATACCTAAGCTATTAATCTGAAAGTATCAACTGTCTTCTGCCAAATAACCAATTATTAGTGTTAGTTGAACCAACCCCAAAATAGATAAGAACTATCAGTAACCCAAGTTCAGGTGTGTGCACAGAACTTTCAAAGTACAGCCCTGCAAACAGCATGCGTTTTAAAAGGGTAGTCAGAAGAGTTGGTCTTCATTCCTTGGTGAGCCAGAAACACAGAAGAAATCTGGGTAACTACTGTAGCAGCCTACAGCATTGACCAAATTATGGACTGTTTTGTGTATGTGAAAGCTCAGAAGGATGGAAAATAGTGTGGGGTTTGTTCTTCAGCTTCACTTGTGCTGTCTCCAGGGGAAAAAGTGTCTTTCGTCATTAGCCCAGAGCAGCTAAAGTGAAGTGGAGGTGCTTGGATCAAGTTGCTTGGGAATCAAACTGCATTTTCAGTCTGGGATGTGGTATGTCACTTCAGAAATTGATTCCAATGATAAATGTGTTGTCTGATCCAAAAAAGGGAGTGTAGGGAGCTCAGCTGTCAGAAGCAAAGATTTGCAGTGTCTGAGCTTTGCTTTAGTTTCTTTCAGAATGTTGGAGACTCGGAATAGTACAAAGGAATCCCAGGTGTGGGGAGGGTGATGAGACAACAGGAGAAATGTGTTTAATTTAGTGATGGCACACAGATGGGAACAGAGATCTGGCTGTTAATTCCAACTGACCAGCATACATTTGGGTATTATCACTGCTTACCTGATTAATGGAGCCACTGCAGCTCTGGTCACAGTCCCGGGAAAGCAACTGCAAGTTCTCTGGAGACTTGCTGAGCCTGCTGTGCCTTCCTGTGGAGGAAACCAAGATCTGTGTTTGTTAATAAATGCAGGCTATGCAAATAAGAGACAATGGAATGAAACTGTAAGTGATCAGTATTCTGTGCTCTGTGTGCCCAATGGAGCAAGGGAAACCTATGTATGGTACAGCCTGGAAAAGAAAAAAATGATTGTAAAGCTAAGCTTGGACTTCTGGGGTTTCCTGACTTGTCAGTCATCAAAAACTTTGGCTTCCATATCGACTCAAAAATTTTTACTTACCTTGGAGTTGTATAATCCTGTTTCTTTTTATGACGTGTACTTTAGGGGCAATAAACTCGCAGCAGGGCAAGTTGTTAGCAGAGAACTAAGAACAGGCGAATGTGCTGACAGTTATGGAGAAAAAAAATGTATATTGGGTCCTAGTCTATGATTTGTATTTGTTCTCAGAGTCTGGACAGCTCAAATTGAAGAACTGAGGCTCAGTGGTGCTCAGTACAGGTGCTCAGTGAGCCAGGATTACAGGACTGGTTTTACAAACAACTTGTTTTGTTTGTTGGCTTGGTTTGGCTACGTCCCAAGGGAGTTTTCGTGTTGCAGTGGCTGTGAAAATTATCTGTGGAGGGCAGAGAAACAAATAAACTTCATGGTGTAGCCTTGTTGAGTGGATGGCAGGTATTTAGTAGTCAAAACAGCAGATCAGAAACAACCTATTTCTGTATTTTAATGATTTGAAAATGTCTATTTTGAAACTGCCTCTGAATAACTAGAGACCCTTATTTTGACAAAGAAGAAAGACATTTGAGTAACAGCATTATTTGTAAGATTATATTTAGCTTGGGAAAAGATGACAGGGTGAGATCTTACCAAACATTCCCTTCGATCACAAACTGCCTGGGACTGACTAATCCCTGTGAGTCAGCCTCTACATGATTTATCTATGCTGACACTGACTCAGTTGTGCAGACCAGCAGCCAAAGCATTTTTAGAGGAAAAAATATTCAAGGCAAACTGGTTGAATTTAGTTGCGTTTCTTCACCTTTGGTGCTCTTTAAATCTTGGGGGTGAAAAGTGTCATTTAAACTGAAGAAGTTGTTAATCATTGCAGCTGATGAAAAGAAAAGGAAGGAAACAGTGGAGCTCAGCATTAAAACAAAAGTGTTTTTCAGGGAAAAGGAGTCTTTCCTGAAAGAGCTCACTGACGTGGGTGAGCATCACTGCAGGAGTTGGTAGTTACCCAGTTTGTCACAATTCTGTGACAGTGAACAGTATTTACCCTGCTGTCCTTTACCCTGCCTTCACTGACTTAGAGTGTTAAAATACGAGCAGTGCCCTCTTCATGTACAGGATTGGAAATAACTGCTGTCAAAAGCATGGATGGTCACGCTTCTGTCTGGGAAAGGTTCCACTAGCAGGTGCCCCAGAGGGCAGGCATCTGAGCTCAGCAACCTCCCTGTAACATCACAACCGCTGTGTGAGTTAGATCATCGTGATCTCATGGACAGCTTTTAAAATGGCTTTGTAACCTGTCACTGTGCAGAGCTAAAGAGGGAAATTAATCAGGAGGGGAATTGCTTGTAGCCATTCTAGAGCAACACTTCAATATTAATACGAAGCACAAAGAAATATTGTTGATTGCAACTCTTTTTTCAAGTTAAACAAGTTCAAGGATGCTCTGAATGCATAATGCCCTTAAAATTTCTAAGGAGGGCCATTATGTATGTATACTTATGATCAGTTGTAAGAGGAACAGGTTTAGATAATATAACCCTGAAAAAAATGTGAGGACACTGAAAAAGAAATCTTCCAGTGAAGGACAGAATAATAATAGGAAGCAGTTCTTAGCAGGCAGTTGCTATTGGGATCTTATAAGCAGGTGCTGCCTATCTGCTAAACAGAACAAGAAATTTCTTTTCTGGGGTAATAACTTCAACTAAAAGCAAACCCAGGAATGGCTGCAAAAATCACTATTATTGATTTATTTTTGTTAGCTGTTTTCAAAGGTTCGAGAAGTTAGAGAAGGAAGGAATATTGCCTTGAGGATTTGACTACTACTGGGTCTTGGGTTTGGTGAAATCCCCTCAGCCTACGTGATGCCAGTAAGGCATGCCAAACACTTGCTGATTTCATTAAGTTGCTGCCAATGGTGAAGCAGGAGTGATTATCTCTTGAGACAAATGTTATATAGATGTCTGTTTTCTGATTTATTACGAGCTGTCTTTGCTTAGGAAAAAAAATAATTTCAAGTTTGGAAGGAAAGTTATTATCGGAATAAAAAGACTTCACACTTAAAACCCAAGTTTTCCCAGTTTCCTGACAGAAATGACAGGAAGATCGCTGATTGTTATTGCGAGATTGCTTGAATTCCTGTTGAATTTATTGCTAACCATGGGTTATCGAACAGCCTGATCCCTCCCATACCTTCTGCTCTGTAAGAATTCTCATTGTTTGGACCTGGCAGTGGTCACCCATGCATCTGTCACCTCCAGTTGCATTACTGGATCTCTACAGGAAAATGGTGCCTGTTGTCCACTGGTACCAAAATTGTCTGACTCTTTTAACACTCAGTCTTCTAAGAATATATTGCTGCTATGTTCACAGTCCTGCATTATGTCCTGGCCAGCTTCCAACGCCAGTTTAAGATCTTGGTCCTAACCTGTAATAAAATTATTAGCTTGAGGCCAAGGTAGCTCAAATAAAAACTAATCTAAGCTACGAACCTTTTCAAAGTCTGCATGCCTTGAAAGGTGCAGGCTATAAACCCCTTAAGCAAGGGATGTGAGGGTATAATTTCACAAGGTAATGGTATCAGCCAAGAAGGCAGATTCCTGTCTAGTAATTTAAATCTCTGTCTCACTGTCAAGCAAGTGATGGGTTATTTCTGAAGTGTATCATTTCAGCGGTAGGGTTTGTACTGTCAATCCACAAGCCATTGCACTGGTTCAAGTGGGAGGATGGCAAACCGTGCAAGCAGGGCATGAGAGGCAAAATCAAAAACTTCTCATGTCGGGTTTGCCACCAAAGCAATTGCTTCCCGTATTACATCCTAAAAATTGAAAACAGAGTTGTCTTGAATTGCCTGTTGGCAAATGTTACCAAATCTTTCTGACACATAGAATGGAAATGCTGTTGGGGTTGTTTTCAAACTTCAGCGCCTGCCCAGTCTTCTTGTCTCTCAAAACCCCCCAATTACAGGATAGTAACTTAGGCAGATTTTTTAGAAGCATTGGAAACTTTTGCAGAAGTTTGTCACTGCTGTTGTTTTTACCCCAAAAAAGGTGCCTGCATATTCTTGGGTTGCCTTGAAAGATCAGTCAATGTGCAATGGTTACAGGGCATGTACTTAGAGCACACCCACGCGAGTTATATCTTACAGTGTCACTGTGAATTCCATTGAAAAATGGATGTTTTTCTCGAAGTGTTATTTTTTCATTTAACAAATTCACCAGGAACCTATGAAATAAATTGGGTGACATTTCCAATTTACACTGTTAAAAGTGATCAATCCTATCACTATGTTTTAGAACAGCCCTATGTAAAAACTTGGTGAGCATGGAATCTAGTATTAAAAATTAGAAATGTACTGTAATAAAGAGGTAACATATACTGATGTTTTTGAAATCTCAGTCTTGGGAAGAATATTGATTGTTAGATAGCTGTAGTGGCTCAAATTCTTTACTGAAAATATACTATCTGTAAGTACAGATTGTGTACCGTGGGCAATTATATAAGATCATAATCATTATTTCTGGAATAAACAACAAGATGACTGAAATAACTTTGCTAATATAGGAAAAAGCTGCTACTACAGCTTTTGTTGCAACTTTGAATTCAGGCTCAGCCAAAAGAAGCATTAATTGCAAATATTTTAAACATAAATTGTTACTTTTTTTGGAAGCATATAGTAAATCCAACACATGGAGAAGGCACATGTGGAATGGATCTATCTAAAAAAACAATCTTAAGGGACATGTTATAAAGTAATTCCCACATGTCAGCTAACTAGAATGGGTTTTTGATACTAGTGTGCTCAGCCTGTGACGACATCAAGGTGTCTCTTTTTTCAGAGGCATTTGCCTTGTCTGTCATCACAATATTGCAGTTTGAACTACCTCATGGTGTTTCTTAGAAGCTCATTCGAGTTTCAGGTACCCTTTCTTCTGGTGGCACTGCCAGTACTAACTCCCCACGTGTTACACCAGCCCTTACATGCAGCAGTCCCAGTGACCAGGAAGGCTCAGCTTGCGCTCTGTGGACTACCTCTGAGAGGTCTGGAAAAGGGTGATATAGGAAAATAATTGCCCTTCAGCTACCAAAGTATGCCAGATTCCAAAAGGGCTACAGTTCTTCTGGAAAATGTTTAGGGCTTTCTCATTCCCAGATGGTTGAAAGCTGTACTGTGGTCAGAACAAAGCCAAACTTCTGTTGTTTAAGTGACAGGAAGAAAAGGACAAAGAGGGATACCCAGCCAACCTACCACATGCTGTTTGTTTGTGTTGTATACCTCAGCTAAATGAGTCATGGCTTTAAATAATAAAAAAACAGAAAGGACAAATGACAGATGTAAGGTTCTCTCCAGTGTTATCTTTCCTGCAAATAGCCAACAAAACAATGGCTGAGAGAAGCTGATAGCTCTTTCCAAACACCCTAAGGACACTTCAGAAGGTGAGCAGCTAGTTTAAGCTAGCTAAACTAATTAGTTAAACTAATGGGGACCAGGAGGAGGGGAAACAGGGACCGCTTTCTCCTGGAACATTTCTTAGGTATTCAGTTGCCCTGGGTATTCCAGGCTTTCAGGTTGTGTCTGTAACAATGTTTCCAGTGAAACATTAAAATGGGAAAGAGTTCCAGTCAAGGGCTCTGTGGGATCTTGAGAGATGGCAAGAAAAAGAAACATGTTAAAACTTTTCTGCAGTGTTCTTCTGTAGCAGTACACCTGATAAGGTAATCTCTGGAGTTAGCAGTTTTATAAAGCTGAAATGGAATTGCCCTTCTTGAATGAAATCTCAAAATCTTAAGTGAAAGCTCAAGTTTTTTTTCTGAAGGTCTCTAATGTTATCAAAGATTAAATGCTGAGTGTCATGGTACGTGTTTTGCTTCTGAATTAAAAAAAACCCCCACAACATAATGCAGTCTTCTGGAAAATACATTTTTTGGTTTTGCATGGAAATGGTAAGAAAAGGTACTCGATAATACTTTGCCAAGGCAAAAAGAGAAGAATAAATAACGAGGACTGATAGCAACCAGTCTGATTTAAAGTTTATTGGGTTTATTAGGTGTATCTGAGAATGGCTGAGGCAAGCAGTCATGTTTTAATAACTGACATTACTTTCCTTTTGCATTCATATTTAAATGTTTTGTTAAGAAAGGCTGACCTGCGCTGAGTGATACTATTTTAGTCTTTCGGATCAATTCAATACGGTTCATTTTGACAGCTATCAAAAGAGCCCATTACCGATTCCTCAGACAGCGACTTTCCCCAGACAGTGGTTTTCCTTCTTTACAACGCTGGTGCTAAATATGCAATTCCAAAAATTCTAAGTTATATTTTAAAAATGCAATTATTTCAAATGTAACTTTAGGTAGAAAATGTATTGGGGAAAAACTGTTTAATTTGCAGATTTTTTTTCAAAAGCAATGACCTGCATTCTTCCTGATAAGCAGAAACAAATGCAGGCTTAAAAAACATTTTCTTTTCCAGTTAAGCACTGAAATAGCTTGGCTGTTGTTAACTTGAGGATGTCAAAGACCAAGTAATAAGAAAATTACATTTTCATCCTGAACAAGGCAAAGTTCAGCTGTATCGTCTAAAATTGGTGATAAGTGAAAATGGTACTTTCATGCCCAGTAACCACTTCCTGCTCCTTCTCTCCTCTCTCCCATGTTGCTCCATCCCTCCCTGCATCCACCAGCACTAGGTGAGGCAGGTTTCTGCCACCTGTGAACACAACTCATAAGTGGGTCCTCTGGCAGAGGGCTTGCACTCTGCACAGGCCTCGGACTGTGCAGCAGGCAGCAAGTCAGCTGGAGCCTGCACTACAGAAAAGATTACTGCAGGCACCCTGCTTTCCTTCGGTCTTCCTTAGGCCTCAGTTCTGGTTCATGACCTGATGTTGGGCAGGCTGAGCAGCGACACGGAAGGGACACCTCCCAGTTGAACATGGTTGTGCCTTAAGGTTTTTTTGGGGTTTTTTTGCATTTAGTGACCATCATAGGAAGCTGAGAACTTTTTATAATTCCTGATTTGTGTGGGTTTTTACTTTTCTGTGGATGAGTCATGAGAGAGCAATTTCTGAAGCTTGTCAAGTCTTGTCAGCCTGGAACTTGGAGTTAGCAATGAATGAAAACCTGAATGAGCAGGATTTGGCAGTTTGCTGGAGGTGTGAGTGACAAGGCATAAGTTTACTAACAACCACATCTATTTTCTGATCTCAGTCAAGTTATTAGTTTATTTTTTTTGGTGGAGGCATTTAATATTTCAACACAATGGACTTAGCAATAACCTAGAAAACTAACTGCTGTTTGTCTTCTGAGGATGGTGGTTTTAATATTTTATGTTATTGCCAGCCTGAAAATAGAAAATATAACCAGGCAAATTCTTCAGCAAAAGGGCAAGCTGTATAAATAATGTATCTGCAGTCGGGCATTGCAGTACTCACAAATACAGGCAAAGGAGAAACACACCTGTTGATTCAGGTGATAGAGTAAATCCTGAAGATATAGGAGCACAGGACTGGAAGCAAATGGGACTTGACAATCTTGATATTGCAGCATGCCTGAGATACTGTATCTGCTACACCATGCAATCCCTTTCAGAAACTAATCTCTACTGTCTCTACTTTTGAAGGCTTTGCATCGCCTGCTGTCATTGGGAAGTTGTTCAGGAACCTCATGCTGAGAAGGTTTATAAGAAGTAGAGGACGGCCATGGTGCATGAGATTGAAAACCCATCCAGTTTGTGCCCAAAGTGCTTATTGATATTGACGCTGTTTAAAAATCAGATTATTCCATTGCACTTCAGTTGATTTAAGATTCCCAGGATTTATTACACAATTCAATCTTTAATGCCTAGATTTGTTCCAGAAAACTCCTGCTTTTTCACACTTTCTTGGCCTTTTTTATCCTTGGATTACACTGAGGAAGGTGCTTTTGTGTCTTAAGGCTCTTAAGGTCAGGTTTGTCAAGTGTTATAAAAGCTTGTGTTATACCAGTGCACAAAAATTCAAGTCTCTTTGGGCTCTCAAAAGAGTTGAAAACGATGGCAACTGAACACCTAGCTGCTTCTGCAAATCTCACTTCCCCTGTGGATAGTTTAGGTACCTATAAAAGCTTCCTGTAGCACACCACCACCCGAATGCATAAAATTGTCCAAAAATCTGGTCTTTGGTGATTGCATCTACCTCTCATAGCTTTGTTTTTTTCAGCCTTAGTCTGAAATGTGGAAACTGACAGCGACAATCCTAGTGCTGAGGTGGTGCTTGAAGGGGAAAATGAACTAATTTTTTTCCCACATGGACTGTGAGAATGAGACTCCATTGCTTCCCACTCCTTTTCCTTCCCCTCAGGCTCATTCTTGCCACTGCTTTTGCCAGCCCACCAAGCACCTCATTAGTCTGATGTGACTCTGTGTGACAAATTGTACCTTCCATACCTGCTGCCTAAAGGAGGCAATGACTGATAGCCCTCTCTTTTTCATGTTTGGACAGCCTTTCTTTTTCTGCCCCCTTGATTCATAACCCTTAGAATGTTAACAAATCTTGTTTGGAGATTAACCCGTATTCTACAGATTAACATGTAGGCTTGCAGAATGCATTCAGGCAAATTTTGGTTCCTATTTCATTGTCTAGCAATGACATGTATGTGCTGACATTTGCTGTGACACTTGACTCATGGAGATACATTAATTGAGAGTAAATTAGCCAACCTGTCACAGAAGTGATCATCACCATCATCTTTAGCCAGATTAAAAACAACTCCCAAACCCTTAAAAGCACAAAATTCAATTGCTTCTGGATACTGGATACAATTTATTCATAAGAATTATACCCTGGAATCTGCCTGTACCTTGTAATCTGTGGTTTTGCAGATTATTTCCTTCTGTAAATTTTATTTTTGGGGACAGCAGGTAGTAACGAATAAAAGCAGCAGGAGTGTGCTAGCATGAGCCTTTCACTGCTAAGCACATTGTGCTACCCTTTCCATCTGGAGTTAAACAAAACATTAAAAAGGAAGAACAATGCTTTAATATTCTAATTGAAAGAAATGACTCATTCAGAGCAGGCTGATCTAATTTAGAATAGTATGGGTTATGTGAAATTAATCACACCTAACTAAATCATGGTGCAATAGCATCTTAGCAGGGTCACCAGTCACAACAATATTAAAGAATGCTAAAAAGATACACAGGTTATAGCTGAACAACCTGATGATCATTTACATGAGCCCCACATTGCCTGTGCCTGGTCGTATTAAGGGGCTTGTGATTTATCTCTACTTGAATACTACGTGGATGGTTTAGAGTGGTGTACAGGGGATTTAATAAACTGATTTTTTTTTTCTCCTTTCTGAAATAGTGATCATCTTTAAATTAGAAAAACGCTGCCAATCAGACCAAACATCTAGGGGATAGAATATGTTTTAAGGTAATAAAATCTTCCGAAGTTTAGAGGGACTGATACAGCTGCTATTGAAATCCTGGCAAAGTAGCAAACACCCAGATGCCCAGATGAAAAATGGTAGAATTAGCTATTTCCTGAGATTCTTTTGTAAGTGGTGCTGTACACTGCCTTTCACTGAGACTTAATACTTGTTGAATCATCAGATGGTTTTTGAAAATCTAGTCCATGGCTTTCATAGAAGTGTGATTACCTTCTTACAGCAAGTGCAGATTAATCACAATAGGAAGACCCTTATATGAAAAAAAGCCTGAGAGTCTAATTCTAATTTCATCAAAAAGGATTAGAAATATTTTAGATCCAGGTGGGCAGCCTTCATCTCGCTATCTGTGGATTTGCTCTGAAAGCTCTTTTGTGGAAGGCAACTATGGGGCCAAGCGATACTACCAAGTTTTGTTAATACTTTTATGTTGATCTCCCCTAGTTATTTCACAGTCTACAAGACGTAGCAGCTATAAAGAGTGAAATCCACTGTCCTAAAGCAAAATATGGATCATTGCAATGACCTATGACAAGGTCACTGTGGAGGTTGTGTTTGGGACTCTGATTTAAGGCATGGTTTACTTTTCATGAACTCTTTCTCCTTCATGTCTATTATTCAACTGTGTTTATTACCTTGTTTTATAGCTTATAGTAATTATCTAGTGATATCAGTAGAAAAATGATGACTTAAAGAGAAAGAACAAGCACAAGGTATTCAGGATTTCTGATATATTTGGGGGTTGATCTGACAGCTAACTGAAAGATTTTAGATGGAAGAAAATATTTACTATTGGAATCCTTTCACTGTAAGTAAGGTTTACATGAGGTTTAGAACTGATTTTTGGATACAAGTCATTGAAAGAAATTAAAAGGATATAAGGGCTACAAGGAGCGAGGATATTTGCATTGTGGTGCTGTTGTATTTGTTTCCTGACATTCGTTACAACTGATCTGGGGACAACAGGAGTAGATTTGTGGCTGGCCATGGTGAAAACTGTTTGTTGAGGAATTTGTGACTATTTCTAATGAATGGGCCTGGGGTGGGGTTTAGACTTAATATTGAATCTGAAGATGAGGAAATTTAATTGCACACTGGGGGATACCTGTGGCAGTTTTTAACTGGTGGCAAAAAGTAGCTGGTTTTCTGTGTATGTGAATAAAAGAGAATAGCAACTGGAATTGTCGCTGGAAAGAGAAAAGATTTAAAGAAATGAGGATAGATGAACTGCTTCTCAGCACAAACATCTGGAAGGAACTTAAAAACCTAATCAATATACAGCTTAGCATTTTGGAATGTATATGAATGATACTTGCACATATGTAGATAATCCCTGCTTTATTTTTTAGTTTAAACCTAATCTTCAAATAAAATCAACTCCAACAAGTTAAATAGTATATCTATATTTTTAAGTTGTGGAGCTGTTGACTGTCTTCTTTATTTTGCTTCATTTGCATGATGAGAGAGAAGAGGGGAGGAAAGGAAGGAGAGTAGAAAACAAATAAATTTAAATTTTTTCCTTTGAGCATTCTGCTTGGTGCAGCTTGTTTTTGATTCCACGAGTTCCTCACTAAAAATTTCTGGATCACAAATGGTAGGAGAAGTCAAAGTGTCTAAAAGAAGAAGTTCTAGTCCAGCACAGGCTTTGTTACAGAACTCTTCATTTGCGGTAGGAAGAAAACCCAGGAAGGAGCCTGAGGGAAGATTGTCAGAAAGTGGTGTAAAAAGTAAATGGAGGTAAATGTTACATGCATCTGGACCTATTAGAAATGTGTTTTTGTGGGAAGGGATCAATTTCTCATAGTGATTTAAAAAGGCTTGTGCTCAATGAACCAATTTCTGTACCAGCTGTACAATTTGAGGCGCTGGGATACAGTGCAGAGGATAGAAACAGTAAATCAAATGTCAAAACAGCCTTAGCAACAAAGTCTTGGTTTGGTTGACTAAGAACTGGCACTGGGGATGGGCTGCTATTTTTTCCATATGACATAAAGTTAGTCTCCATGTTAAGTCTTTAAGGTGCATTGGTGTTACAGTTGCACGGTTCCATGGTGAAGTGTTGGTGTATTTGCAGTCCTTAGCAGGGTGCAGGGGAGTTGTGCTGGGTGTGCACCTGTGGCCTGACCGAGCACCCTGCATTCTGGAGGTGTGGGCTGTGGCAGACACTGGTGGATCTACTGTTTCACACAGGATGAGAGAAAACATTTTGGAGTTAGCCCAGACACTAAGTTAATGTAACTTATCTTCTGTTCAACCACTCCAACATACTTTGCAACTGTGTGCAACTTTATTTTAGATATTAATGCTTTTCTTACTAAATATTGTATTGTGGAAGCTGCCTGTCATCACAAGTGATGGAAAGTAAAGCATGCACAAAGATAAGACAATAGCCAGAAATAGGTATACACTCGTAAGACCAACCTTGAGCTGCATCCTTAGTTACTGATAAACAAAGGTTCTTTTCCAATGAGTGTTGAGTTTTCCCTAATCTAAGAGAATTTATGGTTTCTTTGTCTAAATGTATAACAGCATGTAAGCCCAAAGATGAGGATTTGGCCTCAGTGCTCTCCCCAAATTAAGTTCTGAATAAACAGTGAATAACTAAATTTATATTTCAGAGGATGCTTTGACAATTTTAATAGCTACTTTATTTCTGACTTAACCTAAAATTACCTAATGGCGATGGTAAGCTGTCCCATTCCTTTGAAGAATGAGATCCTAAAAGCTGTGGTACTAATATGGATTAGAGGTATGTTGGCATTGCCAACATATCTACCAAAGGATCCAAGGCTAATAAGGTTTAATAATCACTAATTGCAGTGGATGTTTAAAAGCTGGTAACATATCTCTTCCAAAGTCTTCTAAAATGTCAAGGGAGTGAAAGAGGAGGAAAGGGATTCTGTTAGCAGATTTGTCATCTACTTCTTTTGTCTGAACTAGACAATTTGAGTAGATTTGGAAGGAAAAAAGTTTGTTTTAAAATTTCTGTTTTAGGATTTGGCAGAAAGTCTTTGCTTTCTCAGTGTTCAAAATGTGTGCTGTTCACAGTTTTTACAAACTTCATCCTCAGTTTACAAAACTTATGCAAAACTACATACGCACACTTTGTTGTTGGCTTTTTTCACAGCAGCCGTATGGGGATCTTATTCCTTGCTATTAAAAGGGAAACAGTGCAATTATAGCTTCTTTCAGCTTTGTAAGAGAAAAGGTTACTGCCTGTGCACAAACTGAATGGCAGTATTTGTCAGTCTGCAGAAGATTCACTGTCCTTTTTGAATGAGAATAAAGTGCCATACTGATGAATCGTCTAGGCAAAAAAAATTAGCATATGGTGGCATGAAGAAATGAGTGTTTTTGACAGAGTGCAATCTGGTACAACTCATATTTCACCACTTTTCATGCTCATCAGTCTGTAAGTTTGTGACAAAAGAATATATAATATTTTTGATGTCAAAGTAAAATTATTGAAAAAAACAAGACTTGATCCGTGTTCAAGTTGCAGGGTTGTTTCACTGGGATTTTAGATACAGAAGTAAAACATTTCTAGCCATTTAATTAGTAGGAGGCTTAATTTTTTCATTTAAGAATAACAAAAAATGCACTCTTTCTGTACAGTCAATTATTTGTTTGAACATTTTGGGTTTTTTTCAAACCATTCTTTATATTTGTAAACATCTCAGTTTCATAAATAATAATCAGAGGAAAAGAAAAGTGCCTTGGAATTAATTGTAATTTATAAAGGTGTGTACAGGCTAACAAGTCTTTTATTTTACAGCACACTGCAGCTTCTCAAATTTGGAACAGAGGTTAATTTGGTAAGTATTACAAAGGCTATGTAATGGCATGACCTACGTCCCATTGATGTGAATATCAAAATTCCATCGACTTCAATGGAAACAGAAGTGGATTTGGAGGTAGATGATAAAAAGATATGGAAAATCATCTCTCAAAACTGAAAAAAAGTCATGCAGGAGACTACAAGAGATGTGTGTGTGTTTATCTATATCTCTCTCTATGTATAGGCAAATGAGGCATCAGTGAAGTTGGTCAAATCTACGAAGTAAGAAAGTCAATTAAGGAAAAAGAAACCCTTTTTTATCCCAAAAGGCTTATATCTCTTCTGTTAAGAACCAAGGCAGGACTGACTGTCTTCTTACGCATGCACACCCTCTATTTCCAGTTCTAGAGAAAACATGTTTACAAAATGGATCACTTTATTGAAGAGCTGAATGACAGTGAGGAGAGTCAGAGCAGCCTCATATGGCTTGGCTTCGTGGGCTGCAGGAAGCAGCAGGAGCTGGCAGCAGCCACGGGGTGCAGGGTAAGGCAGAAGAACATCAGTTGCCTGCCTTGAAATGCAAGCAACACTTTTCCCTACCTACTAATCATTTGTAGCCCAGGCAAGCAGAGATGTAATTTCAGCAGGTTTTAGCTGAGGTCATCTTTTGTAACTGAACCCTTTTTATTCCAAATAAATTTTTATTCAGGTCAAGGAGGCTGGGTAATATTATTACTAGTGATTTACTCTATCACTTATGTCCATGCTGTTACTGCTTCAGGCAAGAAGATTGGTAGTGCTCATAGAAAACAATAGTTTCTGTAAATCCTATGTTCATCTTCTCCATGTGGGTAGATATTCAAGACAAATGTTATCTGTAAAATTACCTGCATCATGCCTTTTTTTGCACACAAAAACCAGCTGAATCTGCAGCAGATGTAATGGCACACTTCCATAGACCACAGCCTCAAGATTTGTTTACATTTGGTAGATTAACTGCTCAGATGTTTTTAATTTTACTGCTGTTTGACTACTTGTAATGAGCAATCGTAGTAATAAAATAAGGATATATGCAAATGTCCACATTACCCATAAACCCTGATTATTTGCAGTATTTAGGTGAGAACTTATTCCCAGTTTTTTTTAGTTTCCTGATACACTTGGATGCTTTTGCAATGAGTAACACAACACTGCAGTCCATGATGACAAACACTGCCCTTCTCATCTGGCCCCTTCTTTATTCATAATAGGAATTAAATCTGCTGAAATGCATCTGGTTTGTTTGTTAATAGAAGAGCTTCTAAACGAGGTTTCTGTTATTAACACAATGGGGGAGGGAAAAGAAAAAGAGGTGTAGGTAAGGGTGTATGAACAGAGTACTTAAAGGTGGCTTTATGCTACACCGGTTGTAGTTAATGTATAGTCCAAGGGAAGGTGCTGGGAAAACTGAACCTGCAAGAAGTCTGCCTGCACTATGGAGCACAAGCTCAGCAGGATCATTATAGGACTGAAAGAGTGAGCTTTTCTAGCCAACAAAGCAGGCCCAAGAGAAGGTGAAAGAGGCTGTCTGAATGCTGGGTACTAAGTTGGTCTGATGAGCCTTCCAAAGCCTGCCAGAGAGGAAGCCTGGTTTCATTGGTCTCAAGGGGAAAACACAGGGCCGTATGGCACCCAGGAAGGGTGCCAGGGCCCTTGCGTGGTGGGATGATAGAGAATCTCTATTCTTTGCCACGGAGCTATATCTTGAAATTGGATTGTCAGCTTTGGGAGGACTGACTTGTGCAGATTGGAATATGTACATAACAGCTCAGGCACAGGACTTCTCTCCCTTGATTTCCACTCAACACAAATATTTTCTTTCAAAGATGACACAAAATCATGTATTTGCTCTTGTTCAGAACATTCATTTTGCTGAGAACTATGTGGTGGTGAAGCCAGCAGTGTAATACCTAATAAACAGACAGCTTTTGCTAGACTTCATGACTTCTTCATTCCATCATGTTCTTCGCTGGTACAGGCAAGGACACATACCCAGGGCAAGGAGAACCCTTTCTGTACAAAATCTAATTTTGCAGCATTCTCCCAGGTGATGCTTATGAAATATCTATCACTGTGGGGAGAGGGGGAAGCATTGCCAGAACAGTTTTCCATATTTTTTCTGTAAATTCTGTGAATTTCCATTATTGCCTTCTCTAGAACCTTTTCAATAACTTATTATGTGACTGATTAAAAACAGGTTCTTGCTATTAAACACACTGTCACACAGTACAAAGGGTGCATACCTGTGCTAGTGAGCAAGCCGTACTGTGCAATTTAAAACAGGTTCAAAGACAAATGAATGCCTATTTCCAACTTGACCTCTCTCTTAGACTTTAGCTCATTATTATCACCCACATTAGGGCTGCGGTGGCATTTTCTGGACTGCTGTTGCAGCCAGTGAGCCAAGCACACCTTGTGTTACCTATGTTACCTTACCTAAGCAGCCTTGCCAGCTAGGGTGAGCTGGGTGGGTTTCTGTCAGGTCTTCTCTGGTAGAAGTGGTTACACTGCCGCTGAAGGGATCTTCAGGAGCCTCCTGGGATCTCAGTGGCCGACAACAGTCTGGGAAAGGACAGTTCTGTTTGAGCTTTGGCTCCCGGTTCCCTGAGGGCCCGCAGCGGGGGCTCTGAGGGCGGGTGACACCCCTGCCCCCCCCAGCCCGGCCCCACGGAGCCGCGGGCGGCACGAGCCTCCCTCGCGGGGCGGCCACGTACCTCCTGCATAACCCCCCTGATTCCCCTCCCAGCCGGATCCGAACGCGTCGGGAGGTCGGCTCGGTGCTTCCAGCTCCCACCGTGGGCATTCCCAGTCGCCGCTAGGGAGTCACTCCCCGTGAACGACGCTCAGAACCCGCCGGGCTGCGGAGCGACCGCCGGGGCCGGGCTGTGAGGGGAGCCGGGGCGGGCCCGCGCTGCGCGCTGATTGGCTGTCGCCTCCCG
>VZRW01007024.1:707570-816653 GCA_013398125.1 Aegotheles bennettii | reverse complement strand
GGGGCGGCGGTGCTGAGGGAACTGAGGCGGGGAGCGGGGCGCCATGCGGTCCCTGAACATCACCCCGGAGCAGTTCGCGCAGCTCCTGCGGGACAACAACGTGACGCGGGAGCAGTTCATCGCCCTCTACGGGCTGCAGCCGCTGGTGTACATCCCCGAGCTGCCGGGGCGCACCAAGGTGGCCTTCGTCCTCATCTGCGTGCTCATCTTCGCCCTGGCGCTCTTCGGCAACTGCCTGGTCCTCTACGTGGTGACCCGCAGCAAAGCCATGAGGACCGTCACCAACATCTTCATCTGCTCCCTGGCGCTCAGCGACGTCCTCATCGCCTTCTTCTGCGTCCCCTTCACCATGCTGCAGAACATCTCCTCCAACTGGCTCGGCGGTGCGTGCCGGGCCGGGCGGTCCCGGGCCGCTCTGGGCTGGGCGGCCGCCGGAGGGAGGTGAGGGCGGGCGGGCGATGACGCGGGGGAGGGGGTCGTGCCTGTGGTCGGTGCCGCCGCCTGTGGGGGACCCCTCTCCCCTTCTCTTCCCTCCCGCCGCCTGTGGGGGACCCCTTTCCCCTTCTTTCCCCCCTTCTCTCCGCTCCCGCCGCCCGTGAGGGACCCTGAGGCGTGTGGGGATGAGCCGTGAGGGGAAAGGGCGCGGCGGGCGGGCTGCTGCTCCCCGCCGAGCGCAGCGGTGTTTCCACGCAGCCCAGTGGAGCTTTTCCTGCTTAAGCTCTTAAACTTGAAAGCTCTGCTCTCCCTGGAGCCGCTGGTCCGTGGTCCCTCACGGCAGAGCCGGGCTGCCGCCTCCATGTGTGTCGCTCGCTCACCTCGTCCCGCCCTCACCCGCTTTTCCTCAGAGTTAGCGATGGCTTCGCCACCCCTCGGGCTGTGTCAAACCCGGGGGCTTCCGAGCTGGTGCTCGTCAGAAGTCGCGGGGTGTGTGTGAGAAACCGTCCGGTGTGAGGTGCTGAGGAGGCAGTAAGTGAAATATTGCTCTTTATTTGGCTTGAGGTCCTCCGACAGCAGCCGGCCCGGGGTCCGCCCTCCCCAGCCTCCTGTGAGGAAAGTAACGCGTCCTGGGGGACACAGGGGGTGGGGGCACACGCAGAATTCCTGTTGAAATGATACATTGGTTTCGATATATGCTTATGTTGTGTTCCTGTTGGTGTGAGGGACGTTGGGTAAGGCCTCTCTCATGCCTGGAAATAATTATTATTTGGGTTTTTAGGCATCCCAGTTCCAGAGTAGTACAGTAACAAAAAGACAAAGGTGAAGTAACGCTGCAAATGGTATTTGTCTTCCTTGTGTTGGCCTTAAAGCAGAGTTTGACCATTACCAGTGGAAAAGTAAAAGGGATGGTTCGGCAGCGAGTAGCAGAGAACAGCTTGTACAACTACAAATTGAAAGATTTTTCAGAATACTTCAGTATGAACGGAAAATATGATGATAAAGTGACACAGTTACGTTTCAATTTCCAAGGCTTCCTGTGCTTCTGTTGTTGGCGCACATTGAAGGTTACCTTTGGAACATGGAGATTTAATTCCAGTGCATCCCACAGACTAGAATGCAGGATGGGAATTGACAGGTCAGAGGAGACTTGGAATGTATGGGAGTACCTCACCCAGTGAGAAATGGGCTTTATTTTTGTCTGGAAATCGGGAACTTTCTGGGAGAAGTGATGACTATAAAACTCCAGGGGCTACTGATAGTAAGGACAACTGTTTTATTTTCTTACAAGCTGTCTTTGGGAGAGGTAGCCACTGCTTTAAGACACTACAGGTGTTGAAGTCCAAAACTAATAAGGATGTATAAATAAAAATAATGAAATAAATTGATAGCTATACTGCTGAGCCTTCCTTTTGACTGTTGTAGTTCTAGTTCTCCTTCGTTAAAAGAAAGTTACTGGTGGCATCAAGAGATCTCATATAAAGGGGAAAGGACTGAAATAAGTGCCTTTTGCTAAAGACAGGTGTGATTCTTGTCAATTGTAAGGAATATCCTGATCTGTCAGCTTGACCACACAGCTGTCCAGAGTCAACTGGAAGCTGGGTGGGATGAAGCCTCCAGCTGAGGTGAATTACAGCAGGTACCGTGCAGGCATGTGAACAGCATGGGGAAAGTGTGTATGTTTCCATTTACTTTCCCTTACTGAGGACAATTGACAAAAATCTAAAAGTAGTGAGTGTAAAAGCTATGACACAGTTGCAACAAATCTTCATATTCAGAAGTTGGATAGTTTAAAATATGCTGCTCTGTGGGTTTTACTGTACTTCTTGTCTACCCTCTTTGCTGTGCTAAAGCATCTTCAGTACAAGTGGATCCATAGGTCCTGTTGACTTTGATAGCAGCCTTTATGGTAAGATAATTAGCTAGAATCATCATAGAATGGTTTGGGTTGGAAGGGACCTTAAAGATCATCCAGTTCCAACCCCCTGCTATGGGCAGGGACACCTCCCACCAGACCAGGTTGCTCAAAGCCCTATCCAACCTGGCCTTGAACGTGCCGTATTGGGAGGACATAGTAAGTAACATTATTGATGGGTGTTACCCTTCACTGTTGGAGACAGGGGGTGTGAAGTAAAATTCAGGAAAACAAATGAGATGTAAACTGGTGGTATCCCAAGGGTGTCTGATTCCTAAGGCTTACACTATGGAGCAGGAATGGTGATTACAGTTACACTGCAAATCAGAGCCTGCCAGTCTGGGAGGAGTCTTCTCCTTGCTAGCTTTACTGGTTTAATTTTACTCTTGCCTTTCATTTTGTAGTCTGAAAAAGCTTGTTCTCATCCACCTTAATGCAACATCTCTCAGTAGTGCAAGCTCCAAATCTGTTACAAAAAAGGTGGTTTGTTTATTTAATATATCCCTGCTGGAAAAAGCGTTGCATCCTGACACACGTGATGCTAGAAATATCTTTGGGTTTCTGAGCATTTAGTCACTTTATATCTTGATGCACTTGCGTTGCTAAAACAACCATCTGTGCTGGGTGATGTGAACTGAGACATGTACGTTTGCACTTGTCTTTGACTTGGAACTGGTTCTTTATTCCCATGCTCGAGCGTGTTTGTGTTTTTCTCTTCCTCTTCAGAAACCCACAGCAGAATGGGAGAGGTGAGGGGAAAGCTGCTAACACTCTAGACTGTAGAGGCAGAATATACAAACAAGAACAACTGTGGCTTCAGAGTAGCTGTTATCTTTTAAAGACATTATAGGATGCTATCAGAAAGGACTAGCTACCATTTTGATCCTTCTAAAGTAAAGGGTGAAACACTTTCACCCCAAAGGGTTCCAAGTGTGCATAGTTTACAGTAATACTCCAAGGAGAATATTGATAGCTGGTGATGTAAATTAATTCAAATTGTGGGTGGTAAAGTGGCTCCTATACTTGATAGTGTTTGTCAGAATTCTTTAGAAACAAGATTTCTCAGGTTCAGTGCATTGCATTTATCAGAACTTCTGACAGAGATGCGAAAAACTAAAGTACTGGCACAACTTTTTCTGCATTATGTTTATTAATACATCTTATTTTCACCTATAATTTAGCAACTGCAATTTCAAAAAGCTGAATGTGTGCCTTGCTTTGCCTGGGGTTTATGCAGCATTAGCACAGACCTGCTAGCTCTACATGAGCAGCACCGTATTGACCAAAAATGGGTGAATTGGTCTCACTTTTGATTCTCTTAAGAATCTGTATAACTGTGTGAGACTATAACAGTGACAATATATAGGCAGTATATAATTTAATTTCTGAATTTATACTTTGCAACTAAAATGGCTGTGATTTCTAGGGGAACTTTTAGTAAAAATCCTGCAAGCTAATCTGTTTGTGATGTGGAAGATAACTGTGGAAGAAATTGCAAGTCGTAGCTTTGGCATAGGGAATCACTAGGATCGCATTTATTGGCAAGAGGAAGATAAAATGGGAACTTGAAAGGGGTGAATTGATGCATGCAGCAAAGGCAGTCGTGCAGACTGAAGCAGCTGAGGATTTGCTCTTGTATGATCACAGGTAGGAGGTGGCAGTAGTGGTCTCATTGTCATACTGATGGCATCACTGTTAAAAATAAATTTGGGCTTTTGTCTCTGGGCCAAATATTAGAAGGGTTGCTTTGTTTTCTGATGCAACTTAGTTATCTGAGTAACAGCATGATATTGACAGAACTGCCTGGAGCTACTGGACAATTACTTTGTGTTGTCTAATATAACAGCCCTGGTGAAAGGTAAGGGCAAAAGGTGTGGTTATGGTAGAGCTGGCACTGTGCTACATCTTTCTTGTGAATTTTGCATCTTGTCAGTTAGAATATGCATTCTCAAGACAGGTGTCAGAGGGTGGCTTTCCCTGTCCCTTGGGGAGTAGTGAGTCATCTGAGGCACTACTGAACACACAGCAGCATTTGAGATGCCCTAGGGTATCTTGTCTGGCCTCTAGCTGCCACTCAGGAGAGGTGGGTCTGCTGTGCATTGCTCTCATCTCTGGTGCTCTTTGACATGGCAGTTTCCTCTTCTCTTAAAGGCTTGGTAGAAAATTAAGTGGCATCTGTTACCAAGTTCAGTATTTAGAATGCTTGTTCTTTACCAAACATCTTGTGTCAAGCAGTGTGTTACCTTACTTAAAACTTTCCTGGATGAGAATGCATAAACATGCCTTTTTGAGGGATGAAAGCTAAATTTTAGCAGTGGAAATCACTGGGTCTTTTGTGTCTGATATTCTTGGATATCTCTAAGTTTTTCAATGCTACTTTAGAAACTTCTTCACTCTGACTCATTTCTGGAATGTTCTTTGGTACTGAAGGGTTTCCAAGGACTCTTAAACACCTGACATGCTATTAGGGTTACTACCAGACAGTAAAGCTGGATGTGAGAGATCCAGTTATTTGAATCTCCTGGTTTTAAGCTTTTTTTTCTAACTTTCCTGTTTGAGTTGTCCAGACTTGCTGTAAATCAGGTCAGGGATATGAAAGCACTCTTCATTTGCTTCCAGCAGGGTGAGAGGTTATGTTTTGGGATTGTTCTGCTTCCATTAAGAACAAGGTCATTTTGTAGTTCAATCTGTATTGGTGACATCTTGCTTTATCCTTCATTCTCTGTGCCCTGCTATTATGTATTTTGGGTATTTGCTTGTGAGTAGAGGCAGGAGTAGAATTCTGTATGGAGATGATTTCGAGAAAGGGTCATACAGTGAATGCCTCAGTAAAGGAATTAATAGGCTTAGGTTTTTTATGTGTATTATATATTGGCAGGGTGTTTTGCTTAAAAGCAGCAAAACCATGCTGACAAAAGGAAACTTATTCTACTCATGTGTTCAGCGTAGGGAATTTCTTACTGCAAGTTGTGCATAACATAAATTAGTTTAAATATTAAACACAATGACTGATGTGAAGTATTTGCTGTTGCATTAATCAGGCAAAGAAACAAAGCAAGTTTTAGGATACAGATAGATGGTTAGTGTTTCATGTGAGGTGTTCATTATATCCTTTTCTTTGGTGTAAGTACTGTATTTTCTGCCTTGCATCAAATGAAACAGGAATGTATTTGCCATGTCCTGTTTTGCTTCCTGCTAGTGAGTCTCTCTCTTGAAAAGAGATCCAGATCTTTAACCTGTATCCCTGCCAAAAAACCCACCTGTACTACTTGTTGGTTGAACCACGATTGCAGGCAGTAGTTTACTGCAGTGGTTCTGTGTTGTAGTAGCAGTGCTTTGCTGATGCAAACCTGCATCTTTGCATGTTTATATTTGATTTTACTCACTGATTGCTGCATTTGTGAAATGAGCTGCTGATCCAGGTTTGCCTGAAGACTGTGGTGCCCATTTCAGTGGCATTGTAAACCACAGGCAGTGAAGCTACATATGAGCCTTGGAGGAAAGGGGGAAGGAGGGTGGGCTGTGGAATACCTTGGCCAACTAGCCCAAGATGTGTGGTCCATACTTCCAAATTGCAAGATAGAGGGAATGGTGTGGACTCCATCTTGCATTGGTAAATAAACTATAGGCTATTTGAGGTGCATGGTCTAATTGCATGGGCTTATCCCATGCTGTTTTATGTCAGCTCCTGTGTTGACCACAGACAGACTTGAACTACCACAGGTCTACTATCGAGTGCTACACTCATGTCTTTTTCTGGGTAGATACATGTATAATGTTCTTTATCCTCTATAGGTAACGTGTGAGAGACTTGTGCATCACGGATGGTAAACTGCTAAGAGTGCAAAATATACCCGAGAACAGATATAAAACAATGCATTGTCCAAGTGTGAAAGACCCCTGAGGATATCGTCTGCACGATAATGACTGACATGTTACTGCCCTGAAGTTACAAAATAGAAGAAAACTTACCTTACTTGTATCAAGTGAACTGAAGAGAACTGGTTTACAAGCTGTGATAGAGATTTTAGTGCAAGGGCTTGGTCAACAACCAAACAAATGGTTTCAGGATTTTGCCTCTGTTACCGTAGTAAAACAGATCTTTTCAGTGGTGATGAAATGGCTAATTCATAGTTACAGGCACAACATCTGATAATAAAGGCATGAAGAATTGTTTAAGAGAATGCCATTTATATTTGCAGCCTTCCGAACGTGGTATCATTGGGGAAAAGAAATCATTGCTTGAATAATCTATGCGTTTTTTAGCAGTGCATAAGGAGTACTTTTGGGAATCTCTTGGCTTCTTGAAAAAGAGAAGCAATTCTTACTTTCATTCCCAGTATTCTTCTGCAATTTATTTTCTTTCCCAGTTGGAAATGGTCAGTATTAAATGCTGTAGTGGTCTCTTCACTAACAATCTATTGGAAGTGTTTGCTGAAAGCCTTACCTTTTAGAAAGTTAAACATTTTGATACATATTTAAGATATTGGATAAAGTATTGTTACTTTTTAAAATACTCAAAATCACACATTTCTGTACCAGGGGGATGTAAGTAGACAGAAAAGGAGATACTTTTTCAGAAAGTCTTTCCAAGAAAAAAAAAATTAAACAGTGTTTAGGAAGTTTCCTGTTTGTTTTCTTTCTGTTTTCTATGCTATTATTGCTTAAGGTGTCAGTAGCATCTTAAAGCTTGACTTACAGTTGGATCAGATATTCCTCTGGCTATTTTGAGTTTATGAATTATGTCTGGGCAAGATATAATTAACAATTAAGTAAGGGAAATAACCCCAGCTGTTGCTGAAATGAAAAGCTGATTCTGAACTGCAGGAATGCGAGGGAACTGTGAGAATGTGAACATACAGAACAGTGTCATTAATGTAACGTGCTGACCAGGAAAGAGCGAGACTTAGAGAATGGAAAGGTGATGAAAAGGTTGAATTTTTCCTCTTACCTTATGTTTCTTAGGACTTCTATATATATATAAATCTTGGCAGAATGATGCATTAAGTGCTAAAGTGTACAAATAGAGTGGTGTTTAAAGGAGCAGAAGGAAAGTTTTGCAGCAGCAGAGAAGGTAAAGTTTTAAACAGGTAACACTAAGACCTTCATAAAATTGGACAGTAATCTACAAGAGATTAAAAAATGATAAATATTCCTGTAACTTTGCATATTTGAAAACAGATGCTGGAGGACTTGATCAAAAGGGAAACAGGAATAAGTGTCAGACTGATAGAGAGCAAGTAAATATGTTCTTAGAACTCTTAGTTTTGCAGATGTAGTGAGTGCGACAGAAGAATCGCTATATAAAGCTGCATTTGATGAATAGCTTAAATAATTGACTTAGCAGTGTAGCTGTCAATAAATCTAAGAATATTAGCCTGTTCTTTTTGTACAATTGCATTTTAATAAAGTCTAATATAAATAGCTTTTTCATTAACTGCAACAGCTGCATATCTTTCTGACTATTGCAGGTGCCTTCGCTTGCAAGATGGTACCATTTGTTCAGTCCACTGCTATTGTAACTGAGATTCTTACAATGACCTGCATTGCTGTGGAAAGACACCAGGGAATTGTGCATCCATTAAAAATGAAGTGGCAGTACACCAATAAAAGAGCTTTCACGATGCTTGGTAAGATTTTGGGCATCTCCAGTAATTGGTGTGTATAGGGAAAAAAATCTTCAATGTAACTGGTGTAGGTGGCATGACAGAACAGAAGGCACTGATATGATCAGTGATTCATAGGTGGAGGTAATGATAAGTTTGGGAACATTTATAAAGGAGCTCAAGGATAGAAGGATAGTGCCTGTATGTGTAGTAATTACTAGCCAGAACCCCGACAACAAACTTAGAATCTGAAGTCAAAGATTTGCTTAACTTGGACTGTTAAACCATTAGCAGCCTTTTCTGTCTGTCTTGAAAACCAGTAAATGAAAGTAGTTTAAAAGAAAGAAAGCTGATATTGAAAGAACATGCTGTTGTGAATGTTGACTGATATATGCCTCATATAGAAAGCTTTGTTCTTTACTTAAATTGTGTACTTTGCCTGACTTTTTAAAGATGAAGCTGTTAAACTGTTTGTACCAAACTTATGCTGCTTGTTGTATTAAAAATGTATTTGCTTACAGGTATAGTCTGGTTGCTGGCACTTATTGTTGGGTCACCTATGTGGCACGTGCAGCGGCTTGAGGTATGTCGGGTGAAATGGAAATTTACATTTTAAACTCGGTCATTGCTGGATCTTTTTGTACCTTTAGCAATGAAATTGAATAAACTCCAAAGAAATGAATGGATAAGAGAAGTGGAGCTTTTGTTCTGTGTGCCAGCATGAGAAAGGCTAAGGCTTAGGACTTGCATGCTCTGGAAGAAGGACTACCAGCAGGGACTGGTCGTGTCTGCCCTCCCCAGTTATGTCAAAGAGCAGTAATGACATCTACGACTTGCACTCTGGCTTCCTTTTTGTTTGTAGGTGCACTGGCACGCAGCAGTGTAGGGTTAAGATTACTGTTTTAAAATGACATAGTGCTCCCTGAGATTTGGAAGAACTGTGCCTAGTTTAAAATGTAATTAGCTGCCTGATATAGTTTAAGGAGTTACCATACACTTTTAGAGGGAAAAGAAAAAGGTTTGTCAGAATCTGCTGCTTGTGAGTCTGAATGTTAACAAATTATTGTGGTTTTTTTTTTTTAAGTGACTAATATGCAAGGTTTCTGTACACCCATCTTTACTTGCAAAAGGTCTCTTTTGAAAATCTTTGTTAAAAAACCCAAAGTTTTGTGGAGGAGTGCAAACTGGAGCATCTCCTGACCTTTCTTTGTAAACGTGGGTCAACTCAACACTTGATGTGGAAAAGTGCTTGAAAGAATTTTGTCACTTTGAAAAGTCTTTCTGTTGAATTTTGGTTGTGTTAAGAGCAAGGAATATTTGAATGTGCTTGTTTTTTACGCTTGGGGTAAACACTGTGACTCATCTCCGTTACACTTGTTCCAGGTTAAATATGACTTTCTATATGAAAAAGTGTATGTTTGTTGCTTGGAAGAATGGGCCAGTCCGATTTATCAGAAGATATATACGACCTTTATTCTTGTTATACTCTTCCTTCTACCACTGATGTTGATGCTTTTTTTGTACACCAAAATTGGCTATGAACTTTGGATTAAGAAACGAGTGGGAGATGCTTCAGTTCTTCAGACCATTCATGGGAGTGAAATGTCTAAAATATCAAGGTTTGTAAAGTAAAATACAGTTGGAACTTTGACTTCTAGAAAGCTCTTTTTTTCCCCCTGACTTACTGAAAACTGGTGCAAAAAAAATAATAAATATTTGTCTTTCCTTATCTGTTGGGAAGTCTTTAAGCATAGACCAGACTTTTAAAGCTAGCTAGTTACTTAACACTTAGATATCCAATTTAAAACAACTTAAACAGATTGTTTTCTTCAAAGTAGTGTAGCCACACCTTGGAAGTCGAGCCCTTTCAATAAATGTCATATTACACATTGTAAAATACTTGTTTTTGAAAGCTGCAGGCCGTGAGTTAGAAGATGACTTGGAGTAAATGCTGCTGCATTACTTGTGTATGTTCTGTGGAAGGTTCTTTATGTAATTCTGAGACTCTGAACACTGCTTTATGATCCTATTATAAGTTAAATTGTCATATGGAGAAAAAATCAGAATTAATTTAAAAACTACTTTACTACAGTTTAACTTGATACCACTTCCGAAGTGTTTTGGGTGTTCTCAGATGTGTTTGTGTGAGACTGTCCAGATGGTAATGCTCTATTGGAGAAGTTATGAAAATCAATAATTCTCAACTTTGCTATTTAGCACTAAGTATGGCCTACCCTTAATATTGCCTCATGTTTTTTCCTTTTATTTGGCAAATTGATCTATTGCCTGATGCTCTAGGAACCTCTAGCTGTTCTGTTCATTGAGGATAGTATCACCTGAAGTATTGACTGTAAGGAGGATACTGACAAGCAGCTTAAAGAGAAGTGATTCCTTAGATATTTGTCTAACAAAGTGCCCAAGGAAGCAGACCCTTTTAAGTCAAAACCGAGAGAGGGTGCAATCTCACAGGAGTTAAGGTGACATGTAATCTTGGGGCTACTCCTTAGTTTATTTTCACACAGTGGGGAGAAGATTGTTAACTGCTACAAGAGAAGTGCTGCTTCTTGAGCTCAAGTGAGAGATCCATCTTGGGATCCATAAATGTAATTATGTAAATTATATATCAAATTGGAGATGATGATAAATTCATGTATACCTTGAGTTTGTGAGATACTGCAGTGGAGGCAGGGAGTGTGTTTCTTGCTCTTATATTTCACTTGCCAGCAAAGGTTGAATTTTGCAGGTGTAGTTTCACTTACTCTATCAAATTCTCTGTGTAATCAGGTGCTGCAGGTGTGGTCAGTGCTCCCAGATGTAGAAAGGGACTCATTGTTTTTTGAGCTATTAATGGAATATTATGTGGTTTTTCTCTGCTTGAATACAGTGAAAATGCCTTGCAAGTTATGATAATGTCATTGCTTGTTGCAGCTGTAAAGTGCATTGCTTTCCCGAAAGAGAGAAATAAGAAGTGTTAATTGATGTACTAGATTTATGCGATGCCGCGTTGTTTTTGTTTCAAAGGGAGTTGTGTACTTCTGAGTGTTCTTCTAGTGTTTTATTTGCATCTGCAACCATCAGAACACATTTGCAGATCTGACTTGAAGAGATGTACCTACCTACCACCAGTTCTTAGTGATTCAGTATGGAATGTCTTGATGCAATTTCAGGAAGAAGAAGCGAGCAATTGTTATGATGGTGACAGTGGTGTTTCTTTTTGCAGTCTGTTGGGCCCCTTTCCATGTGGTTCACATGATGATTGAATACAGTGAGTATCTGCCATGTGTCATACAGTAAAGCCTGTCTTAGTTGTTTTTGTTTTTTTTTTTCATAATGGAACTATATGTTGTGAAAAGCTGCAGCATTCAGCTATAGAACACCTTCTGCTAGCAAAGGTTAATGTTGTACTTACAAACTCTGGATCACTGTCTTGTAATAGAGATACATAACCAACAATAGATGAATTACTCTGAAGTCTGAGTAACGGACAAATCTTCAGTGCTCATGGAAAATGAGTACATTTCAAAAAACCTATTCTAATAGAATCATTTTGATTGGAAAGTGTCTTTAATGTAGTATTTGGGAGATACCACATATCTGAGATGAACTTCAGTGTCAACCACATCTCTTCTTTCCTGCTGTGTGAATTAGAAAAAAGATAATCTTTGTGTCTTGCTGCAAACCCTACTGAACGTTGTTGCAGGGTGGGTAGGAAGGAACCCAAGCTCTCTAATAGCTCTTTTAGAATGTGAGCTCTTTAGAAAGGAGGTTGTCATTGCTTCTGAATTTGTACAGCATATAGTTCAGTCCTGAAAAGGAGATTTGCTAGGCCTCTGTGATCTCAATGATTAAAAAGTGAGAGATGTGACCAAGAAGATGCATTTTTACTTCCATGAGTGATCTGTGTCAGCCTAGAGAAAGAAGCCACATGTGGTCAGTAGCAAGACAGGGCTTGGTGTTAAAGTACTTACACATTTGGTATGGGCATGAAACTTGGAGCCAGGAGAACAACTTGAATAAATAAAGCCTATACTTGGCAAACTGCAAGCTGTTTGTTGGCCATTGGGCAAGTTTTTTGACTCATAAATTGCCTCTCTTGAATGACTCTGTCCTTACTTACATATACATCAAACAGGGCTGTGTGGTAGATCTTGATCTTTCCTTGCTGATGAAACCCTGTTGCTAATATTAAGAACCTCCAGCAAGGTCTTTTGTTGATTTTAAACAAATGCTCCTAATAACAGACTGGATGTAAATAGGTTAAGTAGCAGGCACTTATGCTGTTCTGTGCTTACAGCATGTTTCCTTCTCCTTCCCAGGTAATTTTGAAAAGGAGTATGATGATGTGACAGTCAAAATGATCTTTGCAATCGTTCAGATTATAGGATTCTTCAATTCTATTTGCAACCCTATTGTGTATGCTTTCATGAATGAAAACTTCAAGAAAAACTTTTTGTCTGCCATCTGCTTCTGCATTGTCAAAGAAAATGCATCACCAACCAGGCAGCTTGGGCTCTCGGGGATTACTATGAGGCGGCAAAAGGCAAGTGTTTCTCAGAGAGCTCCCGTTGACTCAGACGAAGCCAGGAGGGAGGCATCCAGCGATGGCAACATTGAAGTCAAGTTCTGCGAGCAGCCAGCTTCAAAAAGGAATTTGAAAAGGCACCTTGCCTTATGCAGCTCAGAGCATACTGCACACTCTGCGTTAGGAAATGGCCAGTAGCATCATTAAGGTTTTGAGAGTGGAAAAGGCGTTCTCTTTATATCATAACGCTGAATAAGCCATTTAAAATAGTTTTCTACTTTGCATGCTGAAATGAGGGGAAAAATATTTTGTGGAGTATTACAATGTTGGGATAATGGTGGAGAAAAATATATTTTATAAGCATGAGGAGTAAAACTTTGGAAAACAATATTACTGCATGATTTCCAGGAAAAAAATAGTCCATTTTTCTTCCTAAGCTAATTTAGGGCTTGTTTGCCCTCTGCTTTAGGTAAACAAAACAACTATTGCTTGATCTGTTTATTCTTTGTCTGGATGATGGCACACTGCTGGACCATACACCACTGAATGTCAGAAGACAGGAACTATGGAGAGAGTGCATACTTTGTTTGGACAACTTGGGAATCTGACACTGTAGGATCTGCTCTCTGCAGCTCTGAGACAGAGGAGCTTCAGATCTGAATTCAGGAAAAATGCAAACTGAGGTGCAATAATACTGTTTTGGAAAAAAAACAACATATGAAAGAGCCAGCCAGATTCTGAAGAGATTAAGATTTAAACATTGCATGCCTGTTCAGATTTTGTTACCAGGAAGCATAGCAGAAGATAACAATGCATGCATAATTAATGTGCTGTTTTTACAGGTTGATCCTTGGGTACAAATTTAAATGCCAGTGCCCTGTCCTCTCAAGTGCATTGTTCTACTGAAAGGTGTAGAAGTTGAAAGTCCTGTAGAAGAGTGTGCAGATGCTGGAGGTGTGGTTTATAGAGTAAACACTGAGTGTAACTTCCAGTCATGCTTGGGTGCATGACTTACGGTTCAAAAGTGTGATGTGGCCATTTGCTGGAGGGATATAAGGGCCGGATCCAGAGCCTGTTGGGACTCCACAGAAGATTTTCAATAGAATATCAGTCTTTTGACCCGATGATTCTGTGAAGACAAGCACAATTTTTTCTGTCTCTCCATCATCTTTAAAGTGGATTATTTACTGTCTAAGAACAGAGGCAGTGTTCTGTTATTTTTAGGCTTCACTGTAAATTACGGGGTTGAAATCCATATGAATCCTAAACATGTTCGCTCTCAGTGGGTCAAACTGAAAAATTGTGAAAGGATGCTTGTCAATATGGAACTGGGGGAAAAGTGTGATCTGGAATGGTACACTGTGATCTGATCCCATAAATGAGGCTTTGGAATACATCATTTGGAACTCCAGCTGAGGTTAGATTGGATCCTTTCATAGCCTGTGAAATGTTGGAGCTCTCTTCGGTCATCCCTTGCCTTATCTAAGGGACCTTGATGCTCCCTTCAGAGTAAATTTTAAGATTCTTTTACAGTGCTACTTCACAATTAATTGTAAGTGAAAACTTACTCTAAATTATCCTTGTATAAATTGGAAGTAATCTGATACTTCTGTAATGTTTAGAAACTTCCCCTGGATAAGGCATTCTGATGCTGGTTTGTGACATACCCTTTATTTACATAGATACTTTTTATATTGCATATGAGACACTCCCATGCAATGTCAGGGGAAGATTCCTGACAGCCAGGAATTAAGAGCATTCCTATATATGTAAGCACATGTATTGATAGAATAACAGTTTTGAAGAGCTGTGTCTGAGTAAAACAGGCTAAGTGAGGTCGGGCTCTGCTTTAGACACTCATACAGATGTGGCCCTGTGCATTACCTTGGAATAACACTGTAAGAAACAGCAATGATTTTTGCCTGCAATTACATCTGTGACTTCATTGGCAAACCATCTCTCTTTTACCTTGTCTTTGATCTTTCTAAACAGGGGTCTTGTACTAAGTTTTCTGCCCTGGAGAATGGGGGCTAATGGTGGTTTATTATCACAGTTTTCCTCAGTTAGTGTAAAGCATATCTGGCTGCTGATGAGAACTATTTGTTTGACAGATTCTGTAACTGAAAATTCATTTTAAGATTTTAATTTATTTGCACTGCTAATTTAATCACAGAATTTAAACAGTATTTAACAAAAACTTCCAAATATTTTATGTTTTCGTTTCGTCCTACCTGTTTCTTCTATTGTCTTAGAAAATGTTATGTCAATGAGTAGCTGTTGTAGTATTGTATTAACTTTTTCATTAAAATTCTTTTTTGACATTGCTGGCGCTGTTTTGCACGGGGAGCATCTGCTATAAACTTCATTCTTTGAGTGTCTCTTTGTTTAAGGACTCAAATAAGTTTATATGTGTGGTTTTATTGATTAAATTCCAGTCCTGTCACAGGTGCCAGCTGTTACTGTAATCCTGAGATGTGGTTTAAAGGACCTTACAGAATAAGGTAAGAGAATGGGGGGAAAAACTTCCAGTCTCTTGTTAAGGGGGAAGTGATAACTGTTTCAGCAGAGATATATATGACTACAGTTAGATTAAATATAAACTGAACTACTAAACAACTAACTGACAACTCCTAGGTGCAGGGAATAGAAAATTCTGTATTAATTTAAGCAGAACCAAGATTTGGCCCTTTGTTTTTTTGTTGTTTTTTTTTTTTTTAATCTGTCCAAGCTTCAGCTTTGATTTAACTAACAAACCAAATCTCCCTCTTCAGTCGGGTCAGTTGTCAGTCCAGGCTAGTAATCTGTCTCTTGCAATGGCTCATACCATGTGTTTCTGGGTGTGTGGCTGTAACTGAGCACTTCAAACCAGTGACAGGCAGCACCACTGTGGAAAGAACAGCCCTGCTGTCCTCTCAGCTTGCCTGCTTGTTCCCATTGACAGAATTGCATGGTGAATCTGATCAGAAAAAATTCTGGCTAATGATTGTACCAGGAAATGGAAAAAATAACTGCTCATTTCCCTGAACTGAAAATATTTATTCAAACTGTTGTGCTTTTGGGAAAAAATGCTTCCTCAAAAAAGTTTCTATTATCTTAGTTATGAATCTCTTGTAATTTCTTTGACTTTGAGTAAATTAAAAAGAAACTTATTTTATTCTCAGCTGTAAGGGGCTAAGCCTTAAAGTTACGATGAGATGATGCCAGAAACTGATGTGTCGATGAAGACAGGAGCCTGAAAGGACACATTCATCTGAACAGAGACTCCAGAAATTTGAATAAACAAGGAAAAAGTGCCAGATGTGTGTTCCTGTGCTACTGAAATCAGAGTATTAACAAGGAAAACAGTGAGTAGAAGGGAGTGAGCCCTCTCAGTAACTGTCTGTAACAGTGTATCTGCTTAGAGAATCCCCATTCTTCAGGAGGAATTAAAAAACGGATCAATATTAATTGAGCTTTCTTCCTAGCAGAATTCTTTTATTGTTTGGGGGAGTTTTGTTGGGGTTTTTTGTGTTGGATTTTTTTTCGAGGGGGGGGATTAGTTTCAGAGGACACAAGATGGATTAATTTGTGGATGTAGTTTGAAGCTTTAGAAATACATACTGGGCTTGTAACACTTTGTGATGAATAGGCAAGAAACTATGCTCTTATTGAGGAGACTTGATGCTGTTAGAGGCTAACACAATGCTATGCAGGTATTAAATAATCTGAAAATTATTAACAACTAAACAGAGGACTTGCAGTTCCTGTGTAGCATTGACAATGTTTTCATAAAGACATTTGTGATATTAAGGGAGGCATTTAGGTGCAGATCAGGAGATGCCCATTTGAAGTTTTGTAGTTTCATTCTGTTTCCAAGTAGCCTTTGATTGTTCCCTAAACACATGGCAAATGTAGCAAAGGAGGTGGTGTGTCTCAGTCTGCGCTTAGACCATCCTCAGCCAAATTCTCAATAAAAAACAGGCTCCAAAGATGATCAGTTAGTTGTTTAAGACCTTGGGTCATGGTTACCATTTTGAGGAGTGTTGCTTAGTCTTTGCAAAATGGGTTTATGTAAAAATGTTTGTAGATCAACTGTAAATTGGCAAGTTGCTGGTTCTCGGTCAAAAAGAAACAACCTGTCTCTAGCAGAAGTTAAGTCTGCTCTGCTAGAATACTCACGAGAAAAGATCCGTTTGGAGGGAATGGTAGTGGTGGTAAGGGTTTAGAAGGGAGCATGCCCAAATGTAAGGGAGATGAAGGGAAAGGTGAACAAATGCTTGAAGGCTCATGCCAAAGTGGAGGTGGGCCATTGAAAAGCACATGGAAGTAGGTGCAAACCTTGTCTAGGGTTCAGCTGTCTGAGGCTCAGTTATGAAACACAGATGCAAGTCTGTTGCTTAGCTTTGCTGAAAAAGTTGTTGAGCTGAAAAAGTTGTTGTGACATTGTGTAATAAAACCATTACAAATATTTTGTTGGTTTTTTTTTCCAGGATAGTAATGGCAGCTTACAGAGATGAGAAAAATTCAAACTGAGGCGTGAGGGGAAGGACTTCTTGGAGAGTTAGAAGATAGCAATTAAAAAATATTGACTATCAGCTTGTTCCAAAGAAGAATGAGAGGCAGCCTTGCTCCGTGTGTCTGTCACATGATTGCCAAGCCAGCAGAGATGTGTGATGTGCCTACATCAAAGGGGGTAAGTATGTAAATTCTCAGCTTGGCAATGTGTTAGCCCTGTCTATATGCTGATTACGTGATTAGCTAACATGTAATGGTTGTATATGCTGCTTGCAGCATCTGTGAGTATGGGAGAAGCTATTAAAACAAGTGATCTTGTGAGGGGGGGGAAAGGACACCTGAGAGATGAAAGAAATCTGTAAAGAGTGTTGAAGATGAGGACTAGATCATTATTATCCAGAAAAAAAATGAGGAGTCAATAGATGAAAGGATTTAGTAGAGCTGGTGACTTAGGTAAGATAGGAAGATAATGACAAGCTATATTTGTATACAGATTAAGGGTGATCTGAGTGCTACAAAAGATGAGAGAGTTCAGAAACCGTTTAGAGAGCTGCTTTAGGAATGGGACAGCATCTAAGTGCATAGAGCAAAAGGCAGGGAAGAGGGAAAGCTGCCCTTTTGTCTGCTTCGAGTGGAAGTGGTGGAAGGCAACAGGAGCTCTGCCAGAGAGTGGAGACGACAGAGCATTAGGAGCACAGTCCAACTGCTTCAAATTTACCTGGTGAGAACAGGAGGAGGCTTCCTGAAACAGCAGAAAGAGGAGGATTAGAACGATTTCTCTCTGCATCCGTGTTAGCAGATGACATTTCATGTTTGTTTAACGGTTTTCAAAGCCACAGGTTTTCAGAGCAGGTTCTCCTTTATGTTGTAGATGAGTTCTGATGAACAGCAGCATTCTAAAGCTTTTATCTTTCTGAGAAGCAGGGATTTAATGCAGAAACACAACAGGGGGTTAGATTGTATCTATTCCTTCAGAAACATTCGAATAACAAACTTTTTTTATTTCTGTCTATTCTGAAAGTCTGACTTTGACACCTCAAAACTGGCTTCTAAGAGTCTTGCTGGAAATTCAAGCTATCGTTAGCTTCCAGTGAAGTTGATGGTTTATTGAAGTTATTGTAAAAATCTCTGGCAATCTGAAATGAGAGAGAATCCATGCTATTAATATTTGGTTAATAATTTATTGCAAGTGGCTCTGGTTCCTTAAAACTGCAGGATGTGAAGTCCCACTCAAATGTTATGCAGATTTTCTCTGGTCCGGTAATAGATTCCGATTTCAGTTACTATGTTAGGTGCTGCTATTAGGATGTGATATTATCTTCAACAGCTTCTGATTACTGCTGCTTGCATGGGTATTGTTTCCCATTCTGGGATTTCTGGGTTTAGCTCTCTCTTGCCAAAAGTGGCAATTTTTGTCATGCTAACTTTTCTGCAAGCAGCTGCAGTGATTAGAGCTGCCTCACCCAGACTTCATTTTATAGAGGCATGAATAGATCTGTTTTTAAAAAAATAAATTATGCTTAAATATTTATGATGCTTGCACTTAAAAAAAAAATCACACTGGAGTAAATTGGTGTTTAAGGCACCCCTTGACCTGATGCAACTGTAGGTGAAGGTTGGTGTGTTTTCTCAGATTGAGCAGAACTCATGGTGAAATAGGTACTTACCTTGGATTCAGCAGCTGATCTGTAACAGTGTAATAGGAACCATCTGCAGGAATAAATTAAGAGTGCAGTAGTCTGCTCTCCTCCAGAGTCACAGGCTGTTTTATTATGAGAATTTAACCCCCCCAAACTTCTCAGCTGCATCAGTAAGAGAAAACATGGTTGATCAAAAGCAATAAAACTTGGTTCCTTTCATTCCTAGAAGTAAAGATTGACAGTCCTGCAAGTCAACTGAGATACCCTCTGTTATGCTGCAGAAGTGCTGTTCTACAAGCCAGGATTGTTTTTGGCAAGGTTTGAGCATATTTGCACATAACACACATTCATAAAAGGCTTCTAGAAATTTAGGAGAGATACAAATGAATTTATAGAAATTGCCTCTGTGTCCTGTAGGCTGCTTAAAGCTCAAACCAAGACTTGAAAGATGTCTGCTACCTGGAAAATGTTACTTGAATTTTGTTGACAGATCAGCCTCCTGTGGAATACAAAGCTTTCTTTGAAAAGCTCTTATTTCCTTAAATTTTCCATTATTTTTCTCAAAGCAGGAATTTCTGCTCATTTTTCTTTCTTTGGAAAAATAATCTTAAGACCTTTGCCCCAAACAACATCCACTTATGTCACTTGCTGTTGAAAAATGAGAACCTCAACTTGAAATGTTCCCACTAAAAAAAAAAAAAGATATTTTGAGCCTTATCAAAAGGAACAACTTCAGACCTTCAGTGATATATTTGTGTGTTTTTTGAAGCAATCCCATGTAGCTGGACAGCAGAATTACTTTCTTTTTGTATGGTGGTAACAGTGAAAATTAAAGGTAAATACAAAGCTAGCATGAAGCAATCATATTTAAAATACTGTATCACCATTTTCTGATACAGTCTTATATAGTGCCTCTAAGAGATATGCTTTTTGTTTGCTCTTTCCAATGGCAGCACTCATTTTTTCAAAATTAATCACACCAAGGTTTCTTGGGAGTCTCTTGTCAGGTAAGTTTACTGTTCCCTTGCTCGTGGTCCTTCTCTATCTCTTTATCATTTCCAAACATGAATGATTAAATTGTATGCAACAATTCAGCTGAGGCATGAACAGTGCCTCATGGAATCAATATTAGTCTTTCCTGACACCTATATCTTTCTTTGCTCTGTTCACCAGAGTACACGTGCCTTTGGCTGCTTAACTTTCTCCTTGTACAGAATTCACAACGTGCGAGTGTAAGTGTGTGCTTTCATGCCTCTTTATAAACTGGAAATTCTGGTTTTCAGACTTGACTTTTCCTACATCCAAAACTTAAATTCAATTTCTTATTTATCCCATCTTTCCCCCCTGCCCCTGAGCAGTTAAACTCTCTATGTTATGAATATTTTTTACTTTGCTCATACCCCCAAGAATGTACTGATTTAAATCCTTCTTGCAGTGGTTATCATAAACAAGAAGTGTTTGCTTCAGAAGTCAAGTTTGAGAGAGTGAGACGGGGGCCTGAAGGTTACTTAAATTTTTACAAAAAGACAATTTGCAAACTTACACCTCTGCTTACCAGTACCCAAACAACTAAGCCCCTGCTGGCAGACAAAGTCAATACTAAAATTCCTGCTGATTTCAGAGCAAGAAGTAGAGCTTACGAATAACAAACTCCAGGATGAAAGAACCTTTGTAGCAGAGTAAAGCATTCAACAGAGGTGTGATGAAAGGCTGGCAGTATAAATTCTGGAAGGTTATTGTTCACTCCAACTGGAGTTCATATGGTTTTTGCTGTGAAGCTGATTTGATTTTAAGGTAGGTGGAGGAGAGGGTATAAGTGTGGTAAGGTAAGTATCCTAATGAGTATATACTGAGTTGGGATCTAGATGGAGGCAGTCTCTTTGTGTGGAAACATGTACCCATATGAAATATCTGAGTAGATAACAGAATTGGGTAATAAAAAACAAAACAAGAACAAAATAAACTGCTGTACTGTGAAAGCTCTGCTCTACAAATCAGCTTTAGCAAGCTTATGAATTCCATACTCTTCATTTTAGATTTCTTTCCCTAGTGTCCAGATTCTGCTGTGTATGTTGAGAAAGCTGCTAACTGGACTGTGCTGGATTCACTCAGTGAAGAGACTGAATTAGAGTTCTCAATTTGTATGAGGGCTACTTTCTGTGCTCTGCTTTTTTGGTATTCCAGTGACATCCCCAGGAACCTTGTGCTTTCACAGAGTCACTGAACTCTGCAGTTATCTATTATTTAAGGTCACTCTTTCCTAACAATTAACTTTGTTTAGTGGGAAGTTGAGATTCAATTTCTGCCTTTTTTATTTTGCCTCATCAGTTTTACTTTTTTGTTTAATCTCTGTCCTCTTTTGAAGCAATTCTTGAGTTCCCTGTGACCCTCTTATCTCTTCTATACAGATTAGAATAACCAGGCAATGAATTTTGATGAAATGACAGTTCTGTGTTTTGGAATTTGTATTCCATCAAGGTTGACTCTCAGATGTATGAACTGCATTTCCAGTCCTTACTACAGGCTGTCTGTACCCTTGGGAAGACCTTGCCTGCTGTACTGGTTATGTTTGGCTTGCGTATGGTAAGAAAATTTGTAATTATTGAGACACCTGCACTAATCTAACAAAGGGTTTGCATGTATTAGAGGAGCTGGAGATCAGCTAAGAGAAGTGCATGCAGCTGTCAGGCAGACACTTGGCATCAGGCCTGGGTGCAGCTGTACAGACAGTGAAGATGATGGGATGGGGCAGTGTGGAGAGATGAGCAGTGATGCACGATGTGGGCCAAGCCAGACAGCCCTGGTAGAGTTGTTGAGGCCTCTGTGATAAAATAGATCTGCTCTATTTGACATCGTTAACATAAATGAGAGAAGTTTTCTGCCTTTCCATCTGGCCCTCTGAGTGTGTGAAGAAAATGTAACTTGCATCAGCTTCCAGGTGTTTATTAATGCTCTCTTCCTGGTAGCTTGCGTGTAGTATGTGTTGTTAGTTCTGAATTTGAGTTCGTATATTTCTACTGACTTTCTATTTCTAATGCTACTTACTGACCTATTTACATCTTCTATTTCTTTGACTTTCCGAATTCCTAATTTCTAGGAAGTAGGGCTTCTCAGTGATGTGCCAGCTGCACTGGGAGAGTTGATTTTTCTTGCTTCAAGTAACAAGTGTGGATGTCTGTCTTGATTGTACAGATGACAGCTGAACTATGGCTTACGAAAAGGTCCAGTAACTTTCTTCTGGAAGTCTGTAAAATACACTTGGTGCAGTGTCTTTTGTGAGTGACAACAGAAATGTAAGGTTCTTCTGCTTGCTCCTAACGTACGGCTTCCATAGACACATCTGTTAAGCACACAACTTTGCTGTTACTGTGTTTGGACCATAGCTGAAGAGTCTGAAAGACCATGCGATCTAATAACAAATAGCTAGAAAAGATATAGCATCTCCATGAAGAGCAGATTTGTGGCCAAAGCGTCTGGAAAATCTCTGGCTGCTGCAGCTCCTCGGGGCTGTGTTCTGGCCTCCCTCGGGCTGTAGATGGCACCGTTGCTGCACTTGAAAAGCCGTCAGGGGCTCGCTCTTCCAGGCACCTTATTCCTAAGAGAATTAATATCCTATGGGCTTTTGAAAGCAAGTATTTGATGATAGGATTTGTTAAGGGTTTGACAGACTCCCCTCTCTCTAGAATTAGTATTAGGGAAAAAACATGGAGAGAGGGGTTTGGGTTTTTTTTCTTCTTTTCCTTCGTGCAGTGGTTTGAACCATGTTGGTTATACAGCTCTTTTTCTCTGATAGTGCTAATAAAGACTGGGTCTCAGCTCGGTTCCCAGTGAGTACCTTGAGACAAGGGTTTTCTTAAAGGATTTCCTTATTTTTGTCTTTGAGGTTTCTGTAATATTTTCTGTGATACTGTTAACAAGGCTACTATAACCATAATGTGTTTTAGAGGATACTGAAGATGAAAGCTTATGCTTTTCTGGTTTGTCAGCTTAAACATTTAAATCCATTCTTGGAACTTTCCTGCAGAAAAAGGATGTCACTGGCAAGAAAGGGAATGAGTCTGCTCTGATATGAGGGAGGATGCAGTTTGAGGTCCTTTGGGCTTATCCACAGCCTGAAACAGTGGGAGGACAAAGACCTGAGCTGATGAGTGACCAAGGATCAACAGTCTAAACAATCCAATAAAAATTTGGTTTATGTTTTTTTTTTCGAGTCTTACCTGAGATGTTTTAAATTTTCCTTTCTTAGAGGAACATCTGAAAGTCATCCCTTTTGCTTTGGGAAACTTCTGTTTTCCAAAACAAACAAATACCACAGTTGGGTCTATCTTGTTTTTGAGATTGAGCACTTGAAACTTAAATTAGTGAATGCATCTCCATAAAACCAGAGATCAAGGCTCTCTGAAATCCTTCAGACAATTCATTTCCAGTTGTCCTGGAGTGTACTAAAGGGCCCATAGTTGTAGACATCCTCCTTCCCAAATCTGATGATACAGTGAGGGGAAGCCAAATGGGAAACAGAAGGCGGGGAGGGGGTGGAGGAAATAAAGAGTTACTTATTAGCAATCAGGAGAAATGTTAGTTCTGAAATGGCAAACTGTTTTTTAATACATATTGGAGATGACAAATGCTCCTGGAGCTTTTGTTCTAGATGCTGTGCTGCAGTTGTTGGTATCTGGTTCGTTTATGTCTGACAGATAACCCTGAGCTATTGAGAAACTACTTCTGCATAAAATGCATGAAGCCTTATGCTAAATAGTCTTATTTTTACTCATACATAGCTTTTTTAGTAGACTTAAGCCTGAAGCATGAATCCACAGCCTTAATTAATATTTTAGGTGTGCAATTTAGCAGTTTTGTGATGACAAAATGGCCAAAAAATCCCTATGTGGTTTCATTCTTGTTTAAGAGTCTCTTTCTGCAGGCTGGATTGTGAAGTAAGGACATGGTTCATTAGCAATTATACTGCCTGCTATTGCTTTGCAAAGATTTGATGGGTTGTCTTGGCTTTCCTGCTTCTTGTGGAGAATGAAATAAGGGGGAAGTGATCATTTAAGGGGTTCTATCAGAGAAATAAGGAACAGTTCCTAAAAGCTAAAATTTGATCAGCTTAGCTCAGACCTATGGATCACAGCATGGGCACGTAGGACTTGGCTGCTTGCATCATGTGGGGCATTCTTTAGAAGCTGATGTAGCACAGGGATGGGGTAAGCTGGCTGATTTCTGCAACATTAACTACAGTGTTTTTGGAGCCTTTTTGGAGCAGGTGAGTGCTAAGGTGGTGATATGTCCCTGTACTCTTCATCTCTAAGTAACTATGTCATCTACTAAGGCTGTAAATCATACTGGTTTTTTTCAGACAATAGGAAAAACTAGGCACTGAAATATAATTTCTACTTTAAAGCTCTGTGTCAAAGGTGGTTTTTCAAATGTTAATTAACCCTTAAGTGAGATCTGTTTTTATTTTTATTTATTTTTTTTAAGAAAGAGGAGAAATGGTGGGGGGTGAAGGGGGAATATTTTTATCCAACACAATAGTTTGAATTTATATGTTGTTCATACAGTGTTTAATAGAAAGGACCCTGAGTGATAACTGTAAACGAGGATATTGGCACAGCATCATACCTGATGATAACAGATATTTACAAAACATCTGTGTATCTTCCAGGGATAGGTGTGATTGGTAAAAGATGGGAATAAAACTGTGAAGGATGAAAATAAAATAAAATGAGACGAAACATCTTTCCTGGTATTTGTGTGGAACTGAGAACTGAGGCAGAGCTGATGATTTTTATTTTTATTTTATTTTATTTTTCCTTATTATATTATGAGTCTGAAAAGAGGGGCAGCACATCTTCTGCTGACTTCCACTACGTAAAACCTATCATAATTTATTTGAGCTAGTTTATTGAAAGTTGATGCCAAAAGTTGGTGCCTAAAGTTGACTTGCATTCCTTGTTGATCAGTGTGTACTTGGTTCATTCACTGTTCAAATTATAGCCTAGCTGCTTAACAGGCCACACTCAAAAGATAGAGCTGCACAAGTACACTTCTGCTCAGACATTAACTCATGTTTTTCATGCTCTGGCAGGGGGGTTGGACTAGATGATCCTTCGAGGTCCCTTCCAACCCTAGAATTCTGTGATTCTGTGATTCTATGTTTTCAAAGCTGTCTGTAATATCCTTCATAGGAAGGGGAAGCAAAGACACGAGAGGGTGTTTGAGGAGGATTTTGGCTGATGCATCTCTAGTGACACCTTGTGGGATGTTTCACAGAATCGGCTGAACTCATTTTTGAGGAAGAAATCAACTGAAAGGCTCGTTGGGCAAAAAGCTGCACAAATACTCTAGTTTTTTGAGGATTGTCTTTGCAACTTGTAGTTATTTGACAGGATGAAATAACACAACATCAGAAATGCTATTTGGCAGCTAAGGACAGCAGAGAACTGAAAGATGACACTTGTTGTCGGATGTTTATGGTGACTGATGGATTTTCCTTCAATGCAGTTTCTGGAATTACTACTTTATGAACCAAATCTTCAGGCTTAAAATTGAGATTTCAGAGCTGATAACGCAAATTATTTAAATAAGTAGTTAATCAAATCAGCTAAGCAGAAATCTGGTGATTCTTAGGATTTTCATTGCTGTAGAAATTGCAGTTCTTTGTACATTACAAGCAAAGAATATTAGACCATTTGTCCTAATCTTAACTGATTTTATTGTTGTTGTCTCAGCTGTTGTCTCTTGGATTAATTTATGCTCCAACTCCAGCATAAAGCCTCATTTTAGACCTTTTTTAAATTAGAATGCTGGAAGGATATAGCCATAAAAACCTGCCTTTGGAGAAAACAAAGCTGAGATATTTGCATGTTGCTTTTTTATTTTTTAACCAGTTCATTTTGAAGTCTGATGCTACATCCTGAAGGCGCCCTTAAACATCATCAAAGTGATTTCTCTCTTTTCCTCAACATATAATATTATTACTTAGATCAAAAAGTTCATGTTTACTCCTGCAGTCCAGAAGTGGATTTGAGTTTTCTCAGGTACTCATCAGGACTGCACAGCTCATTATGCACTGACGATGTCTATACAGGCAGCTAGTGACTTGATTCTCTCTTGAATTGTCTGATCTTGTACTCGTGCCTTCCAAGAGACCTAGCAGGTTGAGTGTGCTGGGTAGATTGCCGTGTAGGAAACATTTTGCTGTTGCTACAGAGACAGTTGGAGGTGGAGATAGAATGGAGATTCAGTAGCCTGGTAAACAGGACTTTTGCCATTAGTAATAAAAGGCTATAGGTGTCAGGCTACTGGCCTGACAAGGGAGTGTCTCAGGACTTGCCTGACCTTAAGCTAGCTTTTGCTGTGGGTGTTGCTTAATGGCTAAGCAGTTGTTTATTCCTGATGTAGCTGAGCTTCACTCTGTAAAAACTATTTATATAGTTACCCGAGAACCTAGATGTAATCGTTTAACAAACAGTAGCCCTCTATGTTAGTTGGGGCTGGGGTGGACTGTGGTGTAATTTGAAACTTAAACTAGTAGCTGCGTAAGAGAGAGCTGTCTGTGTTAACAAAACATAAATATAACCCAGAGGGACCCAGAAGACCAGTGATGATCTCCTCCTGGTGAAGAACTTGGGATGCTGCTGATAAGGTGCCATAAACCCCCAGGGGTTTCGGCGTGAAGGTGTCTGGTGCTGTTGCCTTCAGGACCCAGAGGGATGCTGAAAGAACCACTGTAAAGCCAGAGGAAAAAAAAAAAGTGTAGGTACTAGGAAGCTTGTATATGTGCATCTTAACTGTATTAGTAGCCATAAATGTAAGTGGGCTAATAATAATAACAACTTGTGTTTTAGTTAGACTGCTAAGATTTTAATTGGATTAATGGTTTCCCTGGATTTTAGGCTGATGGCATATACAGAACTCTTTATAAGGCAGCTGAAGGTAATTGCTGTTCTTAATGAATTCTTTGGTTGTACAATCGGACCCCTAGTCCTATTCCCTGGAATAGAAAAAGTACCAAAATATTAGTGCTGGTACTAATAGCTGCTGGTGATGCTAAATGAAGACATGAGAAAACTAGCACAATAGGGGAATGGAAGAATTGCAGAATACTTTTTTAACACTTGAATCAATATTTGACATCAGTGGGGTTATTAGTGTAACTGAACTAACAATTGCAAGGTGCAAAATTATGTTGATTTCCATAGTAAATGATGTATTTTGTATCTAGATGTTAAACAAAAACACACAGTCCAGACCTGTTCTGTTAAAAAGCCATCCACAAACTCTGCTATGAAAGAATAGCAGTTTTACAAAGGGGTGAGTTTCACGTCTTCTAATTTATCTGGTCCTTAAGATTTCACAAACAAGTTGGAAGTGTTGGCCAATTGTCCTACAGCAGCTGCTGTGGAGAAATGAAGCTGGTTGATACTCCTTGTATTGCTTTTCTTTTCATTAATGTATATTCTCACTGTCTGCTTATTTCTCCCTCTCTAAGCCTGGCATTTGAAAGAGGTGTTTTAATTGTTGCTCAATTTCATGGTGTTTGTTTTTGTGTCAACAGCACAGGTAGATGGCAGAGGCAGAAGACATTGACTTTCTGGTGTTGCTTCCTGTTCCCATCTCTTCAGTGAAGAAGCAGAACTTACTCAGTACAAAGATGATCCCTAAATCCAACTGTACTCAGTCAGCAGTAACATCTTTGTTGGAGAACCGAGTGCAGTAGGAACATTAAGCTGAGAGATTTTCTTACGCCTCCTGGACGGAAGTAGACAGGTGATGTGACTTGGTGAGGTAGCACTGTGGTTCAGTGGCAGAATAAGCCCCGATTTTATCCTGTGCCAGCTGATCTTCCCCCCAGTAACACGATGCCAGTGTGAACATCCTGGTGTGTCTGTGCTCTGTGAGAACATCACACACTGGGCAGTTACCCAGTTACTCAAAATCCTAACTCTGGCGTTTGTATTCAAGGCAGAAGGCGTCCCCTGTTTGGACAGCCTACGTATGAAACATCCCACGTAGTTTGTAACCATCCTCCTGCTTTCACTGTGCATGGGAGTTTATCTTTACTAGAAACAGTAATTGCAAAAATGACCTTCATGCTTACTGAAAGCAGTAGACTGCTCTGCTCTGACTCATGGAACAAACCCAGGTATTGGGTCATGGCTCACTGCTTGATAACGTTTCTCTATTGTGCTGTGCAGTAGTTAAATTGAAGCCTGGTTCTGTGTCAGAGATGATATTGTAGGTGATGTGTACAATGGTTCTGTCTCTGCCAGCATCTAGGATAAAGTGAAAACTACAAAACCACTGCTGACTGATGAAAGCAGCCTTGTGTTGGCTCAGCTGGGTTTCAGAGCAAGGGCTTTTCATTTCAGCATGTCTTCTAGTTTCAGTTTTAGAATAACAAATCCAGTTTGGATCACGAACCTCTGGCTGAAATAAAAGCAAATACTTTTATTCTGTAGTCGTGTTGCCTCCCTAGTGGATCCTTGGGCTCCCTCTTTGCTGTCATCTTAGCTGATTTTTTTTTCTGTAATGTTGATTGATGTTTTACTTCACTAGGAAATCCCCTTTTTAAAATGCCTTGTAATGAGTCACTGCTGCTGTTTGCTTCAAACTGAAGGGGATTCCAACTATAAAAATGTATTATTGCTAAAATATGATCCTGTTCCATTGCGTAGGTTGTAGTTTAAAACAGAGAAAGGTTTGGGGGAGTTGTAGGGTAAGCAAGCAATGTTGTTTCTAGTTTTGTTTATTAAATTGGGGATTAATGGCAATTCCAGTAAGAAGTAAGCACCTTAAAAGTTTAATAGATCAAAACCAATCTCAAACTGAAAATATTATTCAGCAGTTATGTATCTCTGAAGTTGTGTACAAAAACAACCCAAAAAACCAACCCCAATCCATAATAGTTTGTGTGTTCCCAGTAATAAATATTAAGATTTATTCAGCAAGGAGCAGTTTGATTTGGCCACTTTGTGTATTTTCATTAGGGATTAAAAATTGAATTGCTTTAAAAAAATTCTTTCAGGCAAGGAAGATTGCTTTGACTTTCCTTTTTTCATTATAAATCTGACTATCCTCATATTGGAGGATATTACTGTTGGTTTAGCCCCTGTTGCTTTAAGCTGCAGTCTTCTGAAACTATCACCTATTGCTTTCTTTTATCTGGAGTAACTGCTGCAACTCCCTCATCCTTGAGTTTTGATCACATTTCAAATCTCTGTGTGTACACAAGGAGTTGGAAATTTCAATTTGCAGTAGCTTCAGTGCTGCTTTCTCATATCCTCAAGAGATATCCAGACAATCCACTTACTATGCTTACCCTTCCAGCTCTGGGACTTCCCCATTCAACTCTGGATTTCCTTCCTTATTTTCAGAGTTTACCTGAGAACTTCTACAGGCTGGAATCCAGACTCCCCAGTTCTGCTGGTGATAGCTACCTCTGCGCCCAACACTAGGTGAGCCAACTGTTCTCTGCTGCTTTTGGATTCTGAAAGTCCTCCTGGCATTTTTTTTCTTTCTTTCCCTTGTTCCTTTCTGGTTTTATCTGTCATTTAAACAGTACTCAGCAATTCCAGGTTTACTCTAAGGCTGTCTAGGAATACAAAAAACCCCAAAACCCACAAGAGGCACCATTCAAAACCAAATTCTATCAGTGTTTTCAATGTTTAGGCAGGGAAGATGGCACTTATTGAGCATTAAAAAGGTTGCTGAAGGCCCCACAGTAACATTCAAGTTTAGAAAAAGTCTCACTACTGGTTTTACAGCATATTGCTGTAAAGGAAATAAGTTAATAAAAGCCACAAAGTTGTACGATTTCCCATAGCCTTTGACTAATGCTTTGAGAGAAAGAACATATTAAAAAATACTCTTAACTGAAGATGAGGGGATTTCCTTAGGAAGAACGCTTTTAAGGGGCTTTGCTCTGAACCACTGACCTTAGGAGGCAGTCATTTTCTAATGGCATGAGGAGCTCTGGGACATAGGGAGTTCCATCCTCCAACCCTCAAAATGCTTTTGGCTTTCCCTCTCTTCAAAGGTATTTAAGTGCTAAAGACTCATCAGAATCTTAAGCTCATGCCCTAAGTTGCTTTATTTGCTTAGCTGCCATCCTCTCATGGTAACAAGACCAAAGGAGCTGGGTTGTACTGCAAATACTGTGAACTGGGTCCCTGTGGAGACACTCTGGAAGCTGGCCAGCCTGGCTGGTGCAGGTCAGGCTGCTCCAGTGAAGGTCACTGATGAGTAGAGTCAGGCTTCCCCATGCCCCTGTGCAGGTGAGGATGTCTCAGGGTCCAGCAGTGCAGACTTGCCTCACATTGTGCTGAGCAGAAACTAGTAAGCCTCATCACAGTTCAACACTCGCACGGGTCTGGGGGGTCAGAGCCAGGTTTGGGTGGGTCATTTATCCATGTCCCCAGGGTCCAGAGGCCTGGCTGTGGATCTGAGACATTTGTGTGACCTGGCAGTGTGGCTGTTCATGGGAATTGGGCTGGGAATTTGTGTCTGTGGTCTGGCTCGGACTCCAGCCTGGATAAAATGTGGCTACTGGGAGCTTGACTGGTTGAGTGGGCTCTTGACAGTTCCATATGGTGTTTAGGTGCCTAGCATGGAGTCTGGCTGGTTTGTAAAATTTGGACCCGAGTGCTTTTGTCACTTCTGAAAAGATAAAAGGTTTCATGCATCCTGTAGAAATTGTGAAAATAGCCCATTTATGTAGTCAGATCGCTAAGTGGACAATTAAGGTCACCTTGGCACTTTGATTAAGCTGTGAACTGTTAATAGTCAGATTTTTCTTTTTGTTTCTATGGCCGTTAGTAGTTTTCTCCTGTAGTAGAATGTTTTCTCTGAATAATCCTCTCATGTGTGTTCAGTTGCTTTTCCATGTCCATCTTTGGTTTGTAAATGCTGAGTATGCTTTTTTAGGAAATTAGGTTGAACTAAACCTAAATGCTTCCAAACATTTGAAAGACTTGTGGGTATTAATGGGATATTTATCAGATTCACTTGCTCTCTGCTGTGGTTTAAGGCTTCCTTAAAAATAGGATGTACAGAGAGGTACAGCAAAAGTTTAAGGTAGGGTTATAATTATTTTATAAAGTAGGGAGATGTACATATGCACACACCTATTAATCTTCAGTACTTAATCTTTTCTCTAGGTTGTAATTGCCAGGGAAGTAAAACTGGATGTTTACTACAGCATCCTCGTGCTCCAAACACTTCTCTCTTTTTTTTTTATTTTTTTCTATTTAAGAGAAAAAAAGAAAAGAAAAAAAAGAACCTTATCTCCACTACAGCAAATGGCTTTTCCTTACATCATTTATAAAAATCAGTCGTTTTAACAACATTTTTCATTTCAGTTCAAAGAATTTTTACATTTTCTTGATTGTTCCCCAGTGCCTATACACTGCCTCTGACTATGTTTTATGAGTAAAATCTGAATAACACAAAGGTACAGTTTCCATAAAATTAAGGTCACACGAGGTGGAAATAGCAGCCTGAGATCAGGAGTTCCTTCATTTTTATGGTCTTTTCTTTTGGTAATAGGAAATGGCTCTAAGGCAGTTTTCTTGTAGGACAATATATATGAATGTTTGTCTTTATAGATTTGTGTGTGTGTCTCTGCCTGCTTATGTGCTGGAGAGCTGCATTAGAAATATTTGGATCTGGCTTCTAACAACGAGAGAGCTCTCTCTCTCTAATGTGGTTATTAGCTTTACCACACACTTGTGTGTCTTGCACAACCATATAGTAAAGTTGTAAGCAGATATTATTTTTGATTTCACAAGAAGGGAAAATTAGATTCATATGTTTTATGGGCCAAGGAGGGGGGGGAAACTTCTGCTTCAGTGTTACGATGAGTATTAGTAGTTGTGAAAAGGTCATCAAATCCTCCAGAGAAGCAGAGAAAGAGTACGATTCTCATCTGAAATGTGGTAGACATTCCACCACTCATCACCTTCCTCTCCTGCAAAGCGCTTTTCTTCCTGTCCACCTACAGCCAGGATACCTCCTACCAGATGCCCTCACTTCCTCTGTTTGCCCTTGGTCAGCTGCAAACCCTGCAAAGGCGAACGCATCTTCCTCCCTTCAGCCCCCTGTGCTGATGCCAAATGCTCGCTCTCACAGGGTACATTGGGCCTTACTTCCTTTCCCTTTCATTTTTAACCCAGACTCTTGTAGCTCAGATGACAATTTGCAACCTGTGCTAGTGGTGGTAGCTGACGAAGCCAGGCTAAGGTTCAAGGAGCAGCTTTGCTGTACAATACTGCTTGATGTTATTGTTTATTACCTTCTCCAGTATCATTCTAGTGTTTCCTTACCACGATCATCGACTTCCAATGGTGCTTTAGTTACTGTGACCAAAACCTCTGCTGTGCTTGGATTCCATGGAGCTCTCTCTATACAGAGGGACAAGCAAATGTAGTGAAGAGAGTGGCAGGTTTTTGTAAAGTTTTTTTGACATATTTTGAAACACATGTTTTTGTGCAGTCTGTTTTAGAAAGACAGGTTAGTATCAAGAGTGTGTGCCTTACACTTAAGGTGGGCAGCAGTGGGGTTTGTGATAATCATTCTTTCCAGGATCTTCAACTTAGCTTTGAGCATCTTGCAGGTTGTCCTTTGCCCTTTCTTTGGAGGTATCTGCTCTTCCAGGTGAACGCAGGAACTTGCTGCACTCCCTTGCTGCTGAGAAGAAAATCAGAGACCAGGAACTCAGTTTTGTGGTAGATCACCTTGTTGAGAAAATTGTTTGTGCTATTTTGTAGTAACATAAGGTACATAAGTCCTCCAGGCTCTGTGCATGATCTTATTGTCATAGCTCAGCCAAGAAATAGTAAAGGTAGAAAAGTGTCTGCAGCTTGCAGTTTTCAGCAGTCCCTGAATCTGGGTGAAATGCTTTGCCTCATCCAAAAAAACCCTGTCTCCATGAGGTAAATGTCACATTTTTGCTAGGCCACTAGATGTTGCTTTAAACTTGCACTGACATATAGAGTAGGAAACTTAGTACGGCTTCAGGGTTGACTTTTGTCTCTTGTTAATTGGCAGGCAGGTTAAACTATGTATGGATATGAAAGAAAACTTTCTGAAGCTTATGCAGAAGGAGGAATCCCTTTCACAGAGGATTTAGACATTCTAAAATTAGATTTAATTCCAGTTTGGACCAGAATTTAAATGCTGCAATATTTCACTAAAAAAAATGGTGGTAGAAACTAATGGGTGGGCAACCAGCTGGAGAACAAGGTGACCTTATTGGCCAGAAAAAAGGTTTGTAGTCAGACTTCCTTGACACTAAGCTGTGTGCTTAAAGTTTGTGGAATTGACAGATGTGATGGAAGTGATGTTCTGCTGGGACCTGCTGCTGGTCTGCTGTAAAGCCTGTTTTCACACTTGTTATTATATTGACTTCATAAACATCTTCAAGAAAAACCAGTGAAATAGCTTAAGAATATATTTGAGTAATAATAAAGAATTGATTGAATTGCCATCTAAGACTTCCTAAAGGAGCTGTAGCATTTCCAATTTTCCTGTAAGGAAGAGAGAATTTGTTGTGGGTGGTCTTTCATTCGTGGCTAAGCAGTAAGCCACACAGGGAGCAGGATAAAATGGGTGGGAAGTCCCTTGACTTTTAGTACATCTCGGGCAAAACCCGTTTGACTCCAAACTAAAATCAAAGCAATTCATTAAAATTTAGGGTAGAACAGGGTAACAGAACCTTCCTCCCTGGGATAGTCACTTCTGTGAACACAAAAATGTATTTCAATTCTGTATGAAGTGTGGGTAAGAGGTACCATCACCTTTAACTGTTTAGTCTACCGTAAAAACATGAGAGCTGGGACTGCCTGTCTCATACCGCTACTTCTTGATCTGGGGCATGTGAACCTGTTATTTATATATCTATTTAAAAATGAGAATAGTGGCCAGCCTATTTTTGAGTGAAGCAGAAGAGAGTATTTTAGCTTGACAAAAATGTAAGTGCATGGGAGCAGTTCTCATTCATGCACCAAAAAGAGAGGAGGACAGCTGTAGACAGCCAGGGAGTAGTGCTCGTGTGGAGAGCAGCAGGCTGCCTTGTTTCAGCAAAATGAACTCCTAATGTCCTAAGTGTGGTATCAAAGTATAAACTTAAAACTAAATCCCAGAAACTTCCTAGACAGCAAATCTGTCTTCAGCTGCTTCTTCAGAATATTGGGGTCCCAAACTGTTTTGAGCGCTTTCAAAACTGCTTTTTTTCCACTCTCCTTTCTTTCTTGTAGTGGTCTTTCCTCTCCTGAATAATACTTACATGGCAATTAAGCCCTTTACAAGTCACCCAGGATCTGGTACTTTGGGCTGCTGCCTTTGCTTTATATTAACTTTTCTCTAACTCATTTCCTTATTTCTCCCCTATGGAAAGCACCGAAACAAACAGTTCTTTAGCGGACAATAAAATAATTTGAATGGCAGCCATCCAAACTGGACTTTCTCTAGGTGTGACTTGGGTATGCATAAGAAGCAATGAATTTTTTATTGTTCAGTTATGTATGGTGTAGCCAAAGGGGTTTTCCTCTTCTAAATGGGGGGAGTGGGGAGGTCAGGTAAAAAGATGCATATGTGATTTCTGCTGTACCCCCACAATTTTCCACTGGAGGTTAAGAGAAAGTGTTCCCCCTTCAATTTTTCCATTGACTACTTTTCTCTGCCTCCACAAAACATTTTGTTGTGCCTGCTTTGCTGTGATGAAAATGTCATTACTTTCGTATCACTAACTTTTACAGGAGTTAAAAATGAAACGGTGTAATTGTTTTGAGTCATGGGGGCTGTTAAGCTGGTGTTAACAGGAAAGGAAGGGCCCACGTTTTCATCTCCTCTTCTCTGGAAGCAGCGAGGATGCTGTTCCCTATTAGTGTCTGCAGAAGGCAGCTGTTGCTGCAGCAGGCAGAAGAGCATATCCCTCCCTGTGCATGCTTCGGGCATGGCTGTTGAGAGGAGCTGGAGGTAGCCCAGCATGCCAGTAAATGTGTGCAGCTCAGCATGACTCCAGTTAAAATGTTTGTAAGCATTTGGCATTTTATTCAGGGAATGCTTCCCAGAATGAATTAGCATCTTTGGTTGCTTCTTTTAACTCGCAGGATGGCATGCAGCCTTTCAGATAAGAAGGCACCTGACCTTGAAGGCTTAACAGTCCTGGCTTTGCCTGGTCTTGGATGAGGAGAAATGTGATTATTCCTTGCTCCCCTGTCAGAAACCACAGTGGTGCAGTTGAACAGGTGACGGATATTAAACCCAGGAACAGCACACATGGAAAGTTTTAATTTAGTCCCATCATTGTTGCAGAGCTGACAGATGATGACAACATGACAACAACAAACCCCCCGAACTATTTCCAGTCCCATAGAAATTAAGCACGTTGGTCAGTCTAAAGTTGAAAGCTGTGTTTGAGTGCAGTGAAGGCCAAAACCATAGAAGGCTAAATTCACCATTCTCTGTGTGAATGCGTTGCTGAGAAAGGAGTAATGCTATTCCCTTGTTACTCAGTCATCCAGTGGAAAGAGCATTGTCCCTCAGAGGTGTATCTCTTGGCTAAGATTTCTCTTGCTGCTTGGAAGGATTTGAGTACATGCCACTCACCTCCCGAGACAGTGTTCTAACAGTTTGCTACTGAGCTTGTGCTGGTGGGTTGCTTTGAAACCTTCCCTGTGGAGCCTGTTCTGCTTTTTATAAATGCTTATATAAAGTTAAACTAGAGATCAGAGTAAGAAAAAGTGACTGATGTGGAGCTGAGTGAACAGAACGTTGTTCTGAGAAGTGGAAGGTGTTGGTGCCATTTGTTTTCTTTTAATTTTTTTATTTTAGCTAGGCAGACTGTAAATCTGAACTCTGTTGGTAAATGTCTGAACTGTCAAACTAAAGTCATTAATGTTTTCTTTAACCAAGTAACAGTAAATACTTCATATGTAGTGGAAGACTATTATTGCAAAAGACTGGAGAAATCATCCTGCAACTCCAGCGGTTAAAACACTTATCCAGGAGGTACAAACATAGTGAAAACTCCCTTCAGGGAAAGGCAGGGGAAAGAGTTCAAGCTTGGTCTCCCATATCCTGACCCTGGCCTGTTGTTTCCTCTTCTGTAATTGCAGATGCCTCCAGAATAGTTTTGTTTCAGCAAAACTGCAGTGAATTGAATGTGAATTTGCAAATGATTCCTGTCTGTGTGCATATGAGAAGTGGAGTGTAAATGGTCTGACAGCAAAAGATGCACCCTGCTCTACCAAGCAGCTGTGATATTTCTGCTAGGAGGATGAAAATGCTCTCAGGGCAGTTAGATCGCTCGTATTGTCAACCCAGAAGGCAACAGGGGTATCTTAAAAATGTCAATGGTTTCTACTCCTTAGTGCAAAACTGCAGAGGTTTTGTTGTCAAAACCAAAACCAGTCCAAGAATCAGGCTTAAAGATGAACATTTTCTGAACTCGCCTACTGTGACTCTTTCACTTCTAGGTAACAGGGTGACAGTGTTAATTCTTATCTATGAAACTTGATTAATCAACTCCTGTGTGCAGTGGACTGTAGCCTGAAATGAATAGTATACTCCTGAAAATGCTGCATCACTTCTTGTCCGGGTGAAGGGAAGATGTGTTTGCAGTCTCCACCTCTAAACGCCCTCTTCCTCAGAGAGAAAATGAGATGCGATAACGCAGTGTTTCTGCCTGGGGGCAGAGCTGTTCGTGAGGAGATGGTAGCCAATTGAATTAAGTGCTGGTTCTGTAGGGAAACCTTTAGAATAAATTCTAATTAAAGTGCATTCCTAGAAATGGGTCCCTGACCTATTCCCTGACCTATCTGCCCCTTACAGTAAATTATTCTACTTCTAGATTAATGTTTGTGTTCTATGCCTTTTGAGTTGATGCAAGTTTTCCATTGTGCTAGACCACTGCTTTTCCCACAGAGCAGCTCTTGCTGGTATGTGGGTGTACCATTGTGTCACTGTTCCATGGTAATCTGAAGAACAAGAGGGAATCCTCTGTGGTCTCTTGCAAGCAGTGCTTTCAAGTAGATCTGTGTGGGCTGTGTTTGTTTGAGAGATATGAATATGCTCTCAGCATTAGAATGACTTTAAGAAAGGGGTTTCCCTAAGCCTGGAGTGTAGGTTAAACATTGAGATATATATATATACATTTGCCTCCAAACCACTTAGTTTTCATTTGATTCAGAGAGCCTTCATTGAGGCTAGTGCGTCCTAAGCTAGCAGCACAGAGACGAGTACCTTCACTGAATATGGTGAGTAACTTCTGCATTAATTTGAAGCTCTTATCAGTGGGTCTCTGCCTAGCCTCTGAATGAAGGCATGTGCCTCTTTTTCCTTGTCATTTACCAAAGAAACTTCAAATTATATTTTAGAAATTTGGTGTTTTTTCTAAATGAATTATTTCTTCATATTTTTTATATTTTATATAGAATAGCTATAGCAGGAGTGGGTTTTTTGGGGTTTTTTTGTGCAAAGCTGGACAATGGAGCTACAGGACTAGTGAAGGATTATTGCCATATAGAGTATTAAAGCTATGTCAAACAGTTATTTTGGGGTAAATCTAGTAATACAAAGACTCAGCACACCTGTACTGGGTTTAACTCACCTTCCTTCCTTGGATAACATGTCTGCTGACACCTGTGGAAGTTTTTAGCTCTTCTGTAGAATTTGGGATGTTCCCTGTGCTACTGACTCTGGCTGGAGCAGGTGCAGGATTCCCTTAGCTGGATCGTCATCATTAGGAGATGGACCCTTTATCCACATCTACAAATTGCTTGATGGAATCCACACAGCATTTGAGGGTGGGCTAAGACTCTGGGCTAGTTGGTGTTTTGCTTGCCTTATTGCTGTAAATTGGCATTAATATTGTGTCTTAGAAAAAGATTTGATGCATTCCAACCCTGAATGAGGAATACTTGGAGCCACAATATTATAAATTTCAAGTGATGTGTTTCAGATTAATAAGTATAAATGAGGTCAGCTAGGAGGAATAGTGAGATGAGGTTTGTGTAGAGGGAGAAGACAACAAACATGCACGTGCTTTTTCCCCCTCCTTGTTTTAATGACTTCTTCAATAAAAACTTAAAGCTGCAGTGCTTCTATCCATTGTAGTGAGAAGCAGCTCTTCTGTTTTCAGAACCAGTGTTGTTTGCTGCCCGAGGGCACGCATACCCGTTGAGCCAGGGCAGCTGTAGGAGCTCCAGACTGCTCTACCTCCCCCTTCGCAAAATAAAGCAAATGTTGTCAGTACAAAATGCTTACAGCAAACTATTTTGAAGCCTAGGGAAAGAGAGCTTCTTAAAGGGTTTATCTTCCTTGGACTTGCTTCTGGATCTTTAGTACACCATGATATGCTGCTGGCAGACTCCTGATTCCCAGCAGCAGCAGTACCGTGTTTCCAGAAGTGTGAGCACACTGGAACATATGGAAGGCAACATGCCTTTCTGAGTTTCTTAGGTCTGGTGTTCCTGCCAGCCAAGCAATGCCAAGGTTTCTTTGCAACTGGCTTCTTAGATAGTTCCTACCTTTCTATGAGCTCTTCTTCTTTTTCTGTCTTGGGATTTTGAAGCTTGGCTGGAGAGAATGATATTTAAATAAAACAGAGCTGCATTCCTTATCTAGATCAGACCCTTCTTACCTTCTCACTGTTAAACTTCTGTTCTTGTAGTCATACAACTTTTTGCAGGTAGGTCTGCCTGTATTTTGAGTTCTTTTCTCATGGCTTGGCTTCTTTCCCAGCCACCTGAGCCCTGTACTTGGAGTGATCTACCTCCTTTCTGTTCCTGTGCTACCTCTTCATGCTGCAGTCTCAATTCCGAAGTCATAGGAGTTCATAGATCCTAAGTCTCTTCTCTCTTGATTTGGATTGCCCAAGAAAGTTCTATTATTTCTCTTTACTATCAGTTTCACTGTAGTGAGATCTCCATTAAAAACTGTTCAGAAAAACCATCTTGGGCACTATCAATGCTATCATAGTTATTAATCTTGCTTTTATCCTGCAGCATTTTTCTTTTTCACTTCTGTATTTTATCTCTTAGAAAGTTTCCTGTCCATACTTTGGCAATGAATAATAAAAAAACTTTTTTACTGCATAATTTAAAGGTGACATTTAACAAATACCCAAGTACTTCCTTTCTCATTTTGCCCACCTCCAAAAAACTTGTCATGCTAATTAAAGTTGGATACAGAAAATGAGAAAATACCTTTGGAAAGGCTTATGCAGTGCTGTTCCATGGAATATGCCTGGTTTGCAAGTGTTTTTCTGAAGATCTGTATGTACTTCAGATTTCTATGTATTTGACAAACTGTGATTGCTTGATAAATGAATTTTAAATGAATCAAATATATTTATTGTTGATGCTTTTATTTTCTACTTTTTTGGAACTGATTTATGTTCCATTAACAACAATTTGCTTTCACAGAAATTGCATCAGTAGGTATGTTCAAAGTATCATTGACTTTGCCCCCAGACCTGTGTACACTAATTGGCTTCAGTTGAACCTAACACTTTCCAGTGAAGAGAAGATCTCTTCTAGACATATTAAAAACAAAGAGTCTATGTGCAGTATCTGAAAATCAGTGTCAGGCTGCGTTTAAACATCAGAGGAGCACAAATAACTTGAAAGTTAAAATTTGTTTCAAGACACAGAAAAATGTTGAGATTTCTTTAGGTGACATCTTCGGTTGTCGTCATTCATCTTCTAGCAACTTCTTAATGTGTTGTAAACATCCCCAAAACAGAAAAGCTTAAATCCTCCCCATTCCTGAGCTCATAACCTTATAACAATTAGAGGTTATTATTGTCTTTTTTTTTTTATGACCTCCAATGATGAGAGAGAGAGAGGGCAACAACAGGGATCCAGAGAAGTACTGAGAGTGTTTTGGGGTATGCTGTGTGTGGCTTTGATGGCTTGATGATATTCACAGCTTCCTCTGGTCACTTCTTATGTGACTCTTGCATGTTAGAAGTGGAGTCATGATATTTTTGGCACTGTACTTACAAATTAGCTTGTGTGCTTGAAATGCATCTGTGCAGGTGTCCATGTGGAGTGACTAACATAAGCTCAAGTGCAGAAGTCTGTGTCGCTTGAGCCCTGGGCATGACTGTGGTTGCTTTTTGGTAACAGTTATACCACTGATTTCTACTTGAAGAAGAGATTTATACTCATTGGAGAATAATTTCCTCACTTTTAGATGTCGTTCTCAAGATCTTAAATTCAAAGATGTTTAGAAATTGTTAAATGGACCAATTTTGAAAGAGAGAAATGTGCCTGAAAATTAGTTTTCTCTCTGTTTTAAGAAAAAAGTATTATATATTATATTAATACTATATATAATATTATATATATTGATTTTTTTTTTAACAAGGTCAAGGTCATGTAGTCGAGAGCAGTGTTTTGTACACACCACTTCCACTAGTTTGTGTGTGTCAGCGGAAGCATTTTCACACACCCAGGGGTGGAGGACCAGCACTTGTGGGACCGAAGCTCTGTACATCAGGCACTGCCTGCCTGGAGTCACCCTGCTGCGTGGAGTGCAACAAAGCAAATGCAGAGATTACGCTGCACATTTTCCTTTCCTGGACCAAAGCCAGGGAACCTGCAGTGCAGAGCCTCCCCGGAGTCCTGTCTGCTCTGTGCCGAAAGCCCAGCGTTCACTTCTGGGTTAGAAATAGCGTGTTCAGCTCATTCCTTGGTCTGGTCCACTTCAAGGGGTTTCTGTGGTTTGGGGGTTTAATTTACTTCAGCTGCTGCACGGTTTGAGATGATCTCAAGAAATGTAAACAGCCTGCTTATGAAGTTGTGGCTATCACAGCTTCGTGGGAGGACATCTGTGAGTTAAGTTCTTTGGGGTGATTGCTGTTCTGTATCTAGTGTTACCCTAACCAAGGACAATTGTCCTTCATTGTGGTATCTGTTTTACGTGTTCAGCATTAAATCTTCCTGCATGACACAGGGCAGGTACCAGTTTCAGTTTGTCTGAACCAGATTGGGTGAGATAGGACTGAGGAACCTAACTACTCTTTATTTTTGGCAAGAATCAAGCTTCAGGTTTTAAATTTTGATTAGAAACTGGCTAATATTGAAGTTTCAGCACTTTATCAGGAAACAGCGGGGCAAGGAGAGAACTGGCTGAACTTGCTGTGTTTGTGGCTTTCTCTCATGCTGCATTTACGTGGCTGAAGCTGCATTTTCAGCAAAGAGCTTTGGATACAAAAGCTGGCTGCAGTGCACACCAGTGCTGTTATGAGTACCAGACCCGGGAATATCTAGGTAGGAGGAGATCACAGAGATGTTACATGTTTGACTTCTTCAGAGCAAAAAAATCTTGAAGGCTTTAGTCCTGTTTCAGATCAGCTTCAGTGAGTGTTGCTTGGGACTTCTTTCATCAAATGCTTTTTTAATTTCCTCGGTTGTTCTTCCATTTTGATCACATTTACAGTAATAATCCATTTCTCCCTCCCACTCCTCCTACACAACAGCCACACACAGATAGTGTATAACCTGCTGTCTTGTTTATCAACAGCATTTATGATTATGTATGTTCCACTTTGTTTCGGGGCTATTTTGCAATGTGGGTAATACTTAAATGAGGTAAGTTCAATTGGCCTGGCTGTGACAAGCCCTGGATCTTTCACAATACAGAGATGAGTATCAATGAAAGGGTAACAAATGTTTGTTTATGTTGGTGGTCTGTGAAATTGGATCATTGAATCATTTTACTAGGCAGTAGAACCAAACTAAAACTCTCCTTTCCCTTCTCTGCCTCTTTTAGGCTGGCTCATTTATAACATTCATTTTACATTGCATTCCCACTAAATATTGCTTTGGTACAACTGAAGAATAAGAGAATTACAGAGCAAGTTTGGGGAGAATGAGCAAAAGGTTGGGAAAATAAAATGCTCTTAAGCTAGAAACTAGACTTTGAGAAAGAAAAAGAGAAGGGGGCAAGAGCAGCGCAGGATTTAACATTTACAGTTCAGATGTCTGTGAAATGCATTTTGGATAACATTTTTGAAACTCCAGCATGATGAGTGCCTGTCTGGCTGCAATCATTTTTAGAATGAAAATTTTATTAGAATTAGTGAGTTGTCTTATCGTTGTTGAACCATGTATTTTTGTTTTTCAATGCAAATTGATACTTCAACCAAAAAGTGCATTTTTGGCCTGTTTGGGTGTATCTAGGAAGGCTTGGAGCACTGATAGATGTGGTGGGTGAACGCCAAGGGAATTTGGCACACTTTTTACCAAACATTTTCAATTATTGCCAGACTGCATAAATCTGTGAGCAAAACTGATCCTGTTTTATTTCAGGGTGTTCTTAAAAGCCTTGACAGAAAGCAGAAAATATATATAATTCTGAGCAATCCTTTACATGAGCATGCTAACCCCTTATTTTCTGCAGAGCCTTAATTCTTTGAATTGGCTGAATCTTATCCACCTTGCTTCAATTTGTCTGATCTAATAAAAACCTATTAAATTGCATATTATAGTTGCAAAAACTTCTGGTTGTTTTAACAACAAACATTTGCATGTGGCACAATAACCTAGTTGCATCTTTTTCGTTCAGATTCGTAACTGTAGGTTTAGATGTGGCACAACTTGGGCTGCCAACACAGGTCGGACTCATTGCAGTAAATTTTTTGTTGTGAAGGATAAAAAATGGGGTTTTTAAATAAATAATTTAAAAAAGCATTTCAGAACTGTCACACTTCACAAAAAAAACCCATGAGAAAGGAAAGGCAAAGCTGTTACTCTGCATCAGTGGTTTGGAAATCAGCGCAGGCAAATCAAAGCAGGTGGCAGTGCTGCTGAGCTGGCACCAGCCATATATTGAACTAGGTAGAAGATGGTGAGTGTACTCCCATGCTATGATAAGGAAGTGGCTTCTGACAGGTGGGCTGGTCTCTATAGACATTAAATCGAGGTGCCCAGCACCGAGGGGCACGCTGCAGAATCTGCATATGACTAAGAGTCAGGAGGTACGTACAGTGGACCTTGTCGAGCCCCAGGGGAGGGCACCCCTCACCCACCCCAGCAGATGTTGGCAGTAGGGCTTCTGGAGAAGTGCTTGTTTATGCTGCCTGGGTGTGCAGCTGGGCCATGCAGCTGCCTTCTGAGCATTTCACCAGCTTGGCAGAGCAGGGCTAGGGAGAACCTGGAGCACCCACTGTGCAATCCTAGGGAGTGCACAGCAGAGTGAGGATCAGTGGTACTGCAGAACCAGGAATGCCTAATAAATAAATACCTTTTTCTATGTTCTTCACTGTTTTTTTGTTTGTTTTTTCTTTTCAGGATTTCAGAACTTTCTTTGCTTCTTGCACAAATTCTGCCAATGTAGATACCATCTTTTCCATAACATCTAACCTGTATTCCTTTAACGTGGCCTATTTTTCAGCACATGGGCTGCAATACTGTGCATAACTGGGCAAGTGCACCTGAGACTGCTGAAATGTCTGAGCCCAGCAGGATAATTTAGAGATGGAGTAGCACTTGGGATTCTGTGTTGTGGTTTTTTTCTTTTAAATTCAGACCAGTATTGGTAGGATTTCATTTAATCACTTCATTTTATTTTTTTGTTGTTTCAGTGGTGGTAGGAAGTGTTCGTTCCAGGTCAACATTTTTCAAATTTTATGTTTTTATGTTAGACACCTAAAAGCCAAGTTTAGGCACTCTAAAATAAGGCTTAATTCCCATTAGTACCCAGTGTCTGCAGCTCCCATTGAAATCAAACAAATACAGCTTTCCATACTTCAACATGTTTTAGTTATGATTAAACAGACACTCATAAAACTCAGACAAGCTGGAATCAAGTTTCACATGAAACTGAATTGACATTTTTTTTTCTTAATAGGATCCTTGTAATTAGTGATTACCAGATGCATTTAAAATGTGTGAAATGCCTGCAGGAATGGGAATTACGAGGGGGGAGGGATGCCAAACACCTCAGATCTTCTCCTGGCACCCTTTCATTCTAAATTTCTGCTCTGCACATAGATGAAGCAGCATGGTTTCTATAAAATGTTCAGCTGTGGTTTCACATTAAGCTGATGTTACCAATAAAGAGTGACTTGTAATTGAAAACTTATTTGCTTATAAATAGCAGGTTTGCTCTTGATGGCTCCCCACTTTATTTCAGTGATCACGTTGCTGTCCTTATGATAGGTATTACAAAACCTGCCTGTTTTCTAATCCCAGCAACTATCGTGATGCTAGTAGGTGTCATTTTGATCTAAAGAGAAGAGTAAGACTTCTGGGCTTCTTTTCTGATGAACTAGAGATGTCCCACATAGGCTGAAGCAATATGCCCAGGGCTGTTACCAGCCTACAACACAGGAGCAGAATGACTCTTCTGGATGAGGTGGCATTGGCTCACTCTTTGTACCATCTGTTCTCTTACTTGCGATGGAGAGGTGGTGGTACCTCATAAAACAAAAAAAGCTTGGTTTTTTAATGTTTGGAGTTTTCATCTGGAAGGGAATATCTAAACGTGGACTGCTTGCTATTACCCTGATGTTTCCTGTTCTCAGGGGTGTTTTCTTTCTTTTTCTTCTCTCCTTTATCTTTGGAAATGTGGTGCTGGACAGTAGCTGGTCCTGACCAGAGGGAAGCTTGTTAGGAGCTTGTATACTTCTTGAACAACACACTCCTGCACAATAACTCACATTACTCCTTTTCTTTTCTCTCCAAGTGATCTAGATCAGACTCATTACTCAAATTCTCTTAAGTTTGGAGCAGTTAGTTTTACAGGACGCTTCCATGAAGCATATGAATTTTCTGATCAATGTGAGTACATGCTTGAACTATTTAAGATAGTTGATTCTTTTAGGATTAATAATAAAAAGCCCTTTTTGCAACACCAATTGGTGGACTTAAGAGAGGATGATGGTGGGAAGGAGGAAGTAGATTCTTGGCTTGCTTGTCAGCCATTTATTGGTATACGAAGAATAAAACAAATACAGCCAAGACATGGTTATCTCCTTTCATTGTAATAATGTACTTATTTTTTTCTTTCTAGATTGTTAATCTGTTTCTTCCCCTCTTAAAGTCTGCTTTTTTTTTTTTCTCCCTGTTTCTAATAGATTCACTGTGAGGAGCTCAAAAAGAAGGATAAAGATGCAGAGGGTCATCTAGAATTGTGCCCCCATCAATGTGTAGAAATGGAAAGGTATTAACAATCTTAATTTTACATGAAGAGATGTCTTTTATTTTTATTTTTTAAAAAGTAATTTGCATTATATTGTTTGAAATACATAGTAGATTGTTTCCTGTGTACGTCAATTAATTCATCTTCCAGAGACCCAGGTTAATACTTTTTTTCTGCTGTAATCTGTCCTGTGGAGATCTGCATCAGTTCTGTTTAAATAAGCGAAACTGGGAAACTTTCTGTACTGAAAACAGAATTAAGAGAACAGTGTAAGTTGAAAGGGACCTCTGGAGGTGATCTGGACTCAACCTCCTGCTCAAAGCAGGGCTGGTTAGGTCAGGTTGTCTCTAGGTGAGGTTCAAATATCTCCAAGTGTGGAGATTTCACAGCCTCTTTGGGCACCTGCTTCTTCATGAACAAATATTGGTTCTGCTCCTGATGGCAGCAGAAGATGTTGTACTCTAAGATATAAAGGTCACATTATGGCTCTAATGAGGCTGTGATGATGTCAACACCTTTCTAAGACTGTCAGTGAGTAGGAGCTTTAAGGAAATGAATAGTGTTGAGTACTGCAGCGAGTGCTGCTATATTCAGCAAGATAACCTCTAGCCAAAAAAAAGCCTTAGATGTAGCTGAGAATGATTAAAGATCGCTTTTAAAAAGTAATAAGTATTGTGTGTGGATTTGAGAGGATGATAAAAAGAAAAATTGTTTTATGGTAACTGTAGATAGGGTAGGATATTATTTTTTAAGCTTCCCCATCTTTCTTCCTGTAAGAAGCATTTACACTCAGGTTAGTTTATTGGGAAATAACTGGATTTGAAATCCCTTGTGGGCTCGGATTTCCCGTTTATTCAAGGCATTGTGAGCTGCTGCCAGTGTAGTTTGACTCCAACCTGTGTCTCTGAAGGGAGGGAAGTGCCAGGTTCCCATCTGACAGTGGCACCCCTGGTGAAGCGGTGTGCCTGTTGCTGGCAGTTCAGGCCTGGACCTGTGATGCAGACAGCCATGCAGCCAGCTGCTTCTGCTTTCAGCCTTGCTGCCTAACAGCTACCACAGGCAAGAAGTTGACTTGACTTAACAGAGCTGGTGACCCTCCATTGGCTACTGTATGTTAAATTTTCTGGCTGCTTTTTGAAGTGGTGTTCATCTGTTTATTCTGCTTGTGCTGTTAGTAAATCACTGAAAATACCTCAAGTCTGTGTGGGAGACACTGACCCAAATGAATTGTGGACTTCTTTTCCTTTGAGGGTGCAGCCCAGATGTGAGCCCAGGTCAGTAAGGCATTGGCATCCACAGCCAAGCTGAACTAGGAGGCAAAATAGGCTGTGCATAGGTCTGGTTCTGTTTGTGGTGATGCCTGATTCAGGAAGAGAAAGATCAGTGGTGTTAAGTACCAGTTAAAAACATCAACCATGTCATTGCATCAGAATCATAGCTTTCTGCAGAAATGAGTACCTGTAAGATCCAAATAGGCTCGTGGTGCTTAAGCTTTATCTGTGAAGCAAGCAGCCAGCCAAGCTGTCAAGCTAGGATAGTGTCCTAAAAGGGATGCAAGCTTTTCTAGCCATTGGTCTGCACAGAAAAAGAGCCAGCACTTGCACATCTAGATTTGACTCCCTTCTTGTTTTTTAACTCTCAGTTTGCAATTCTTTCAACACTTCCCTGCCATCTCCCACCAGCTTTCTGCATGCATGTGTTTCAGTGGGGGAATTCCTCTGCTCAGAAAGCACGTGCTGCTTGGAGGCTCTGCTTGGCTGAGCTTTCCATTCGATTGACTTTCATGGCAAAACTTCAATTCCCTTTCCACTAGTGATTCACATGCAGCTACGTGAGTCCTGGGTGATGAGTCTGGGTGATGGTGCTCCATTTACTGTTCTCCAGGGAGAGTCATCTGTAACTCGCTCATTTAAAGCCCAAGAAAGCTGATGAAAATAAGTTAATTGGCGTTGCTGAGGTTTGAACTCAGCCCAAATGCTGTCCGTTGGGAAGAAATTCAATTATGGTCTTGGTAGTATAATTAAGTAGAAGATCCATGTAGAAGGGGAATGATGTTACTTTCCTGATGTGCAGGCTGTATAGGGTACAGAAGTGGGGCAGCAGCACTGAAACCCAAAGGACAGGAAGCTCCAGGCACGGAGGGTCACAGCACCGTGTGATGAGTAACGTGCCATTTAATGTGAACCAGCTAGTCATCATCTTCTTGCATGTTGCGTATTTGTTGAGGGAAATAGTCAAAGTCTGGGAGACACTAAGAGCCTGTACATCAGTAGCTTCTCTCTTCACTGGGATGGGACAGATTATAGGTGCAGCTTCAATTAATCCTGTGCCCTCTTTTTTTTTTTTTTTGGCTTATTTTCAGAGAAACCAGGTGTGTTCCCGTTATGAACATGCACCTCTTTTGCTGTTGTGATTTGTGTAATTCTTAAAATTAAGCAAAACTATTAAAGAATAGTTGTTTCTGTGCACATTAACAGCACACAGCTTCTCCAGATGTGGCATTTGACAGCCAAACAGCTGCTGGCTATTAAATGTGCCTTAAAAGCTCTATTCCTTTGTCGTAAAGGGAACAGAAGTGTAGGGACGTTTATGGGGTGATAGGCAGATGTTTTGGCTACATCAGATTTGAAGGAAAGTTTAAGTGGTTTCTCTGCCCTAGTTGCAGTACATACATGTTTTAACCCCTGTCATACACCTTGCCTTATGGACCTCTCTTCATGGGACTGGAGTGAGATTATTTCTAATCTCACACCTCCCAAACAACAGTGCCAGCACTTTTTTTTGCAACATCTGGGACATCTCACTCTGAAGACAATGCAGTTCTGATGGGTGGTTCTCAGCTACACTTTTGAAATCCTGAGTGAACTGGTTTTTGGTGAAACTTGAGTTAAAAAATTAAGTTGAATTAAGCTGGAAATAATTTGAAATAACGCGTAGCTCTTTTTCCTTAAAAAACCCTTTCTTTTTAATTATATCCTTGTAATCAACAAAGGCAGGTGTTCTTTTGGTGTTTGTACCAGTGCAGTGCCCTTTATGCCCAATAAACTGGTTTTTATAACGGCCAGTGTGAGGTGGAATGTAGAAGTAGTGGAGCTCAGTTTCAAGAGACCTGGCTCACATTCCCAAACCTGAACTCTGAGCGGAGATCTACTCACTGGGTGTTGAGTACTGGAATAGCACCTCATGGTCCTCGGGGAGCTGCACCATATTGTAACTATTCTCTGTCAGCTCAGAATCTACTCAACTTGTAAGAGCTCGTGAGGATGCAAAACTATTTTTCTGTAACAAAAGTATTTTTGTTTTCTTGGCAAAATTTTGTTCTTCCCATCAATTGTTGGATCGGAAATTCTTTGTCATTAAGTCTTAACTGGATAAGATTTTACTTGAAAAATCCCAATGTATTTACATGAAAAAAAACCCCCTAAGAATTCTACAAAACTGAATTAAGAGAGCCAATATCCCATAAAATCATATGGAACGTAAAAGAATAGTCTAGTTCTACAGAGAAGCTGTCATTTTTAAGAGTTACATGCCTAATTTTACTCCTATTTTAAGTCTATTTCTATCATAAAGGAGATTAAATATTCTGTAATCTAGGTCTCATTTTCTCTTGTATTTTGAAGGCCTTTTCATGAAATGAAGTGCCTTATCATCAATAGGGAGACATTAGCTGAAACGGTTGAAATTTGCCATGGTTTTTAATTTATCCAAACCAGTCCATCCTCCATAATTCAAATGCAGGAATGTATTTTTTTCATGGATCTGCTCCTTAGGCTAAGCCAAGCAAGAATTCTACATCCCAAATGCCCACCCAAGGGGATGAAGCATGTATTTAACCCCTAGACTCTGGAATTCATTTCCTGTCAAAATATGACTCTGTGGTGTTGGCGTCTGGCCGTAAATCCTGGCTTAAAACCTTTTTCCACAATCGTTTATGGTGTGTATTTGTGCTTTCACCAATCACAGGAGAATGACCCCAGCACACCAGCCTTGAAATTGTTATTTCAAATAGTTATATGTCTTCAGTATTAGTATTTCCCAATAAATGCCTTGGGATGTGATGTAGAATGTCTGTTGTTGCCATGTAACTGGTGTTAATAAGTAGTGATACCGATTTCCAGTGAAAACCAGGGAGAGCCAAGAGCTCACAAATGGTGCCAGCTGCAGAGCTGGAACTCTGCACAGAGCTTGTACCTGGCTATTGATAAACACATTTTTTGGCCATTGATCTATGCTGCTATAAGCCCAAAGCATGTGGCTCATCAAAAGAGCATGGGGCAGGCCCTCAGGAGCTGAAGTGGTTGCTGCTCCATTATTAAAGAGTATAATAGTGGGAATTGTTCTGTCTTCTGCTTCTTCCCCTGACCAGGAGAAGATGGACTGCAAGGAGTGCCTTGATTCTATTAGAAGCCGCTGGTGTCCACGCCTCATGTTTCCTTTCTGGTGCCATCATATTCTAGATTTAGTGATAGATTTGGGCCAGTACAGGTTTTGCTCTGACTCAGCTACGTGCATAATTTTAATAAAATTCCCTGTGCATGTACAACCAGCACGTCATTGCCTAACCCTGTGAGGACAGGCAGACCAGCATGGTTTATTTAGCTGGGTGGCATTGATCTGTGTAGGAATATCAGTCCCGTTCACGTACAAAGCATGTGTTGGGCACAATTTTTGCTCTGGCTCCCAGCTGAAAAACTGAATGCAGCCATGTATAAATAATGACTTACAAGAAGCTGATAGAGCCTAGAAATTGAAATGGTGCAGAGATGTACCACAGAGCAAAAAGTGAACACCGTTTTAAAGGCAGCTAGGTGAATAGGTGGGAGAAATTAAAATAGCTTCAATTTGTGGTGAATAGTGAGTCTCCAGCTGTGAAATCTTGCATGGAGATGGCAACTTGCAAACCAAAGAGAACAGCCCTATTTCTGGTTCTTGGAGGACATGGCTAGAAGGATGTTAGCAGATATGATATGGAAATTATGAGTAAAGTTGGGCTCTCTTCTTTTCCTGCAAGCTGCTGAAACTTATGCTGGGAGACCAGCTTCTTTCATTACATCTGTAGGTTCTGCTTCCAAGTGAAATCTCTTAATTTTCCCAAAAAAAGAAATTCTAGTAACTCACAGTTTACAAAGAGGAGTTAATATTCTGATCTGTTACTGGCTTCTGCATTAATCATAGCATGCTATGTAGGTAGGATGAGTTGTGTATTTTTTATATCTTTATATACTTCAGAAAGCTTTTGCACATAAAAGGGATGATTGATTTTAAAAAACATAAAGTATATCTCCTAAATATGAATACAGTTAATTTTTTTGAGGTTTTTTTCTAACAGATTGCCTATTTGCATGACTTAATTATTAAAAACTGAAATACCTGAATTTTAGAAAATGTTGGTAGCGGTGTAGAACAATAAGGGTATTAATGGTGCAGAAATGTACCTGTGAACTTCACAAAACCAAAAGTAGTTTTGAAGAGGTGGCTTTCTGCAGAAGCTGAATGCTGTGTGCCCTCTAGAGCTCTGCAGGGGAAGCTCAAGGAGTCGCCAAGAACTGTATCGTTCTGGGGTAGCTCCTAATCAGCAGTATCTTGAATACGTATTCAGGTGCTCAGATCATCGCTCTGCTCCCAAAGTCCAGACTGTAAAAAGCATCAGGTATGATTAACACTTTACATCATAAGTATTTCCTTCAGTTATCAAATGGGCTAATATTGAAATACAGATAAATGGAGTAATGCTTTCTGGGCAAAAGACCTTAGACTAAAAACTGAGGGAAAACCAAATGCACTGAGAAATCCAGTCAACAAAGTAAATTTCTGATTTTTATGATGGTGTCAAGTCACATGGATATTCCAGAGCAGCAATCAGTTGGTAGGGATTTGAGTCTTTTGCAGTTCCCTCTCTTTTACCCAGGCAGGCACAGCTGGTTTCTGCTTTTGCCCAGGTGCTCCTAAGCCCAGAGAGGAGGATGCAGAGACAAGGTGGGAGCAGCCAGAGGTGAACATCATTTACAGCCAGTGTCAGGCATACTGTGGGGAGCAGAGCAAAGGAATGAACACTTCCTGGCTGAAAAGAAATATTTAAAGCCAGCCCACCATCTTTATGGGGTATTTCCGAGCTTGATTCACGCTCTGATCTCTGGAGGCTGTGGTCACACACCTCCTCTCACTGTGGCTGAGCCAGCAGCACAGATGAGTGCAGCTTGACTGAATACTTGCTGCTGCATCCTACCAGAGATTGCTGCCCATCTTTTACTGTCCTCAGGATGGCACCTAGACATTGCTCCTTTATTTTGAACAGCACTTTCAGTCTAAGCTGCTTTATTTGATGTAAAAAGGTTTAAGAAAACCATGGCTATTTTGACCAAGCCGTGTGAGTGGGTTGTGCTGGCAGCTGGGGATGGTAACTTGCAGTAGAAAGGTAGTCAAGGTGGAAAGTGGCTGGGGTTGTAGAGGAGTTAAGTTCTGGCTGGCTTTGTTAGAGCTTGATGCGTGACTGCAACCCTGGGCAAAGAGAAAAGTGCTCTTTACCAGAAGCCACTTGTAGGCCAGAGTTTTTTCTCTCAGCTAAGTGGTGAGCTGGTTACTGTACTGATCTTGCACAGGAGGTGTGTGGAGCATGGAGAGAGGAGAGCAACCAGCCTACCTTTGGTTATCTGAGCACAGATGAAACAACTGAAGTTTTGGAAGCTCAGTCTGAAAATACTGGCCTGTGGTTTTAGCAGCTCTGTCTGAAATCCCTCGGTACTGCTCAGTAATGTTTCACCTTGCTTTACTTAACCTCTCCCTCCTTTTTGCCACGTTTCTAGGGGCTCTGAGGAGGCTGGCTGCAGCAATGATTTCTCCCTTACTGTGCAAATATAATTTCATGCTCTTTTCCTAAAACTGCACCATGAGCAACTGCTTCTGTGCTGTGGCTTTTCAAATCTTCCGAGCATCCCCAAAAGCGCAGAGTGCTCTGCAGAGCAAGTATTCGATTCAGTCACACAAGGCAAGGTCCTGCTGCCTGAGAATGTATTGTCTTGGAACCTCAGCACAGAATTGCTTAAAAAAGAAAACTCGCTGCTTGCACTGGCCAATCCAGGATTTTGCAATAGATGGTGAGACAGAAAAGGGCTGGATTTCTTTCGCAAGGTTGGTTGATTTCCTTCTGTAGTTGTCTTCATGAGCTGCCACGTGGTGCCTGTGCTGCTGGGGTTCACCTGCCACCCACACCCAGCTGTGGCTTTGAAAGCTGCCACCAGTGTTCAGAGCAGCTGCAGCCTGCTGCAATGAAAATGTGCATGGGGAAGGGCTTGCTCTTAATCCCTGTGGCTGTAAAAGCGAGTTATGGGCAGTTGAAGTGGTCTGACAAAAGACAATACTCTCTTCAGTTGGATGCTCTGTTTCTTTGAATTCACGCTAGTTGCTATATTGATTTAATAAAAAAAATAGCAAGAGGTTAGAAGAAATATCTTTTCGCAGAGAAGAAAAATCACATGCTGTGTTCTAGTGCTTCAGGACCTTCCAGTGCTGAAAAACCCTGGTCTTGGTTCCCTGTGTGCAAGTCCTGTTTCCGTATGCCATGGGTCTGGCTCTCAGAACACATCCAAATAATCTTGTTTCTGCCAGGAAACTTTTTTTAGTGCAGGCAAGGCTTCAGGGCAGCTCTGTGACTGCCATGACATTCCAGCTTGTCCAACTGTTAGGCAGCATGTCAAAAAAAATAAATCTCTTGAGTTTTACTTGCCCTTTTATTTTGGTACCTCTCCAAATGATTTTGTATTCATGCTTAATGAAAATACATTCCTGTTAGAGTCTGTGCCTTGTGAAAATCGAGGAAAAAATGAATCATTTTATGCTGTCAGCACGAAATTCACCACGCTTATTTACTCTTGTGATTAGGATAGATGGGTTTGTTTATTGGATAATTTTATCAATTTTCCTTCAAGAGTTTTTAGCGCTGGAAGGTCCTGAAGCACTAGAACACATCACAAGAGTTTCCTCAGCACCTGCAGTGCAATCCCTGTGGATTGCCTGGCTAAACTGCAGTCAGTGTAACTGATAAATTCTTGCTGCTTTCAGTTTTTCTGGTACTTCAACTGAAGTATTTTCTGCCTAAATCAGGAACTAATCTTGCTATAACAGGTTGGTGCTTCAAAGCCTTGCAGTTTGCTTTCTGGTCGTGCATTCTTTATATTTAGAGGTGGTTCAAGCTGAGTAGAAAATGATGGTCTGAACTTGCAAAAGACACAAGGATTTCTTGAAAACTTGGGTTGGGTCTAGGGCTTGTTGGGGTTTGTTCTAATTATGCCTTGGTCTATTCTCTGAAAGACACGTTCTGCTGTTATGGTGTATGAAGTGAATTAGCCCCAGTTGCCAGGTAGTTCTGCAAATACAGAGCAAAGCCGTAAGTGCATCTAAGCCCCATGTGTCCTTGGCAGACACTGAAGAAAAAGAATTTTCCCACCAGACAATATAAGTTTAGTGTTCACAACAGAGCAATTTTTACAAGATATGAAGGTTTGTAAAAGGAACTTTCAGGAAAAAATAATTGAAGATGCTCGTCAGGTATCTGTTATGAAGTTTTATGAAAAACAAAATGTGCCATCAAAAACATTTGTGAACTGAGGGCCTGGTTTTGAAGTTCAAAACCAGTATAACCATTTTGATTGCACTTTTGTTAAGTTCCATATAAAATTCTTGAAACTGCAGGTGAATGGGTGGAGTTGAGGGTTTCAATACAATCCTCCAAAGGGCTGACTTGGGTTTTGTAGACACAAGGTAGTAAAATTCATAAAGACTGTTTTAAATGAATTTGTGCCACGAAGCACTTAGAGGTTGCCTGTGTGACATTGCTCTGGTGCTTTCTGGTTGCGTACCAGGAAGGAAGGCAGTAGGAGCTCGGTGCAGGGCTGCCTCTGCTGTCTGCATTGTCACATTCAGAAGAGAGATGACAAATTCAAATTCCACACTGCAAGTTTTGGTATGAAGTTTAACATTGCTGTTTCTTTCTAAGCAGGTGTGAAAGTAAAGAGCTTGATGCTGAAATAAGGAACCTTATAGAGAAGAATAGCACTTCCCAGTTGTGTGAAGACCCCGAACCTATTGCCCAAGAGAGTCCAAACCCTCAGAGAACTTCGTGTTCCCTTAAGGTAAGCACAGTCTGCTTTTGCAATGTTTTTCTGCCAGGAAAGAACATTTGGGGGATGTTCCCTGGGTGACTTGATTATGCAGGAAACTTTCTGATTTCTGAAATGATGCAATGAACTTGATACATTTTTTTTTCTGATACAGCTATTTTCTGTTATGAGGAAGACCGAGGGAGGAGATAAGTTTTATAGTGCTTTATAAGGGCGGCTAAACCCACTGCTTGTCCAAAATGCCACCCTCTGTAGCCTTTGGCTAATACAGATCCCCAAAACTGCCTGCCCCAAGAGCACTGGCATTTCTTTAGGTGGTTGCATTTGGTAGTTCTGATTTAACTGAGGATGAACAGAGGTGTGGGGGACAAAGATCTTCAGGAGTGTCAGAAAGGCTTTCAGATAGGAAGAAGGGAGAAGAAAAAAGATGATTCAAACTGACACTTCTGTGGTATTCCCAACAGAAAATTGTAAGCCACCTGCTAACATGGTTGCCTTATCTTGCAGCGAAGCAGCGGTTAACAAGCATGACAGAAACTTGTTCTAGGTTTCCCTCTCGGTTTCTCTCCTCTCCCCTGAAACAGCAAGCTGCTTTTCATCTTGCAAGAGGAGGACAAAAAGAAATTCCTGGTTTTTGTAAACTGGGAAAGGGAGAGGGGTGCAGAGAGGAGTGATTAAGCCAGGAATGCCATCCACCTGCAAGGGGTGAGATGACACACGTACCTGCCTGTGTGACTACACCACAGGCCCGGGGGCAAGGCAACCTCAGGAGGCTGCACCCCGAGGTGTGGTGCAGGAAACTGATGGGGAGGTGAAGGAGAGATGACTCTCTTCTATGAAATCCGGAATTACACAGAGCTCCTTTCACATGTAAACCGCCAGCTCCATAATGACGCATGACCTCGGGGCACGGAGCTGAGCCGAGCCCAGGGCCAGACTGGTGGGATTAGAAACAGAGAGAGAGAAGCCACAGGGAGGAGAGGGGATTCCCGGCCCCAGGGGAGGAGTAAGAAGAAACAGAAGTCAGTACAGAATCGAGTAGCACTGAGCTATGAAATTACAGGGCAGCATGGCAAGCCACAAATGGTCTGTGGAAACACCTGGTCCCCCTGTGTCAGCCTCCCTGCACCAGAAGGAGATGTAGGAAAGTGTTTGGGGGGTGCAAGGAGGAAAAAGGATGTGCTCCCTTCACCTGTTTCCGTGGGGTGCTCCAGCACTTCACACACAATACCGTGGCAGTATTTCATCTGTAGTGCCCTTACGCTTTTTGCACTTGCTTGCTGGTGAAAGATGTGTGTGTGTGGTTTTCATAGGTTGAAGGAAGAAGGTTTGTGATATTTCCACACTAGAAACATACTGGCTAGTTTTTATTTATACTTTTAAGTCAAACAGCTTTTCACTTGGCTGGTTATTGACTTAGGCTGCATATGAGTGACGGCTTGGCAGTTGTGATGATAAGCTCCAAAAACCTCAGTGTAAGATGCTAGGTGTACATGTATAGGATTGTGTGTTTTGGAAAAGGAGGTAATGTTTTTAACAACCCTAGTATACTTCAATTCTGGTTGTAAAATAGCATTTAAAAAAAATGCCAGAACATCTCAGTTTGTGAAATGAGATGTTGATTTAGACTTAAAATGAGGGGAAAACTTTGTATTTAGGAATTAGGAAAAAGTTAGTTATGAAACAAAACTGTACCCGTCCCTACTGTGTTGATCATTCATCAGGAAGTTATTTGGCAGGGCCAGCAAGTAATTTTTGTTCTGTAACTTTGTTTTCTGGAGTGAAGAACATAAACTGCACACTGCAAATGGCATTTCCTTCTGAGCTTAAAACACTTTTGGGACTTACTTGGAAATGTCTGTAAACAAATTCCCTTTTTCCTTAAAAATATGTAATATTATTGTGGTTTTGGAGGCAAATATTTGAGAGAGAGAGAAAATGTAGGTCTGCAGAATGAACTGAATCTCAGTGCATCCTTCAGCCTGTGATTCCTGTATCTGTCGTACTTGAATTGCAGCTTGTGATGATGCTGTGTTCCCTGCTCTGGGAGAGGGAAAAGAGGGATGAGATTACAAAGAAACATCCTTACAGGCAGGTCGCAGCATTTACAGCCTGTTGGTGTTTTTGGGTCCCCTGGGACACCCACATATGGTTCGTTGGCCTAATGTAAGGGACTTGAGTACCTGTGTCCCTGTCTAGGTGAGCAAACTGTCTGGATTTTTTTAAGTCTTAAGCTGAAATGAGAGGAGATGTTAGTGTGATGACATTATTTTACACTGATTTAAGCTTTTCTTGGTTTAATGAAATGTATTTATGTTTGTTAGAGCCAAAGAAGGAAAACACAAGAAATCTTTTACTGGTAAGAACAATTGATAACTTCTAATTTATATCTGCTCATCTATGCTCCCTGTCTTCTGTAACATCACCCATTGCTGTGATGTGCAACAGGAGAGTATGTGAACAAGGACTGCAAGCTCCAGTCCTGCAGAGGCCATAGTCTGTGAACATGCTTGCCCTCAAAACATGCCTCAGGAGGGAAAGGGTTCCTTGTTCTGTCTTCTACAGAGAGGGATACTGAGAGGATCAAGTAATTTGCTGTTTTAATATAAGAAATCAAACAAACATATTTCTTGCCACAAAAGAGCAGCTTCCTTTTTCACATTTAAGTGTAAAGCTGATTACATTCAACTGGAATAAGCTAGAGCAAATATTATGCATCAGAATAAAAATATTACTAAAAAGTATTTGTGCAGAGTGTTTTCAGTATGTTTAGGGCTTCATCAAGATTTTACACACAAAAATGTTTTCTGGGGGAGGTGAGGGTGAATAAAAGTATCAAATAGGAAGGGAAGAATAGCACTAAAATGATTAGCAGTTTGTCAACATGAAGTACAGTTGACAGAGACAATATATTTTATGGGATCAATATACCCAATAAACTTTGAAGCACCTAAACTGTTTCGGGTGTGAAGTGAGAAAGAAAAAATTTTCATTTGAGGGCTATTTGTACTTGAAACAGCCGTGTTTTAAAACTCAGAATAAAGTGTTTGCTGCAGTTACAAATTACCATCCAATTTTTACTCCATGAAATTGGGATTTTCATCATCAGGCCTGAGTTTCCAAGTGCTTGGGTACGATGTGTGTAGCCATGCCCTTACGGTTGGTGATGATGGAAAAGAGTAGATAAAGGAAATCCTGAAACAGAAGCCTGTGCTGTGTTTTACTTACTCTGAAACCACATCTTGCTCTAATTTTATTTGGTTCCCACATATCAAGGCACACTTTTGCATCCGTATATATTTTTCTGTCAGCGTGAGTACCTAATTGAACAGCACTGAAGGCTGAGGCTGGCATACTTACAAAGGGAAAATCCCTTTCTAGCACACTTCTGTGGGTGAAGCACGTGGACCAGGTTTAGATACAAAGAGGCAGGTTCTTCTTCTGGTTTAAGAGTGGTTTTATTCTTCAACTAAAACCTCTTGTTTTTTATCGTTTCACCATGTGCACCAGGATGGGAAAAGGGGTTGCAATGGGTGTTGTAGCAAGCACTGCTGGCATAGTGACAGCTTCAGGAATAAAGGCAAAGCTCAACTGAAGTGTGAGCGAGCAGAAGGCTCCCAGAAGCCACCAAATTTTAACCTAAGTAATCTCAGAGTAAATCTAGCTTCTACAATTCTGCAACTGAAGAGTACAATAAATAAATAACTAAACAACCAAACAAAAAGCCTGGCAAACCTCACAGCAGATACCTGATAGGCTAAGACAAAAAAAAATAAATTATTTTACCATTTTGTCATCATCAAGGAAAGATTCACTTTTACTTGTATCAGGCACTTTAATGGTTCCTGGTTTCACTGCAGTTACTGAACAGATGGAATTTTCAGAAGTGACAAGTGGCTTTCATTATCTTAATTTGTGAGTGCCTATTTTGTAATACTGTAACAGAAGCCTTTCCCAGAATAAAGATCCAGCACTCTGAAAATGAGAACTTTCACCTTCTTGTGGCTACAGCTTCAAGGCTTTAATTTTTTTCCCATTGCAGGCTTCCCAAAGGTGACTAAAAGGCTTTTACATGCTGAAAGGTCAGGTCTTCCTAGAATACAAACTAAAACAATTCCTGTTTTTAGACAGGGGAAAAAAAAACCAAACTCAACACTGCTACTAAAAGAAATTACACAATACCATAGAAATAGAATTGAAATTAATAAAAGGCTTCTAAGGAGTTCAGCTCACTTTGCCCTTGCAGGTGGGATTGTATGCTGTCACTTGTGAGTTAACTGGGTGAACTTCTCAGGGGGCAGCAAATCCTGCCTGGTCTCATTTGCTTCCTGGGAAGCTCTTTCCAAACCTGGTAGCTGCCTGGCTTATTCCTGCTCCTCACAGCAGTGTCTTCAGGAGTTTCTGGCTCCCAGCTCCCTGCCAGACATTCCAGACAGCCATGCTTCACAGTATCTGAAACTTTCTTCCATGGCTGTGCTCAAACTGAGTGCCATAAAAGAGGATGTTTCCCCCTTCATCCTGGTCTTCAATACAAAACAGTGGACAAAAATGAGAGATAAAATGGGTATTGTCTGTCATGATGATGTATCAGAGCTGTTTTGAAAATTACATGGCCAAGTCTTTTCTGTCACCATTGCCTGTAGCATGGGCAAAGGTCATAAATGCCAAGGACAATGCTTCGTGGGCTGAGTATGTCGGTATGAATGGGGAGAAAAATAGATGTGTGAAGAGTGTGAGAAAGTTGGGCAAGGGCCTTACTAAGAATTCTTGCTGATAAGAGAATGTAAATGTTTTAAATTATGATTCACCGACAGTAGGGAAGATTTCAGACTATTAGTCAAACCTGCAGGTGCAGGTTTGCTCCCTGTGATATTTTTTATTACATTTAATCACGTTTCGATCAGTCACTGTAATAGAGATTGGGCAGTGGAAGCCAAGGAACAGAAGGGCTCATTTGGACATGAAGTAAGCATTTTTATAATACATGTAGAGTAGAAGTTATCAACCACTCTTCTAGGAGGAGCCAGATCTGACCTGCTCTCCAAAGACAGAAATTAATCTTTCTTGTTGTATTAACTTTATTTTCTTAAGCTACTCAATGTCACTTGTTCATCTGGAGAGCAGGCTCTGCTTTGTTTCTCTCCTTTGTTTTCCATGTTTACTCGAACTATGCCCAACTGTAAAGACAAGTTTATTTATATTCAATGGTGGTTGATGCTACAGTTATGTGTCACAGCCCAGCAGCAGCAGTAAGGACATTTTCTTTCCTCATTTGGGATGGATAGAAGCAACATGTGAAGGAAGTGACTTTCTGGAGGGAGAATGAAAGGGGAGAGGTAAGGGATGAGAAACAGATGAAAAGAGAATGTAATTTACTTATGCTCTTGCTCTGAAATGTGTGGTGGAGCCTGGCTACATAAAGGCGTGTGTGTCTGTGTTTTAGGGAGGCTACAAAAAGTAACACAACTCTGTCCACTGCAGACCGTGATGTGCTTTTGCATGTGTTTATGGAGAAGTCAGAGTCAGTTATACTGTAAGAGGTTGCCAAGTTTGTATTTCTCCACTCCGAGACTAATCCCTGTGGTCTGTTTTCTCATGAATTTTTTTTTTAGTGTTACCAGTAAATGCCATGACACAGACTGACTTGTTCGTTTAAAGAGGAAGAGATTAAATAATCAGGGAAATTAAGGTTCGTGTAAGCATTAGATTAGGATTTATAAAACGTGCTGACCAGTTTGTTACTGCTGTTCCATCACACTTAGCAAATCTTGATTTTGCATTTGAATGGCTGAAGTAGATACAATTGCACCACAGTAAAATCTGATTTTTGCTTGTCTGTCACAAGTATTAGATTTTCCCCACAAGCCCTTTACTGCAGTGTTAGAGGTGGTGCTAATTCACATGGCAGTGTCTAGCATGTATTTAGTCAGGGGTACTGCCCACATCTGAGGAGCCACTTGTGTCCATGGCTGCAGGAGTGGCTCAGGCAGCTCCTGGCAAGCACTTTGTTAGTGCTGGTGGATGTCCTCTCAGCACAGCACATGGCAGACATCATTCCTGCTGTGCAGAACAGACATGCTTGGTTTGCTTGGTTGTTCCTTCAGTATTTTCTCTACTTTTCTGTAGACATTTACCAAACAGTGCAACACCTAGTGAACATGCACTGCCTTGCCTTTGGACAACACTGCCACGTCTGTGTTTTCCTCCAAAATTTACTTTCTTGGTCTTTTCTGTGGACCTGTTCACACTTTGCAGATGTCCTTTTCAGCTGTTGTTTTTGCTTCCCGTGAAGGTTCTTGAGCTTCCTGTGACTGTGTAGCACTAGGACAAATTTTCCTCCAAAATCTTTAATGGGTCTGGTTATATTTTACAGGCTGGAAAATTTTAACAGCTTTCAAAAAAGTTTGCTTGCATCTATAAACAGTTTTTTTAGGTTTGCAACTGCTTTTGCCATCTGGTCTTCGGCTAGAGTTCTCCAAGCAATTTAAAACTGCTTGTTTGATTCAATAGCTTCAAACCAAGCATAAATGCCTTATTTTTTTTTTTTTGACTTCTGAAGTCTGATAGTTGTCAAAGAGTCCTTCTTTCTGAAGTGCTGTTGTACGACCAAAGTCTTCATTGTGTAGCAGTAGACTGATAAATGTAGTGTTTTTATCTTTGCAATACCAAAGAAAATTAATGCTGTCATGGGGAGCAGGCAGAGCAGAAAGGAACAGTGTGATAGCTAGTTAAAATCCCCATAAATGGCACCTTGAAATCCTCCAGTCCAAGAGAGAATCATCCACTTTCAGTAACAATTAATATGGTCATTAAGATATCAATGTCCTAATGTCCAGCTGTTCAACCTAAGCTTTCTACTGAAGCTCAGCGCGGGGATGGCACTGCTGAGCACAGGAGCCAGGATAAGGGAGTGTGTGTGAGTACCATTGCCCTCAAGAGCAGATGTGCAACGGGAGACTCTTCTGATTGTGCCTTTTTTATGAATCAGGTGCTCAGTGTTGGTGCTTCACAGACAGTCTGTTTCCATCAGTTTGTAATCTATAGGACTGCTGCAGGCCAGCACGAGGTAGCGGGACGTTGTGAGAAGATGATGGGTAATTGCTGTTTGTGTCTAGTTAGAGCACCCTCTCCTTCAGCAGCTGACTCCTGACTCCTCATGAGCCCTAAATTTAGTCCAGTAAGAACACAAAATTTTGCAGTGACAGCCTTCTAATGGATGCTGTGGCAGACAGACAGACCGTGGATGGAAGGAGACATTGTCGTTCTCTGATCTGGCACTAACATCTGGATGACCTTTAGCATTCCATTGCTGTTTCCCTCTGTGCAGAACAGGGTTACTGCCTACTTCTGCGAAGGGCTTTGAAGTCGTTAGGTGTAAGCTTTGACATAAATTTTTAATAATATTATAATACTCAGTCTCATTTTTAAAGTGCGTGGTGTTTCCTCTTCCTTCTCAGCTATGGGGATTTTACAGTTTGACTATCACTACGTTATCTCAGGTAGCACATATGTTTATTCATTTTAGAAGCTGGTCTTCTTGCACGTCTGTTTCCCAGAGGATGGCCTTCCTGTTTCACTCAGCCTTGCTTTGATGGTACAGAGGTTTACTTTGTTTCATTGCCTGACAGTTACAGGCTCATATTTCTTACTCTATATTAATCACTACATAAATGTCAAGAAATGCAGTTGTGGAAATTGCTGATGCGTTATCAGCCAGTAGTTCTTCCTTCTTTATACCTGTGCTGTACCTGGGAGGGATATGCCTAAAAAAAGATGAGTTTTGGTATAGGTACAAATGAAATTCTTTTAATTTTTGATGGGTAAGATGACTCCTACATAGAATCTAAAATGTCTTTATTTAAATAAACATTTGGTTTTTAATGTCTGTCATCATGCCACACGAGTTTTCCAGATGCTCCATAAACCAGGAAAAAATAAAAAGAACATCAGAGTATGGAGGATTTATTTCCTATGTAAATATTAAAAGATAGTAGCTTTCTTCCAAATTTGGTTTCGTACCTTGCAAAAGAGTAGTCACACATTATGAACCAGAGGTTTGGAATGTGTCTGCTAAGTTCCGGCATTTCACAGGATTACTTTGCTTTGCCTAAACCTTTTTTTTTTTCTTTTTTGAAATTGAAAGAACTCTGAGGGATTTATATTCTTTGATGCCAAATTTTCCAGGCTGGCGTTCATTCCATTCCTTGAAAAGGGAATGTGTGACCTCTGCCCCCACTGAAAAAGCCTCAGGCCCAGGAATCTTTCCACAATAAGGAAAATTATTTTTCTTTCACACTTCCTTCTCCAATCCATTATTATTCAGAATTCCAAGACTGAGGACAGCAATACTTTGCACTTTTCTAGTTTGTCCTGACTTTTATGTGAAGCCTGTGGAGGCCTTTTCTTTGTTCATCCTTCCTGTGAGTTTAACATGGGGAGGTGAAGCTCTTCTTCCAAATGGGAAACTAAGACACAAGTTTGAAGTGTTGGGTACCTTGAGTACTCAAGCGAAGACGTGAGTAGCTTGAAGCTAGATGCATGATTAGATAAGGTATCTGCAGATATGATGTCCTTAGGATGACACTGTATGTGTAACACCACCTGTCATTCTTCACCTTTGTGCAGCTTTTCTTCAGGGAGAGTAAATCAATTTTCCAATCGTGGTTTTCCCCTAAACATCTTGGGGTTTGCATGGGCACGCTCTTCCCCGTAGCTGGTAACAGGCTTCACTATTATGCCTTTAGAAGTGTGACTCACTGGTTTGTCTATCAGGATAGTCTGTTCAGAATGGCTTGGTGTCACCCAATACTTGTCATACTTACGTAAGTCCTTTTATACAACTGGAAGCAGGGATAGAAAACCCTGTCTTATTTACTGAAAAAACATAGCCCTTCCTTCCCTTGTACATGCAACTTCCTCTCTTGGGGTGAACTGGCCAGTGGATTGCAATTGTGATTTACATGCACACGAAGGCACTACTGCCTTGCCTGGCACATTAGTCATAGGTAGTGTGCTTCAGCCCTTCTGGGAAGCCCCAGCTGGGAAGGAGGAAAAGGTTGAAATCAAAAATTCCACCACTTATTTCTGAACCTTAGCTGCTTCCACAGGCAGCACTCGCGGGTCTTCTGGGTCTTAATGCAATTCTTCTGCTCCTTAGCCAATGTAAAGGATCTGTTTCATTGCTCTTCTTCCAAAGACTCGTAGTGAAGCAAATGCTCGAGGCCGTCTTGGATGCACGTGGGCTGGTGTGTGTGACATGGAAGCCCCAGCAGACCCACTAGAAGTAAGTGACTCTTCTGGCTGTCCCCTTAAGTGCTGTCTGATGAACAGGAATGGCTTGAGTGACACGTGTATCATGCATGTCACTTTGTGGATTGACAATTAAGGGCCCATTTTTGTTTTGCAGCAGATTTATCTGAATAATTTATGCTGTTTAGGAAGGAAATGTTAGAAATATTTTTGGATACTACATTCTTAGAAAGAAAACCTTTCCTAGCATTTTTTTTTCCCCCTAAAATTATCTGGTCGTTTTAATTTGTTGTTATACAAAGGGTAGAAAGTGGTTTATTTCAGTGACCCAACAACTTCTGCGGGCAGTATCTGGGCCAGCTGGTGCCATATATAGCTGTTAGATTTGTCAGTTGTCCTATTCAATTTAATTGGACTTTTAACTATGCACTTAAATATGTGCTTAAAGGCCCAGCTTCTGATAACAGTTCAGCTCGTGAATAACTCCATTGACTGCCAGGTAATTGCTTCAGATACTTGAAGTTAAACATGTTGATTCCTTTCTATAGGAAGAGAGATTGTGTTTTCTGGCATGGAAGTCAAGTGCTCTGTGTCACAGCTCTGCAGGACATGGGGCAAATATGTTGTCAGGATTTTTGCCTGAGAAAAAAACACAAAAAATCTGTTCTTTGATATTCTTTGTTGGTATTTGGCATTAAATTTTCTAGCTGAAGAAAATAAATTTACGTCAGGAGATTTAAGACCTTAGAAGTGCTCACACTTTTATCCTAGTTTCTCATATATTGGTTGAGAATTTAGGGAGGGGAAAAACCCATCCCTGACCAGGTATCTGAATAGAGTATGTTTTATTTTTATGAGCATGTACCATTTTTCCAACACAGTTCTCTTGATATATATTTATATATAATAGTCACATGTTTGTTTTCATGGCAATCCATAGAAACTTCTTGGAAATTAGGGTGTACTACTTTGCCATGATAAAAACGAGGGTCTGGCTGCTGTTGTCCTGCATGGGCAGGGCACACTTAAAAAAATGGAACAATTGCAGACTGATTTCCTAATTATTTCCAAATGGCCTGTTTGTTTTTTGTATTGCTTGTTTTGAACCCATTGTTCTAAAGTTTGTCTTGGGCCTGCAAGCACTTACCAGGGGTAATACTACTAATTATTCTAGTTCTTGTAAATGAAGGGAATTACTTACACCCACTTCAACTTATGCTCAGCTTTTGTGGCTGGTACTACTTGTTTGTATTGCCATCTGTAAGATAATTAAAATCCTGTTTTGTGTTCTGTGTCTCAGATGGTACAAATAGACATAACTTTGTTTATTTCAGTGTCTGTTTGCATAATGCTTCAATTAAAACACAGACTAAGCAGGGTTAAACAGGTGTGCACTTCAGGATCTCAGTGTAAAGGTACTGAAATACAAATGCAATGTAAGAAATGTTGCTGTTTCAGTCTCTTTACATGCACGTGGCAGGGTGGATGGGAGTTTTATATGATAAGCTTGACTTGAAGAGTGGATGCTGAAAGCATTCATTTTTGAACATTTCTTTTGTCCAGTCAAGGCACATGTTACTGACCAAGAAGAAGACTCTATCAGCCAAATCTCTGGAACAGCAGATCCTCTCACTGGAAAGACAGAGACGAGAGGTAATCTTAAGCTTACCCATAAGCTTTGCAAGCATAACCTCTACAACAGACATGAGGATATCAGTAATTATGTCTGGGGCAGGAATCACTGAATGTGTCATCACTGTTACCTATGCTGTGTTTGTGCTGCAGTTGGTTTAATGCACCAGTCCAGCAAGGCCTGTGCTTTTCCTGTGGGAATCTCATCCTGCACTCTTAGGAAACAATTTCTGCGTGGAGACTTTCTGCTTTGCATTTCTTCAAAGCTTGAAGTGTGCAAGCACTTAAAATTATGTTTAAATCAGTTCCTATAGTCCTACTTCTCTCTACCAAGCTAGGCAGAGTTATGTTTGGAGAACTGTTCCTAAAAAAAAAATGATGACTTATTGTAACGCGGCTGTGAATCTGGAAGAACAGAGATTTATGCAGCACAAAGGGCAGATTTCCTTAATGATCACTATTATGAAGGCCAAGAAACCACTGTGAGTAGTAGCCAATAGTGTCTTGGTCACAGGTTGCAGCAAACTGGAAGCCATTCTTTTGCTGAGCATTCTAAAGAGTGACTCTATGTCCTACAAAACAAAATGCTTCAGAAGGACCTATTTGGCTTTCTCCAATAAAAATGCATGCATGCTGACTTCACTCCTACCACTTACACACCTGGTGTTAGCCAATCTTCTCATCTTGCATCTATGCTTGCTTGGTTTAGTGGTACTGAGAAAGGCAAGCGGGGTTTGCACCCAGTAGTAATTGCATTCAATAGGAGCCTTCAGTTCACTTGTTTGAAATCAGGCACCTTCTAATTGGAAATACATTTATGGAACTTAAAGCAAACTAACAAAGTCCTTGGCTGTTTAGGAGTTGCAGCTTGGGGTTTGTACAGCATTGCTAGTGATTCACCTGTAGCTTATTATGTATTTGCATGTTTCTTGAATGTTACTTCCTGAACGTTCACATACTTCAACTGAAATACCAAAGCTCTGGCAGATGGGCCATAAAGCTTGCCAAACCTTAAACTTTCATTTTCTGAAATGAACTGGCCAGATAATGAGGAGGCTGTGAATGTTCATAGCTGGAGGATTAGAATGCCAGTCTACTTTTTATTTATTGACAGTGTTGAAATAAGGTATATTTACTGTAACTTCCTGATAATTACAGCTTCTGGAGGTGAACAAGCAATGGGATCATCAATTCAGAAGTATGAAACAGCTTTATGAAAAACAGGTAACAATGTTGGCTACTTGTATTGGAATATGTAAGCCACCTGCTGATAGTTAAGTCTGTGCTTAAATACTAACCAGCCCTAGTTACAGTAAATATCTTAGGGGAGAAAGGCATCGTGTTTACTTTTTCTTTAGCTCACAAATTAAAAAAAAGCTTCATCACATAAAAGTGAAGCTAATCCGTGTGCAGTCTTCAGTAGCACAAAATAACCAGAGAATCAGGGCATTGCAGAAATAGTAGAGACCAGGGTGAACACGACAGCAGAGATATTCATGCCCTCCATGAGGTAATAAAAATGGCTCATACTTCAGAGCACAATTAACTGAAAATTAGCCTGCAGTGCCTGGTGTGCCCAGCCACTGATCTGCATCATCGTGTAGCTGTTGGTTCTTGTCCCATTCCTTGTGGCTGGCTTGTGAAGCCTGGAAGCTCACTGGGACTCCCTGTAATGGAGGAGTTCTCAGACAGATCCTCCATGAATGCTGCCTTCTATTAGCAGAGAGATTTTTTTGCTTTTGTACCAAAGCTCATAGTTTAAAAACAAACAAACAAAAAAACCCCACTTTTCTTTTCTTTTTTTTGGTCAAGATCCCATTGGCATAGCTTTTGTTCCTTGCTTGCAGCTATATGGCATCTTTGCTGCAGATACTGCAATCAGCTGCCTAGTGAAGCTGGCTGCTTACTGTTTTGCCCAGTCTTCCAAAACCCAAGTTAGTTCATTGACTTCTCATCTCCTGTTCCCTTCTGCAAAAAAGGAAGTTTGCAGAATGACCTCATGTGCTTATCAGGAAAATTTTCTCTAATATCTTCCAGTAAGCTTTACTGAGATCTGGATTATTTCCTTGATAGTTTTTTTTCCTTTCCCCAAAGAGAAGAGGAATTTGAATGGCTCTTCCTCATTTGCAAAAGGAAAAAAACCAACACGTTAAAATGGAAAATTAATTTGGAGGGACAGACCTATGGTAGCTGTTCTTTGGCAGCAAAACAGCGCAAGACCCAGCTGGGTTAACCCCAAGAGAGAATTTGCTCAGGGTTGCTGAGAGTCTCCACTGCAGACAGAGGTGTGTGGAGGGGAAAGTCAGCAGCTGGGGACTTCACATGCAACCAGGTCCACTCCTTTACACCGATCTGCTGCGAGCTGAAAGGCTTTGAAGGCACCTTTGAGGTCCTGTGCCTTTCAGGATCCCCTGGCAGCTCACAACGGTCTGTCACTTGCTTTTCAGCTGGCAGAAATGAAGGCGAGACTGGACGTGGCAGAGAGGAGAGTCGGGGAGCTGGAGGCAGAGAGGCACCGACAGCAGCCAGGAGAGGAGAGGCTGGGAGCCCTGGGCAGAGAGAGGCCCTTGCAGGAAACGGTAGGAGGGTGCACTCCGTTACCCCACTTGTGCTCGCTCTTGAGCGCCGTCTCGCCTTTCCTCTTTCTCTTCTCACGAGTGGCAAGGCGTGGGTTGTCGTGCAGCCGTGAGATGAGGTTGTGGTGTTGAGAGCTCTTCAGTGTTGAACCCAAGGCAGTGGCTGATCTTCTGTCTGATCAGAGAAATGTGTATACAGAGAGAGTAATTTCAATAGTAATTGGCAAAGCGCGTGGCATGAGTGTGCGTGGGGGAGGAAAGAGCAGACTGATATGAGTACTGCAGAGATTTTCTTCCACGCTGTGCAGCTTGGGGTGAATTTCTTTGTGAAAAAAAATGCTACAGTGATTTCAAATGCAGTAGGAACATCATTGCAGGTGTTACATGAAGTGCTTGGCAATAAATACTTGAAGGAAGGAATTCAGCTCCAGACTTCACATTTTGTATTGGCAATGCAGGCTTTTATCCATGTGCTATCCTGTAAACATTAGCGATGGAGTCAGTGCAGTTATTGGGGCTGAAAGTGCCTGGGTTGATCAGCTGCATTCACCTCACCCTGAGAATGGTTAGGCAGCTCTCTAAGGAATCCTTGGGCACTGGCTCTTGTGTAGGCATTTGCATCAAAAGTTAGATCCTGCAGCTGAATTCCCACCACAGTAAATCCACCAACCTGAGTGATTGGCATACATATGCCCAATGTATGGACAAAGCTTTGTGCCCTGATGTGCAAACAGAGTGGTGCTTCCTATTCTCATTCTGCTTCATGGTCTCACGCACTTCATGACCTCTTGTAAGAGTTTTTGGATGGTGCTCTGATGGCTGAACTCAGGCTTCTCTGCTTGGTGCCATGAAACAAGCCTGAGAACAAGCAGCAATTGCATCACTTCCAGGCTCAGATAAGATGTAAGTTAGCTGCTGCAGGAAAAGAAATGCAAAGCCTTTGACTCTTATCTTCATAAGCAGAACATTCATCTTACTTGCTTATCAAGTACGGTATGATTTCAGCTAAGTACATGATTGATTTCCACCCAATAGGACCATTTACATGTTTTAAAAGCAAATTGTCGTTACATACGTGCTGAATCACTGCCTCTCTGTGCTCTGAATGTGGGCTCAATGCACATCAATCCATCTTCCTGTTCGTGTTACTAAGCTCTTTAATGCCTGTCCTTTAATATGTGATAAGTGTGAAAAAAAGCCTTAGCTACCTTTATGAAAAGGTAAGGATGAGCAGTACACTCACAATTTTTACTACATATGTGAATAATGAATGAATTGATAACATAATCCAAGAATCTCTTATGGAGACAGGTTAACCTCTGTGGAACTTCAGTCTTCGAGCAGCAATTTCTTTACAAATTATAAACTCAGCCAGTAAGTGTTTCTGTTTACTCTGAATTTCTCTACTTTTGGATATCATGCAGGGGTGCAGGAGATGTTCACCTTTGCAGAGGTAGCTGCTAAAAAGAGATTTTTGAATGAGCAAATAACTAGTCATTAGAAAGTCTAGGTGCCATAGCACCTAAGGTTCAGTGTCACATAGGAAGCAGTAAGACATAAGAATTCAAATGGCTCAAAAACCTGAACAGACTGGAAATGTTTAATTACAAGTGGTCGTGTTCCTGGAGGTGTCAGCCTCCAAGAAGCAGAATGTGTGGTAGGAGCTAGGAAAAGAGGGTGACAAAAGTGAAGAGAAGAGCATAGCTCAAGGCCTATATGTATTTTAGTGTTTGTTTTGTTTTTCTTTAATATCTTAAAACATATATGCCCAAGTCAGCTTGAGCTAGCTCCTGCAGGAGTTTCTGTACTTAATGCAGAGATACCCTGCTAATCGTGCCCAGTTTTTGGCGAAAACCAATTGTTCCAACTAACCTAGAACAAAGGGAAACAAACCTACCTCTTGTGTGAGCAAGTTTCTCAAAGGTGTTTTTCAGTGGCTGAATTAGCACACTTCTCCTGAGCGTGAACTGGAAATGCTTGGTAGCTGGCTGCAGAGATACACCTTTTGCACAGGAAAAAAAAAAGCAATCATATGGTATCCTGTGCGTATGATTTTTGGATCTCATTTTTCAAATCACATAAAGCAGCTTCAGAAGAATAATTGAAATACTTTCTTTTTTTTTTCTTTTTGTAAAATGGGCCATTCTGTTTCATATGTCTAAACAGGCTTGCTCCAAGACAGAAATTAGCCACACTGAAAGCGACAGGAGAAGAGAATCAAACTTAAAGCTTGGCAGATCTGTCCTAACAATTCCTATAATACCACCTTGAAAGACTGGTGCAAGTAGGGACAGGTCGTTTGCTGGGGTGGCAACAGTGTAGGCTCATGCACTAGGAAGGGTCAAGCTGAAGTCAACAACAGCTGTGATGGAGTCAAAGGAAGTCAGTTTATAAGCCTTGGTTGGTAGCTTGCTAATTCTTGAGCAAGCAGAGATCTGTCTCAGTCTCTCCTGTAGTGTAAAAAGCCCCCAGACTATGTGATACTGAGATCTGGTTTGTCTTTAATGTTGCATCACTCTGGGAACAGCTGGGACTCCACCAGTGTTTAGCCCTGTCCTTATGCTGTGGGTACAAGAGAGTAATGCAGGTTTGGGATAATCATCTGCACCACATTGATCTGCTTGACCTGTCAGCTTTCTCACGCCTTTGTGCAACTGCAGACTGTAGAGAGCAGGGTTTTAGTCTGGTATGTTGTCTCTGTCTCATCATATGGTGAGTGGTCAAAACAATTTCTGCAGACTTTATCATATCTGGGTTTTACTAACCACCCGCCTTCCTGTTGCCTCCCTTCCCAGCTGTGTTTGGGACAACAAAAATGCAGCACATCTGGCAGGCAGCAGATACTCTGAAAATTGTTCTTGAAGAATGGTTCCATCTGCATTTAAGCAGCATCTCTCTGTATTTTTGCATGTCAGGAAGAAACAAAGGTCCTCAGTGAAGCTCTCCGTGAAATGAAGGAAGAGAACAGGCTCCTGAAGCAGAAGAACGCCTCGATGATCAGAAAGAAAGAACACTATGAGTGTGAAATAAGTCGTCTCAATAAGGTATGAATGAGAGTGAGCCACTGACCAGGACCTCTTTCTTCAAGTCTAGGGTCTTTGTTGTCAAAGCAGTGATACTACCAGATGCCACCCATTCAGTCCTGGATGAACAACCTGTTCATGGTAGCCAACTCATGATCACCATTCAGGAGCTGGGGAAACAAGCAAGAACTTACTTTAGCTAATAGTAGCCATGCATGCTGTCCTTAGCAGGTGGTAGGGTTGCATTGTAAAGAGGAAAGTTAAGAGAATCCTTGGCTTCTCCTGTGAAACCTCTCTACGTGTTGTATCTAAGCTCTTTCTACATTCTCCCTTCTTAGAACAAAAGGGAAATGGCACAAAAATGCTTTCATAGGCATCCAGTGAAACACTGTGATTAAAATTCAGACAGTTTAAAATCAGTTGTTTTACATATATTCTGTGTTTGAGAATAATGGCTTCTCTTCACAAGACATGCTTTTGTCTTAACTTTTTATGTGTATACATCTAATTCATGCATGTAGGTATTATGTGTATATATATCTTATTGAGGAAGTTGCCATAAAATAGCTAAATGGGATTTATTTTTTTTTAACTGAGGGAAAGTAATAAATGTAACTTGGTTTAATCAAAAGATCACATAAAGCAGTGGGTGTTTTCTAACAATTTTGTATTTCATGGTGAACCACAAACACTTCCTGAGGAAATGCACTGCAGTAACCATTGCTGTGTAACTTTTAAGTGATGCACAAGCTACAGGGCCATGATGTGCAAGTCAAGGCAAAAAAGTTGCCATATTAAAAAACCTGGCAGAACATTGACAGGACTTGCTCAAAGCCTCAGTGTGACTTTCATTCAAGGTCTTGTTTGTAGAACAATTTATTTCAATATTTTATTTTGCTGTTGTATCTTACGGTGTGATTGGCACAAAGACAGATGGGTAAATAGACTCTTCTCTTAAGTGAAACATCAGTTTCATGTAACACAGTTTCCCATGAATAGTTTACTGATTTTTTTTTTTTCTGTGCATTTGCACCCTTCAAATCTCATGTCATGAATGCAGCTAAGACTGGAAGGGACCCTCTGTGCCCTTTTAAGTCTAGTTCCCTGCTATTGCAGATTCAGTGACTTGAAGTTCTTACAAATTCTCTATAATCAAACAACTTCTTCCTTAAAGCTACTTAAGCTCCTTCTACTGTGCTTCTGTTGGAAGGCTGTTCTGGTACTGTAACCCTTCTTTCATTAGATGCTTTCATCTGTTTTGATTGGGCTGAATTTATTCTGCCCAGATGATACACATTTGTTTTTCTGGAAGTAGTGTTGAACAGATCTGTGTCACTCCTTGTGGGAAGCAGATCTGTGCTCTCTGGGAAGCAGAACTGTCCTCTGGTGAAAATATGACTGCTGGTAGGGGCACTTGCACTTTCCCTGTAGCTATAGAGAATGATTGTATTTTCACTAGAGCACAGTTTAGCTAAGCTGACCCAGCTCTTCTGGTCTTCTAAAATACAACTATGCTTGCTAATATGCATGTTTTTTCATCTCACTAGTTTTAAACTGTTTAGTTCTCAGTTATGAAAGATACTACTACTTGTTTATAAGTACACTGACCTTTCTACTTGAGGTACATATTGACCTCTTTCCTTTTGGCTTCTTCCAACTTTGATCCAGTCATCCAGAGTAGTCAAAGTATAGAGTCCGACCTGATCCTACTTTGGTGTCTGCAGCATGAAAGTGATGTTGTGATGCCATAATAGTTTTCAATACTATATCCCAAGATTATTTGCTTTCCTTGTTCATCATATAGTTCAAGTACAAGCTGAATTTCTGACTTGCTGTGTAACTTCGCTGCAGCACCATCGCAATTGTTATTTAAACGTAGACTAATAAGCTCTAGTGTATTTCCCCTGATAAGAAAATCTGGTTTTTATGAAAGACATCAGGTTCAAGAGTGCTTTACTTATTCCCATTTCTCCTGTCTATATGGTAATTCTCTTCCAAACTTCCTCCCAAGTTTAACACACTCTTGAGGTTAGATTAAGAGGTTTCTAGGTGCGTGGACCACTTATCCTTTTCATAGCTTTGGAAAACAGGGGAGTTATTTTTCAGTCGTACAATTCCATTTTTGATGTTGAAAAATTCAGAAAACCTCTGTGCTGCTTTTCTTGCAATTTCAGGTTCCAGTTCTCAGTACTTCTGAATGAATGTTATTTAACAGCACATTAAGTTAAGCTCAGTTTAATTCCCTGTGCTCCCGAGTTCTTTCTCACTGGTACATCTTCCCTGCTGTTAACCATCCTGTGGCTGCCCCAGTGCTCTACATCATCCTCCTTATTGGAAATACGGTCTTTACTCTTACTTTCCTGTGTGATGCCTTATTCCTTTGTACTCATTTTTAGAAATACATTTATAAATATATATTATAATTATATGTATATGTTTTATAGTTTAATTGTCTTTCCTGCATACAGCTCGGTGTGACCGTCTCTTACCCTGCACTTTCATCTAAAAGCTACCAAAAGAGGTAGCTTTATTGGGAGGAGCTTTCTCCAGTCCCTAAAGGCATTTTGATTTTTCTTCTTGAAATTATTCATCTAACTGTCTCTCAACCATTTTCCTATACACTTTTTTTCAGCTTCCTTGAGATACGATTTTCTGGGGGGATAGGCAAGTGGCTTGTTTGGTTGGGATTTTTTTGTACTTTGACTTTCAGTGAAGTAGGAATAGGCAAATGATCTGAAAAAAATGCGTACAAGACCAGTTATAGAAGGTGCCTAGAAGTTCTTTGTCATTTCTCAGATTTGCTAATTTGAGATTACAAATCTCAGTTAGGTATTTAAAATAGCTTGTTTACTTTAATTCCAAGTGTCTCGCAATCATTTTATTCACAGTTAGGGTTTTTTTTTTAAAACCAGTGGAACAGGTACATCTTCTGTTCTAAAACAGCCCAACCTTTTGTCAGTTTAGAGTGATGAGAATTTTGAAAGAAAAATATTCTAGTTATATCTTTGAGTATTAGCTTTAGGAGTGTTTAGGCTCCGTTTTATACTTGGGAACCCAGATCTGCTAGAATGACACAATTCTCGATAATTTGCTATTGATCTAATAGCAGCATTACAAAATTCTACTTCCTCCCCTACTACTTCTCAGAATGCCTCTTACAATCTTTCCTCGAAGATCGTGATCTGGATTTAGTATGACTCTAAATCAATTCAGCTTTGTCCATGCTGCAGTTTCTTATTATTTTTTTTTAAAATCATAAAACAGAGTCTCACATTGTTGCTTCCAAATGCAGTTTAAAAAATCCTCACCTTATTTTTCTCTACTGTTAGACTTCTGAAGGTCGAATTTTCTGGATTTTTCTATTTCTTTTTCCTCCTTAATTCTGAGATGCTGAACCTCCTCAAAAAAACCCCAAATAAACCAAAAAACCCTGGAGAATTGCCCAGATACCCAATACATCTGTATCATGATACGATTCTAGGAAGCGAGCTGCAGGAAAAATAGTCAATATAGTGACATTTGTTGAAGAATTAGGAGAACTGTCAACAGTTTCTGTGAATATACAGGCTTCAGCTGTAAAGGTGTGTTACCATTTGGTAATGTCAGGATGGCCATGATCAGTAAGATACAGCCTAGTGAAGGAACTTTAACAGAAGACAGAGCTGTATAAAAAGTGGGTGCTGCAGATGACTGGAAAAATTGTATGTTGTGAAGGAGACAGGACCCTCAGTTATCTTTGAATTAGGGCATCTGAAGAGCTTTCTTTTGAGGGTGGTCAAATATTAAAAGAGGTTGCCTGGAGAAGGCCATGAAACCACCCTCCTTGGAGGTGCTCAGTATTAAGCTGACAGGCCCTGAGCAACCTGACCTCCCAGGCCCGGTTCTGAGCAGGAGCTTGGATGTCCAGAAGTCCCCTGCCACCCAAATAAGTCTTGTGATTCTGTGTTTGTTCCCAAGATTGGAATGTATCCTGCGTAGGCAAGGGGCAGAAGAAAAGCCTGTTTCACTTGTCCCCAGCAGTACATTTAACAAGCCAGATGCCTGGGAAAGGATTGGGGCTGCAGTCAGCCGAGGAAGGTATCATACCTACCACGAGATTGTCACACTTCACTGGCTCTTGCTGCTGCTAATGATCCATGTCCAATCTAAACACCAACGTGACACCTCTTTTTAGTATTTGTTTTACTGTTTGTGCAGAGCACTGCGGTGTCATAGCCTAAAAGGGATTAGCAGTGGCTCAGAGGGGCAAAAGGAGGATTAGTCAGTAAGCCAGCTGTATCTTCAGCCTCCTGGCTTTTTATGTTCAACCTTACTTATGGATTAAACCTTATTGATATGGCACACAAACTTTGCCACTATTATACCAATTTATCTTCTGCACAGTAGCTCATCAGATAAAAAGCCTCCCTTTTTTCTTCTGTGATGTCCATGAAAAGTGCTATTTTTTTTTAACATTTTTTTTGTTGGCCTTTTGATTATTAATACAAATCCTGGGGTTACTTTAGATACAGGTTCTTCTGCTTGGCCACTTCCCCTCTGCCTCTTCTGCCTCCAAATTATCTTCCCTCTTTCTCTTAAGCATGAATGGAGTGTGGCCAGCAAGAGAGAGCTGGGGATCATTAGCAGGAACTGAACTTTCTAAAATGATTGAAGTTAGCTGAGTCCATACCTTATGTGAGAGACATTGAGAAGTGCTGAAGGGTGAGTATTTGTGCTAGAGTAAAGAAAAATAAATATATATATGTGTAGTGTGTGGTTGTAGACAGAGAGGGGTAAGAGTGATTTAAAAATTATTCCAGTCCAAGGGAGAGCTGTATAATACTGTTAAAAATAAACAAAATCTGAAAAGAACTATGGCAGAATTTGACTGAAAAACAGAGTGAGAGCATTGGCAATGTAGTGTGTGTATTCCTGACTCCCTCTAGTGACAAGCTGGAGAGGCTGCATAACTTCCTCTCAACCGGAGGGTTTACTTTGGTTCCAGTTGAAGAAATTTATACTCTTAGTGCAAAAAATGTTTCAGTCAGACTTTAGTCACATTCTAGACCGTTTTTCAGTATTACTTTTATGTTCTGGGGTTTTTTGTTTGCTTGTTTTTGGCCTCAGCTGAGTTTAGACACCTGTCTTTGTTTTCCCAAATCTGACTTGCACAGGTGAGTGGTGTTTACGAATGAGATTTGTGACTGTGATTTCCATAGGTAAATGTTGGTTATAGGTAGAAGTAAAAGCACAGTCCCCGAAGCAACACTGTCTCAAATTGATGGATGTAGTGTGGGCACTTTGAAAAGTTGGACCTCGTTACACATTTATATTACTCACAGGGTTTGTACCCAGTGTATATAATTGAAGCAAATTAAAGTGAAGGGAAAACCCACACAAGTCTGTGACTCACTCTAATCTGTTTATTTCGAGAGCAAACACTTTAATCATTGAAACGGATTTTTTTTAATTAATGTTATAAATATCTGTTTAGTAAGTTTGTTGTTTGCTGTTGCAGGCCCTTCTGGATGTGTTGAAAAAGCAACGCTCACCTGTTCTTGGGACTTGGTCAGAGATGGGTGGCACAGACACCCTTGAGGACATGAGAACCCAGCTTGAAGTTCTCAAACAGCAGGTAAGCACAGCTGGAAGTAAGCCTGGATGGATTTCATACAGCATAGTTTTGCCCTCTCTCCTCTCTCCCCAGAATTGTACCTGGTAGACTTGCTGTGTAGAGGTTTTGAAAGGAAGAACCAGTTTAGCTGGAGCCCATTCAAATGGTGTTTCCTAAGATGCTGTCATCACAGCAGTGTCCACAAGGTGAAACTGAGTCCTTGTAAAGCACTGGAGTTCTGGCTTGTGTAGGACTCGAATCACGAAGCTGCAGAGTGGCTCTCATGACTCCTGGAGAGGTCCTGTCAGCTCTTTCATAGGGACTGAATCTCACTGAGAGGGAATGCTGCACTTCATGAGTTACTGATAGTGTCTTCTGCTCTTTTTTTTTTTCTTAGAAGTTGGAAATTAAGTGAATTATCTAAGAATCCTAGTCTTGGAAAACTGGAGTATTGGTATTGCAGTTTTTCAGTGTGAGGCAAAACATTTGCATTCAACCTACAGACCAATCACTGTAAAGAAGTGTATTCATTCTTTTAAAAATCTTTGTTCTGAGCAATTCAAGTGCTTTGTGCACTCTTTTTCTTTCCATGAAAGAATCTGTTTAAAAGCACGATACTTTTCAGATAATTTTATATTTTATGTCTGTCATCCTGGACAGTGTTAGCATTAATGTTATTGACACACAAATGGATGTGATCAGAATGGGGATTTTATTCAATGGGAATAAAATACTTGTTTCTGTCACGTTTGACAGCAGAGCCAGATTTTGCTCTTTAATGTAATGCTTGCCACATGCTGGAGAATAAAATCCTGCACTTGATTGTACAGTAATAAGTTATTTAATTCTACACAATAAAATAGAGTAAACCTTTTTTTTTCAGAATTCTCATGGGCTCGACCCATTTTATGAATGTCTTTTTCTAGTTGTATAAATCAGTACAGTGAGTCCAGACTTCCTTCTGCACGAAATGAAGTGGAAGGCTCTAACTGTACAGAGGAAGGGACTAACAGCGACGTGACAGAGTCTCACCAGAGCCTGGCTGTCATCAGCCCATCCCTGGCCATGACAGAAGAGATGAAGGCATTCATTCCTTGGGAGGTGTCCCCCCTCTTTCTCAGGGCAACAGAATATATGGCAAAACTGTGACAAAGCCTTGCAGCTTCAGCAGATCATACAGCTGGGGAGGTGGGGTGGGACAGCAGAGGGGGAATTGGGAGAGAAGAAATGAGGAAATACTGAGGAGAGAAGCATGTAGATGGACAGAGATACAAGAGACCTAGATTTCTGCAAGTGGCAGCTTTGCCTCTGCTTTGAGGGTCCAGGCATGGGCTGTGGAGCTAAGTCCCCACGCAGTCACACAGAAAGCCTTTGTTTCTTTTACACAATGTTATTCAGGAGGGGGGTTATCTTGTGGGGGACCACTGGGTCCGAAAGAAACCCCTTGCAAAAATTAGCTGCAACAGGCAAGTCATGAAAATAATTTATAGAGCGCTGTGCTGACTGTTTTCTTCCCTTGAGGTCCTAATATTTCTTTAGTCCTCCTGTGAAGTCATAGTGCTGCTGCCAGCAAAAAGAAAACTGGAGCTGTGTGATGGGCAGGGCGAGAGCCACAGCAAGCAAGTTCTTTAGAAGTAGCCTGTGGGCTTTAGTGACCAACAGAGAGGACACAAAAGAACTTCTGAAAGTTCTGATGGTGGTTCCCACTGCAATGGGCTTTTGCTGTTATCTGTCAGTAGAAGTGCCACCAACCTCCAGCTCCTTACCAGGTGGATGCCTGCTCCTTAGCTGAAGAATTAAGCCAGTCAGCTTAGCACCAACTAATTTACAGATTTGTGTTTTGCTTCTGAATTCACACGCTCGCTGACTGTGCTTGGGGTGGTCAGCTATTTTTTAATGGGATGAAGCACTATGATTTCTGGTGACATAAAAACAGCTAAGCCATTGCATCCTTCAGTGTTTGAAAGGCAGCTTATCTTTTAGGGACAGGGTCAAACCTCTATTTCCATTTTGGATTGTGTACATAACATTCCCTTCTGCTTCTACACTAGGGCAAGTAGGTTCTTGGGGCTGAGGTTTGAGAGGATTAATTAGAAGTCCTATATTGCATACAAAAGGTACATAGGCCAGTTATTTTTTCCAGATATGGTTTCCAATGTCTAACAGCACAATAACCTCCTACAGGGTTGGGTTGTTTTTTTCAGGGTGCTCCAGCCAAGGTCTAAATTCTTTGATGGTCCTGACTAGTCCAAGTCTTCTGGTCATTAATATGTGACCGTGGCTCTAAATGCTGTCTCTTATTCTGCACAGAATAGTCCTTTGGGCTACCCCTTGGCTAGACAGCTAGAGCAGTGGGTAAGGTAAAGCTGCAGACAATACAAAAAGGCATAAATAGAAGCAGGCTCAAGGCCAACAGTATTCAGTGAGCTATGAAAAGGCAGGATGTTGTTTGATGATAGTGGCTCATGGTTAGGTTGGATGAGGTGATAACATTCTGTCAGACTGTGCTAGAAGTCAGTTTGTTGTGCTGTGCCAGCACCTCCCATCTCCAGCAGCATGCTGCTTGTGTCTGAGATACAGGGGGGAGCTTGAAGTGCTCATAATTGAAGAGAAAACAGGAAAAAGTATTGGTAAAATGTTTCTCCTGCTACTGTTTATTCCTTAAAAAGATTGACGTCTTGAGTATTTGGTATCATATTTATAATATTTAAAGCTGATATCCTCTAGTCAGCCTTTTAAATTACAATAGTCTTTGAATAGTGAAGGTGTGGAGTGACTTGATTGACGAGTGCCATTGGAGAATAACCATTGCTTGTCATTTTGAATTAGGTATAAAAAAGACGGGGGTGGCTTTTGGTTGCAGGACTTTAAAAGGAGGGATCTCTTTGGAATGCACCTCAGTGTTTAAAAAGCAACCGAACAACAAAGTGGATGAAAATTTCCATCATGGCTCTGTTGAAATTCACATACTCTGTTATAATGATTGCAGGTACAAATCTATGAAGAAGACTTCAGAAAGGAGAGATCTGACAGAGAAAGACTTAATGAGGAGAAAGAAGCACTGCAGAAAGTTAATGAGAGATTACAGTCTCAACTGAATAAACTGAATTCTCAGGTATGAGTCAAAAGAAAGTTACCATTGCCAGCACATGTGTATTTTATTTTTATTTTCTCACTTCCCACACAACTCAAGGCTTTCTGGCTTCCATTAATTGACATTGGATTTTATATGAGTTCACCACCTGGGATGAAATCATTCTGAAGTAATGCAGTAAGAAGATGAGAAATTATTAGATATTACTTCCAAATTAAGTAGATGAAGGGAATATTTATTGCTAAAACTCTTCAAGTGTATCTTAAAATGGAGCAGGGGGAACCAAAACCAAATCCAGAGGACTGTTGATTGTTTCACTGGCACTTGATACAAGAGTTGTAAAATCAAATCAACTTTTGAAATCAAAAGCTGCTGTAATTAATCCTGACCTCTGCAGTGGAATTACAGAGTAATGTTAATATCACTGAGGAGGAGAAAAAAAATTGTCTCCATTCAAATTAGTTGAGCAGCCACTGCAATAACTTTTTTTGTTGCGACATCCTTTATATCTCTTCACAGAAGTGTCAGTGCTCTGTTCTGCAGACATTCAAGAAGCCATAGTAAAATTGTGGCATGCAAAACTCTGAGCTTTCTCAATCCCCATTTAAAAATGATGAAATTTTGAGGTTTCCTGTCTTGACAAAATTGTGCAATGTTTTAAAAGCATGGCCAATTACCAAAATGTTCTGTGATGATTTATTGTCCTCTCCAACATTGTTGTGAAACAGAAACTTCAGTATTGGCTTATTCCCAGCCAACCCAGGCATTGATACAGGAGTCTTGCAGTAGTGTCAGAGGCAAGGTGCTGTTGAGCGTCCCTCAATCCCATCGGCTTCAGCAGCAGTGCAGAGCAGGTTGGGCACCCTGGCTGATGCTGGGCTGGTGCTTGACTCTGCTGGGACACAGAGGGCCTAAGAAAAGGCAGACACAGATCTTGAGGCCATCAGCTTTGGTCTTTACCAAAATTACTGATTTTTTTTGTTAGGCAAGTGCCTGTCCGTGTATTTCTGCTTCAAGCGATTGAAAGCTACAGTGTGTAATGAAAATGTTTCTTGAATATAGAAAAGACCCAGAAATGTGCTTGCCATATCTCTAAATCAATATTTTCTCACATAAAAAGTGTTGAAACTTTGGTGTGGCACAAGTCAGCTTCCTTAAATAACTTTTTAAATCAGGAACTGTCTGAAAGGGGCTGAACGAGCAGCACTGTGACCCATGCTGAAAGAGGAGGGTTTCTTCCCCACTGCTTTTTACTGATGAACTTGAATGTGACTGTTATGTTGGTCCTTGTATCCCGCTACTAATGCATTTCTTCTTGCTTTTTTTTATTTTCTGACAGACAAAAGACCTCCCAGTACAGTCTGACAGGCCCATCTACCCACCTCCCCTCTTCCTCTCACCGTGCGTTAATTATGGCAATTGTGGGTTGCTTCTTCACTATCAAGATCCTCGAGTACATCCAGCTGCTCGCAGGGCACATGAGCAGCAACAGCACTCAGTAAGGTTCCCACCATCTCCCATTTCACAAGGGCACTGATTTTCTTACAGTGTGGTGACCACAGAATGACGTGGTGCTATCACAGTGCCATCCTCACCAGTAGCTGAATCTGTTGTTTCTCAGTTGTTAGTGCCAAATCAAGATTTTTGCACTGGTTTTAGAATTAGTCTTAGGTCTGGAACAGCCTTTCTGATCTCTGTACAGTCTCTTCCCTTACTATCTGCCCCAAAATGCTGATTTTCTCTTGACAGTTGTGTTCTTTTCTTCCTTGCTGTTTCAGTGCCTTTGGTACTGAATTACGGAGTGTGCTGCCACATGCAAATCAAAGCATAACTAACAGAAATCTGTGCACAAAAGGGAAAAATTGCAGCAATTGAAATATATTGTTGATTATATATACTTCAAGCATAAGTTCTAATATATTTTAAATTTACTTTGGCAAATACTATTTATCTACAATACCACTACAAAGAAAGAGGATTATTATGCATTTGTTTTCAATTATACTGGTGGTCATTCCCTAATTTAAAAAATAAGGTTGTTTGATTGAACTCTTGCTGATTTCTTAGATTAATTTACTTCCACAACACACATTCAGAGCCCTTTCCAGCTATAAAGTTTCCCAGATTCATAAATACAGATCTGCTCTCTGCAGCCCAGTTCTTGACCTTCAACATAAACCATAGCAAATGATACTGTTGCTTGTACCCAGTAGCATCTTCCCTCTGGTATGCTGTTAGGAAACAGGATTACGTGAGGAATAAGGTTCTAATGAGGGTGAGACACTCTGGCTGTGAATGCTTTAGGAATGCAATTTTCCCAAGTGAATCCGTGTATTGCAAAAAAAATAAATTTTTAAAAAATCATCAGAAGTGGAAGTTATATCTGAGTGTGGCTAACACAAGGGGAAATTTGCCTTTTTTCCTGGCATACAACAGGGTCCCATCTCCCTCAGCATGAAGAAGGGTAGCTTTGCTCTAGGACAGGTTATGTGAGGGGGTGTTACCTATTTCAAGGAAAATACTGCTTCAAAGAAGGATGTTTTTGAAGTGCCTTGGATTATATAAGTGGGCTGTGCTTGTTCAAACCTAGTGAGAATGCATTTAAACACAGTTAATGTTGTTTTAAATATACAATATCTGTTCCTGGCCATAAAGCTGTCACGTATGGAAAGATGCTCATTATTTGAGAAGCTATAGCTGAATTTTTGCAAAATGCATCTGAGGCTTTCAGACTGTAGAAATCCAACGGAAAAGCTGTGGTCAAACAAGTAATTTCTGTTCTTTAGAAGTGTGCTTATCTGCCTATTTATCAGAGTTGGAAGTACTGCAGAATGTTTTTCACTGCAATTTGGACCCTGTCCCAGATTATTTTGGCTCTTCTCCCTGAACTTTCATCATCTGGGTTTCTAATTCTGCGAGGGATCACCGGGTTCACAACTTTGCCGTTCCTGCTGGAGCACCAGGGTCAGTTTGACTGGTTGCTTTGTAACTCCCAGCTTCATTCTGAGTTCTCTTTGAAATTCTTTGTCTGTATATACGCAGCGTTACTGCTCTGAGCTTTTGGTACCTCCCTGAGCAATTTGTTGAGCAATGAGGAAAGGTGTTAGAATTTAATGAGTGTCCTGAGTTATCGTAATCCTGTGTGTTTAGTCTGGGCTTTTGCTTTTTCATTTTTTTATATCTTGCACCTTTTTGTTCCTCTTTACATTGTTAGTAGAAACATTTTGTTTAGTCTGACATGAAATACACCTCTTGTTTCTGAAATTCATTAACTTTGCCTTGTGTAAGTATGTGTGAAAGAGAAGAGTAGATCAGAGAACACAAAATTCAACAGAAACTCAAAAAACCAATGCAAGTGTGTTTTGAGTCATTGGTCGAAAACCTGCCTGTGCTTAAAGCAAAGCAGCCTTGCTTTGTATCAGATCCTATTTTGTTTGCCCACAGCACAGAACTAGTTAATTCCTGTGGATGGTATAATTTAAGTGAAAATAGGATAGCTCCTTTTTTTCTTGACAGTGTAGGAGAGGGATTAGTGCTATGTAACTACAATGGACAGCATACATAAATTTAAATCTCTTTTCTGTACCTACAGTTTCATCCTGCCATCTTAATTTAGGCAAAACTTTTTTAGAAGCCTATGAAATTTCTTTCCTACAAGTTGAAATCTGTAAGAGTCTCCTTGGGACTGCTCAGGATTTTGTTGAAGTAATTTCTGCAAAACAAGAAATTATCTTCCCGGTTTAACTAATTTGAAGCAGTAATTACCTGGAATTTGGCAAACTTGTATGTGCTACTGAAGCCAGATAGACAGCTTAATACAGCTTCAACTGAAATACCTGGTCCCAAAATTGTTTTCTCTAGTGGTTATTTGCTACTCGTTTACCACGGTGTGTGGTAAAACCGTAATGCAGTATTTATTTCTTCCAGGATTTCCCTGGACAAAACTATGTTTGCATGGACAAAACCTTCCCAATATTTCCTCTTGTAAGAAAGAGATGAGTTTTTCCTATCCCACAGAATTTTCAAGGAGTTATTTGAGACCAGCTATTGTTATAATAACATGAATGCTAACCTGTGGGGAAGGGAGGAGGGGAGAGAAATTATTAAATGGGTTATTCCTGTCACACCAAAACGTGTTACAGATGTTGCTTGTATTCAAACTGGAACAGCTTCACCTGTCAGGTCGATGTGTAGCAGCTTTCCCTGGGCTTCTTCAGTACAGAGAATGGATGCCTGGTAGTATCTTCTGGTGCTTTGTATTCCTTAGCCCTTTTAAAATCTGATTTGTTTCTGTTAATATTTCTTTTGATTTGTGGGATCTAGAAAGGCTTACACCAATATTTCTAATGAGAGCAGCATCTAAACCACACATCATAAAAAAGGATGCAAGCTGAAAGACTCGATCAGTGGAAGTACAAAGCTACATATAAGAATTTTTTTGTAAACTACTTCTGTATGACTGATAAAAAAACCTCACAGCACAATTATCTTTTTATCATGTCCCTGTTCTTTTGTTTGAAGTGTATATGAAGTCCATATTGCTGCAATAATGTTTTATTGTTCTGTGCAGCCAGACTATCAGTGGTATGTTCCTGACCAGTTTCCGCCAGATGTGCAGCACAAGGCAAATGGTAAGACAACAGCTGTACAGAACATATTTTAAATGTACTTTTTGTAAATGGGGGCCTTTGAGGGATGTAGAGTAAACTTTCCTCTTCATCTGTTGAGTGCTTACGTGACAGCTTTGCCTCAGAGAGCCAAGGTTGGTGTATGTGCAACATAGGTGAGGTTTCTAATGTAATGCTATCTACATTACAGCTTTCAGCTTCATTGCAATTTGTAAAAAGTCTGTATTACACATTATAGTATCACACATTTGCCTCGTTAAACACCCAGTAATAGGCCTAAAGAAAAGATATTCTCAGAGTTGTCCACAGAGCTTCTGTTGCTCCAGCTAAGACTAAATTTAATGATGTGCCAAACCCAGGGGACAAGATGGGACAGGTTTCAGAAGACCTTGATAACAAAGTACAGGCTTTAGGACATTGTTTCACCTTAAAGGCAAATGATTATTCCTGATCTGCTCTGATAGCTCAAGGTGCCAGGTTTGAAAATAAAACCATGTCAATGGGCAAAGTTAATTGGTTGCCAAAGTGTTGGTGCAAGCTGTCTTCTGGAAACCAGGAGGGCTATTTAATATTTGTACCTGGATTTGAAATCGTGCCCAGTTCCTGGGTGTTTCAAAGTACTTGTTTCAGGCCACTCCGAAGATGGATGCCAGAAAGCACAAGAAGGGACTTTGTTCTGGGTGGGAATCCACCCCTCTGGATCTTTTCCTTCAGAAACTCCCCAGAGACACCCCTTTTCTCTCAACGTGGCTGAGAATTATGGCACCTAAAGTTTTTGTGTTTTGCTCTTTTCTTGTGTCTTGTGGCTCTTTTGGAGATGTACCATTGCAGATGGATGATACATGGTCCTGTGCTGCAGGAGGACCAGCAAAGTTCACTGGTGTGCACTGCGAGGGTGCGTGTGCTTCATGTGTCTGCCATTTCATGGTGTGAGTGGGTACCATATGGGGTGGCAAGGACTCACCACTGAAAGCTGTTTTGTAACATCTCGAAGAAGAAGATGGCTACAGAGGAACTATTTCATTATTTATTGTGGTCTACATTTGCACAGAAGAGAGGGTAGGGTGGGAATGTAGCTTGCTGAAATGGAGGATAAGCTTCCCATAATTACATGGCAACAGTTTGGAGGGTTCTGATGTGGTCGTGCTGTGACTGCAAGAGAGGATGGGAGATTAATTTTGTAATTCCTCCCACTTAAACTCAAAGTGATTTACTGCACCAGAGAATACAGGGAGGATGTTTGCAACAGTGAATGAAACAAGTCCGGCCACCAACTGCAGCTGTGGTCCAGGGCAACGTACTTGAAGGATCTGAGAAGAATTTTCTTTTGCCCTACTTGATTATATGACTTGACTTCTGGTTCCCTGAAAAAAACTTTAAAATCCGTGCTCTGTTTTTCTGTTACTGTTCCTTGTCCAGGACATCCAAATTCCTCTTCCTCAACGGGACAGTGAGTAGGACACTTTGAGTCTTTTCCCTTCCCTTTTGTCTTCATTCCCCATAAAGAGGAATTCTCAGGGAGTCCCATCATAGCACTGTGCAGGATGTTTGCTTTAACGTCTTCAGAGCTCTTATTCTTTTTGTCTTTGCTGATAAAACAAGGATTGTTTCATTAGCCATTGATCACAGAGAAATCCAACTTTTATTATCAATTAAAAGGCACTAGCTTGGGTTCATGTATTATATATAGTCACCTATATTAAATCTGCATTTAAGCATTTTGAGAAAGGTTTCAGAGATAGAAACTACAAGAATATGTGCTGAAAGTATTCTTGATGTTCCAGTTTCTTTATTCTATTTTGCACGAGTGCTAATTACAATGGTGGGTATAAACAAGCTGGTATGTGCAGCAGCATTCCCGAGTCTCATTTCTCATCTTTCATTTCCTCATTAGGTGATGAACTGACCAATAAATCTGAGATGGGGCTTCGTTATAGGAAAACAAAACAGCTGTGCAGCAACTTTTAGGCACAAGGCAGTTTCCTTTAGGAATGCTATTTCAGTAGATTGATGTTTCTAGGGAAAACCTTTGTTTTCCTTAACTGAACAAATTTCCCTTTGACACTGGGTATTTTTTTTAAGGAATAATTACAAAATATAGGTCATGGGTTGTAACTTTGGAGCTGAACACAAGTGAAATAAATTGTGAAACTGGTACTACTTAGATATACCATCAGAAAAGCCTGTTTTAAAGATAGCTGAAATCTATGTGAGTCTCTGCATTATCTCTAACTGGTTTGCTCTCATGTCATTGGGACTGCAAAGGCAGATTGTCACCAAGGAGGAATTATTAATTATTATTTTTTTTGCAGTCTTGTATAGATGTACCTAGATTGTGTTTTCCTCGATCTCTCCCCTCCTTTGTGAGGGAGGAAGTTATTTGCACCCGGGTGCTTTGGCATTTGACTTAGTTTCTCCAGGTCCTTCTGTAACCAGCTGTGACCTCATGTTTTCTGTGTCTCGTGTAACCGTATCTGTACTTTCCTTCTGATGCTTTTCTGAGCTGCTCCTGTGTTCAAAGAGGGCTATCCTAAAGGATCACTGCCTCTATGAAGCCTGGTTTGTCTTTATGTTTTCTGTAGGAAACACCTCTTTGCCTGTATCTACAGAAATAGGATAATCACTGAAATAGTTTTAATTAACTTTTTTTTTAATTCTGCCATAGAAATTTGATCAATCCTATTTGATCCTCTTTTCCAAAGTTTCTACTCCAGTCTGTTCTTTTCCCCACAGATCTATGTTTTGGTAGTTGGCAGGGGATCACTTATGCACAAGTCTGAGGAGCAGTGTTGCCTTCAGTGCTGAACTTTGACAGTAGCGTGATGGTTTTGACCTGGCACTTTTTGATTTGAACCCTTTCTAATTAGCCTGGAAGTAACTTCATTAGAATACAGGAAGGGTGAGAAGAATGTATTCCACACCCTTGCACTTTTGCAGTGCAAGAGGTACTAAAGGCATGCCCATGGATTGGGGTGGCTTCCATGCCAGGTTGCACTGCTGGATGTGGTTTCCTGCCATCTTTGTCCACCTGGCCACAGGAAGGTGAGGGTTTAACCCAGTTCCTCTCCTCCTGCTCTTTCATGCTGCAATCTCATCAAGAGTTCATTTTTCCATGCCATCACTGGGATTGGAACTGAATTCAGAAATATTCAACAGGCGGTTTGCAAACAGGAGGATGTGGGCTGTATTCAGATTCATGGGTCTGACTTTACTAGCATTTTCTGCCCGTTTGTATCCAGAAAGTTTCATGTTGCACCTCTTGTTAAACTGCTTAAAAACTCAGATAACTCATACCAGAGTTCAGCTTCTCTGAGAACAGAAGTATTTCTTCTCCATATCTTCCCAAACATGGAACACTCCAGCTGAAAGCAAGCAGGGTGAAGAGATGGCTAAGGACGTCTTGTGTCCAGCCATGCTCCATGGGTGAGCTGCAGCGGAGGTCAGGCTGCCAGGGAAAGACCACTCGGGTAGTCCTCACAGGGCAACCACTTATCTGCAAAGCAGGATGAGGGGAAATCATCAGGCTTCCAAAAAAGCAAAGGTGTTTCCTTGAAGGTCACAATAAAGAGAGAAGGGCAATGTGGAAAGCTAAGCGATGGAGGCAGGTAGGAATTAAGGAAGAAGATGATGAGGTGATCTCTCAGCACTGACAGGGTTTTACCAAGATGTATTTCTTCCTGCCCCCTTCTTGGCTGGTCTGTCCCCAGGTACTGTGCTGTGCAGAAAGCCTGGTCCTAAACTGTGCTTAAATTCCTCCAGCTTAGCCTTGTTTGACCAGAAACACTGCCTTTGGAGGGACATCAGCTCTTAAGTCTCTCTGTGCTGTATCCAGAACCAGTTTCCCATCTCTTTGTTCTTGGTTATGGTTGGTTGTTTGATTTTTTTGTTTTGTTTTTTTTTCTTTTCTTTTTTCTTTCTTTGTTTTTTTTCTCTTTTTTTTTTTCTTTTTAAGGACCAAGATACCCAGCAAGTGTACTTAGTGTCACTCTGTTTGGCGAGCAGTGCTGACTGACTTCCTTATCCAACTGTGCAAAATTGAAAAGACAGTTTGAAAAAAAGATTGACTTTTGGAGATTTTCCCTGAACCCGTTTTTTTCTAATGCAAAATTCTCTGGAAAAGAGGTTTATTGCTCAAAGCCTACTCAGAGCAAGAACCCTTTTGCATGCCACAACTGCTGGCATGTGTTGCCTTTCTCACTTCCAAATTTAATCTTACTGTATTTGTTTTCTTGGCAGAATGATTCTTGTTATGTATATTTGAGAACCTCAGTTACCCCTGCAGAACACCAGCTGTAACTACTGGATTTCTTTGACCTAAACTGTACGTTTTCATTTTGGATCCAGTTACACCTGGCAAAGGGAGAAGCCAAAGCGTAGCCCTTCACCTACATCTTAGTTCAAGGGGTATCTCTGGAGGCCTGTGGAGGCCATCACCACCTCATCTCAGCAGGCCTAGGGAAAGCAAAAATCAACCTGCAAAGCCCTAAGGATGCCCAGATGAGCACACGATGAAGCACGATGCATCCACTTGCTTTCATTATAATATAATCTCTTGTTCCCTTCCACACTGTGCTGCTTTCCAGATTTTGCCCTCAAGGCACCTACTTGGCTGCTAATGTTGTTATAATTACAGCTAATTGGAAGAAGAGGAGGGAGAAGTGTGGGGTTTTCCACTGAAAATAACGACATCTGCAGGGAGAGGGGGGAAAAATGAAAAACTGAAAAATGGATTTGTGGAGGTCTTCAATGAAAACCAGACAGGAAAAAAGTCAATTAACTCACATCTTAATTTTCTTGGAAAAAATCCCAGACCCTAAATATTTTTTGTATTAGCCTGTCCTCAGTGTATACATTACATTAGAAATTATCAGAGCTCCCAACTAGTCAAGGCAGATTTAATTAGCAGCTTGCCATCCTCACTGGGAATGAAAATGTGATTATTTTGGGGATTTTTACTGGTACAACTTGATTTCTGCAGTGTAACAAAAAGGCCATTAGCACACCTTTCATTTCTAGCTCCAGAACAAGAGAAGTTGCCTTTTTTTCAGAAAGGTATTGCTTTTGAAGTCAGCTTGAGCTAAAAATCACAGAATGTGTTGCAGTTTTTCAGAGTGCCAGGCAGAAGAGTCTCATGTGAAGAGGAACAGGATGCTTAATTTAAGCAGCTGCATGATTTGATAATTTTATTTCTGTGAAACAACGTATCAGGATTTATCATTCAGTGCCTGTTAGATTTTAAATTACTTAAGACGCTGGCTTTTTTGCTTTTCTTTGAGAATGGAACATAGGGAAGAATCAATTTAAAGGAACTTGCCTGAAAGAGGACATCGATGGTGGTCTTCTGGTGATAGGTGACATGGTGGCTGTTTTCATTGAATTATTCTCTTACCTGATGACATGATGAAGCATCAATCTGCTACTTGGAAATATCCTTAGTTCCTCATTGATCATCTAAGGAAGCAATGTAAAAGTTCATTCCATGCCATTTGCTTGTTAAAGTAGCAAAGTATCCAAGTGCTACCTGCCCTCGCTCCATAGCATCCACCTTCCTTTGCCTGTTGTATGCATTTTAAGTGTAAAAGTACTCTGTGCTGGGCTCTGAAGCCTGTTCATACTGCGAAATATCCAGAAGGTTTTCTGAGCTGTTAATGCTGTCCTAAGTGAGAGAAACTCTTCCTCTGTCTTGGGAACTACATGTTATGTCACATCTGCCTGCCTTCTCTGGCAGATGGTACCTGCAATGCTGTGGTATCTGCTGGTTTGCCCCAGCTGGGCAGGAACTTTAGGAGCCAAAAGCATCTTGCCGTAAGCAGTGTGTCCCAGTGGGACTCGGGACTGGGAAGGAGCAAAAGGAATTGAAGGATATCCCATGATACAGCTGCCTGAGGTGTTTGAATATCCAAGTCTTCTCTCTTTTTTTTTTTCCCCATTTCCAACATTTGATGTGAAGCTTGGAAGCACATTTCTTGTTGGAGAAGTTTTGTTCCACGCTCTTTGCTGTTCTAGGTGTCTGTTTACATGAAAAGAAACAGAGAGACAAGTACCTATGTGTACCTTTTTTGCACAAGGAACCAGTCTGCTAATTGTTGCTCTTCCTGGCTTTTGTGAACAAATAACATGAATTTTAGTTCTGATACTCCCTGCAAGGAGAAGGTGTCACCAAAATTGGTGATTCATGGTACTGCCACTTGCTACAAATGTGGACCTCTTGGATCAAGTTTTTCTTCATATACATTTGGATATCATCAGCACTGTGGGTTTGGAAGTGAATGATGGGGTTACTGTGTAGCAGCTGCAGAGCAATTCTCTGAGGCGAATTCAAAACCCTGCTGGAAATATTTCACTCTTAATGTTTCTCTTGTAAGTGAAATACTGTGTGCACTTGTGTGTGTGCTACTAGCGATATGTTACAGCATTTCCAGAATCTTTTGAAACATCAGGAAGGAAGTATGTGTTACTCTGGCCATAGCATATTTCCTTTCTTCCATTTTATTTTGTTTTCTTAGCTCGAGTGAGTTACTATCAAACACATCTTTGAACTACAGACACCTACTTAGCCGTAGGTACTACTACCTAATTCTTTCCTCTGTCATACTTATCTGTTCTCTTGGGTGCACCTAATGCTAATGTACACCTATGAGCACTGCTGAACATCAGCTGTTCTTTTTAGAGGTCTAGAAAGATTTTACATGGGGGCTTTAGGTTATGAGACCCTACTGTTTGCTCCGTATCACCAATCACGACCAGGTGAAAGTTGAGAGGCACTGCTGGTTCACTGTGTGATATCCCTGCCATCTTTTGCTTCTTCACACTTCCTGCCGTTTGTATTGGATGGATTACAGACTTGTGATGGTGTACAATATTGGCTCTGTGTGTGTGTGCATGTGTTACAAAACAGAGGTAAATTGATCATAAGCAAGTTGTATTTCTCAATCTCAAAATAATTTGTATTGATTTGTTTTCGCAGATTCGTCCTCGGGGAAGGGAGCCCGTCACTGACAGCCTCTGATCTGGAGGAGTGCAGACCAAAGGCTGCAAGCTCGTCTTGCAACTTCTTTATTCTGTTTTGTTCTGAGGTTTTGTTGCCCCTATCTCCTTATCTGTTCAGTGCATGTTATTTATGCCTGGTGAAATCCCTGCAAGGACAATAGAAAAGCAGATCATACAGGCTAGTGATCCTCAGGATCCAGTCAAAGTCTGCTGGGAAGTGTTATTGCCCTTTGTTCTGAAGATGCTGTTTGTGCTACCTATGAGAATCTGTTCAAAAGCCTTATGAGGAAAGATGCAGCTATTGCTGGGATGCAGCGACAGTCACATCTGGTTTGAATTCAAGAGCTTACAAGCCCAATAGTGTTGTGATATTTTTTGTTTGAGAACTATAGTCTTTATTTGATTCCAGGGAATGATTTGTGGATATACCAGCTTGAATTCTGTCCTCTTTTTCTTGGTTATTTGGTGAAAAGGGAAATCTGCTTCACTGTTTTAACACATTTGCGTAGTTGTAAGCAGGGTACCGGTGATGCCTGGCCAGGTAGAAGGTGCCTACTCCCCTTTCTGAGTCAAGGCCAGCTCTGCTTCTGTTTTGGCTCCAGGATTACATGAAAAATGTAATCACAGTTTTCTCTGCGTGTGCTTATTTGTATCAGAAGAATTTTAGTAGAAATATTTAATGGGTTTAACTTCTTGGTGAAAATGGCTTTATATTTCCAAATAATTCTTGTAATGAATCTGAACATTGTTGTGTAACCTCTAACCTGAGAATAAAACCTGGCTTTTTAAATGAAATTATATTTAGACCATGAAATTTTGTCAGAAAATTGCAGTGAGTGGGTGTTCAGCAAACATTACTTGATAATTTACTTGCAAAGATTTTCTCTTCCCTTCAGGCTTTTAAGAGGGCAGCTGTTGGAAGACAGGTACCTGCACCTGCTGAGATCCCACCTGAGAGAAGGAACTGAGATTTTTGCACCACAAGGCTGCATGAGATGTCCTGTGTGCTTTCCTTATAGCTTTGAAGTAGTTAATTGTTCCCATGCAAACAGCAAAGACAGAGTCACCAGTTAGGAGATTGCCTGCCTGTGTCATTTCTGCTTCTAGAACAGGTATTTCCACTCCCATCGATACGCAAAGGCATTAATAACCTTACAGGATTGAACATGTACATGAACATTGGATGCAATAGGGAACAGTCCCTGGGAAAGGATTCTTCTGCTGTTACGTTTTACAGCGATGCTGCTTTTGCCTACACTGATCAAAGAAACAACACTCCTAACTTAGAATATAGACTCAGGAACAACATGAGCAGAGCTCTGAGTGAGCCAGCCTCTGGAGAGAAATTGCTTTTTCATGAGCTATTGAAAATTAGAGTTTGACTGCAGCATTAGCTACAGAATGAACTCCCGAGTCTCTGTTAGGAGAGGAGTTTTTCTCTCTGCGTGAATTTGGAGCTGGCTTACAGACAGACACTATAGCAGCAGATAGCTTAACCAGCAAACAATATAACCACACTGCTCCTGATTAGTGATTTGGCTAATAAGGGTGAGATCATGGAAAATGCTAATGCGGTGCCTTCGGAAAATCCAATTATAATGTAACCTAATTCAATGCGAGCTCTCAGCAGGTGACCAGTGCTGTGGGCAGTGCACCCCGCACTCAAAGCTCTCCTGAATCCTCCAGACAGACGAGCTTCTGTGTGGTTGGTGTGGGAGGAAACAAACCCCCGCTTCATTCATTGCCACTGCTTTCCCCGGCGAACCGCGAAGGTTCGCGCCTTCCATTTGTGCCGCTTAACTCATTATCTGACAGCTTGTGCGAGCATTGTCTGGCCCGGGCGGGTGAGTCAATGCCATGCCAGTCACGGGAAGAAAACAGAGTTTGCTGGGCTATGTTTTTCTTCTCTGTTTGGGCTGTATTTTCATTCTGTTTAGTCACAGGTTTTTAATGTTTGGCTGGCTTGGGCACAAGGCTGTAAACCTTGACTCACACAGACTCCAATCGTTCTAAGTGTGGGGCATCCCTTGTATTACATGATAAAGAATTTCTATCTTTTAAAAGGTATATCAAATGCCTGTACAGTTGATTTTCCTCTTGCTTTTCTTGTAATGATGTATGTTTCCCAAATGCAGGTGCTGTCATCTGTTTGAATTAGCACTGTCAGACTGACGTAGCCCCAAAGGACACGCTTTCTGCAGTGACCCAGGCAGGTTTGAGGGGGCGAGTTATTTCAGGTAAAATCAACCACAGTACTCATAACAGGCAGTTTTCCTTCCTTGAGCTTTGCTGAAACTGTGTATCAGCACTCCCAGTTCTTCCTCTGGCCTTTTAAAGAACCTTATGGCATTTCCCAGTATTTTATTTTCTGAATACCTTCTGAATTTTCCATCTGATTCTTTCCATTTAAATTTCTCTGATATTTTTTGTATCAGTGGTGTGTGGAGCAATTTCACAGTAAAGGCTAATGTGTATATGAAAAGCTTTTGCTTTTTTCCTGCCTTTTCTTACAGGAACTGCTCAGGGTTTGGGAGTATTAGAATTACTATGCACACTGCAAAAGGAGCAATTCATATATAGGGAGTAACTCTTTTTTTGTACAGGACCAGGCACTTATTTGGATACTCAAACCTGTAGCAGCAGTAACAAGCTACACCCATGGTTTGTGCCCCCTGATTTCCTCTCATGTAGTGGCTTGGGGAAACAACACAAGCATAAAGTGATTTTCTGTCAAACGTTTTTAGCAGTTTAAGGGGGTGTTTTCATTTGTGTGTCCTGCATCCGTGCTGCCCAGTCTGCCCACCAGGCAAGTTGTGTCAGGAGCACTTGGCTCATATCCCTGTGCAACCGTGTTATAAGGACCCAACTGCCATATTAAAAATACTTACAGGGCAGTGAACTTTTAGGTATACGATGAGGAACTGACCTGTAATGAAGGTGATTACTCAGCATGTTAAAATGATGACGGGGGGCTCCAGGCATGGGTTGTGATCAGCCCTTGGAAAGCCTTGTTACTTCTGGTGGGAGCACGTGTGTTGACACAAGTTTGTACAGATTCTGAATGGTCACTTATGGCATCTGCTAGACGCATAAAATTTTATTAAATGCCAGTTTCTAGAGAACATTTTATGTATGTTTTGACACAGGTTTCTGTAGGGTTTTTTTTCTAAACTGAACTCTTTCCATTTGGTTGCAGTGTTATATATTAAACATGTTGTGGAGAAATTTTGATTTGTATGAATGAGAGCAAGTCTTCCTACATCGAGTTAAATGATCTGCTTACAATATTATTTTACATTATTTTCAACACGATATGCTGGATTCACTAAATGATGTCTTGATTTTCATAACAGTAATTATCCAACATTAAAATAGGAGCACGTTTGAACTCATGGAGTCATTAACACAAATGAGGTACTCAAAAGCTTGGGGTCTTTGGGGAATTTTTGTCCCATCCTTTATTTTTATTTTTTTTTAAAGGGAGCTAGTGGTTGTGACACCAGCATTTGCAGTGTTACATTGTGATATATAATGTCTTGAATGCTGTGGATGAAAGAATGCACTATACCCTTTGGCTCTGTTTTTTCACACCCAAAGACCTGCACTTCATTAGCCCCACTTTGTACTCCCAACCTCCTAGCAATCATTGCTCTGTCAGCTTTTCACTTTCCATTACAACGTGTTTTGGGGGGGAATCAGGATTATGAGATACCCAAGATTTCTGGTCTTCATCCCCCTCTCATTTTCTGTAGTCTAGAATAGAATTAGGAAGTTGGTGGTGTATGACAATACCTTCTGGTCAAGCAAAGCTCAGCTGCTCCAGCTCCCCCCATCTTTCTTCCTATAGCAGGCTGGGAATGCAGCCTTACCTTAACAAGCTGGAAATTCTGCCTTGCCCATACTACCCTGGGCTGAACTTGGAGAGTATTTCTAACCAGGTTGAAGTTCTCTCTTGTTTAAAAAAAATAATCTTGACGTTTTAAAAATGGTTTCTGTATTTTAACTTTGTTGTGAGAATGACAGAAGAATGTCTCTGATTTTTGCAGATGCAAGTTTAAAGGTCTGCAAGACACCACAGGGTGGAAAGTATTTTTCTGATTAGTAAAACACTTTCCCACCAGGAGCCAGGATGCTGGCTAATGCTGTGTTTGCACTGACGGCAGTAACAGCCTTGCTTCCACCTGCCCTGTAAATGGGGAACATCCAGGTGTTTCCTGTTCAAGGGCTGCTTATGAGAGAGCAAAGGGTCCACACTGGCCACCGACCATGAATGGACTGGTGGTGGTGAGAACAGGGCTGAGGGCAGCGAGGGCAGGTGATGGGGCACAGTTCCTGATACCATCTGTTGGTCGCTGCAGGAGTAAGGTCTTGCAAGACTGAGGCCGTATTGGTCTAATGGGAGATATCAGACCAAGGGGGGTCTGGGGCTCTTTCCATGGCCAAGGCAAAGGATTTGGAGAAGGGAAATCTCGTGGAGTGAAAGCAGGATGTGTGCTGCTAATGTTTGTATTGCATGACCTGAGAAAGAGAAGTTACAGCTTTGGCATTTTCACCATCAGGTTGGTTTGTTTCATTTAATTATTTGCTTTAGTTGAGAAGGGAGAGGGAGAGATTTTCATTTTCTTGAAAGAAGTTTTCATTTCGTGCCTTCCTGTATTCAGGCATACTGTATCTCAGCTGTGGGTCCTGTGAGTCCCAGGTTAATCCATTCAAGGCAATGGCATTGCCCTGTAAGAGCTGGCACACACACAGGTCCGTTGCAAGTTACTCACCAGCCCAGGTATCTCTTTGAATATAGCAGCTCTTTTAAACTGGTACTTGAGGTGAGGCATAAAGTGCCAGCCAGATTATTTCCCTATGCTAAAAGTTAGGAAAGAGCTGCACTTTTCTGAAGATGGAAAGAAGAGCTTTTTGTAATTCCGGTTCTTTCCCCCTCTTTCTCCTCCATGCCAAATTTTCAGCTTGTTCTTTGTAGTTGTGATCCAACATTGAAGAAACAATCCTGGTCATGCTGAACAGGACTGGTACTCATACCAGAAAAACACGAGCATCGATGGCAAAGAGCAAATTATTTCAAATACAATTCTTTCTGCATAAATGACCTGTTCAGGCACCAAAACAGCATTGGAGGGGCAATCAGTCTCCCCATAATTTAAACTTTACTTTAGGAAGGAACATGATGGCCTATGAACTGGTAAAACAATGCTCTCTTACACTGGCAGTAGCAAGGGAGGGATTGCTTTATTCCGAGAAATCATTCCCCTGTGGTCAAGAGTTAGCGAGGGTGAGGATACCAAACAGGGGACTTGGAGCATCCAGTGAAGTACTTGCTCTAGAAGGGAAGAGAACTCGCTAAAATGAGGTTTGAGGCATGAATATTGCATTATAGTTGGCTAAAAGCAGGCTTGAGTCTGGCCCAGTAATGCCAGCAAAATGAGTTGCTCGCAGGGATTGCTCCTAATCCTTACTAATCACCATTAAAACTCAAAGAGTGTGTGCGATGTTATTCTGTCACTGCTGCTGATTTCTGAAGAGACAACTGACTTCCCTGAGGATTTGGGTGTGGTTGGGTCAGAGCCTTGCAGCTGCTTTTCTATTTCTGGCTGATAAATTGATAACTCATGACTTTGAAACACAGCTAAGAAAATAAGCTGCACAACCAGAAAACCTCAGCACCGAATCCAGCCCACTGTGTTGGAGGGTGACCTCTCTGAACCTCAGTTCTGCATTGCAAGATACCTGTTGGGCAACTGAAGAAAAAAAAAAGCCTCAGGAAAAAAAAAAGGCAATTAATCTGAATGTGCTGTTAATTTAATAGTATTCCCATGGGGAGCCTTAGACAGTGCTACTTATTCACAAGCTTACCATAACTTCCTACTGTTCCGCAGATGCTTGTGACAGGCTCTGCTTTTCATGCTCGTTCCTCTGAAGTCCTTTCCTTTGGAGTCCCAGCAAACCATCTATTTGTATTTTGTTTTGAGTCAAACGAGGTTTGTGGAAAGTAAAATTCCTATTGTAAGAGACCTTAGAAAGGTGGTGCTGTATGTCCAGGGAACTTTCCCAAATCATTGAGTGCTTATTAATAGAAGTTTTCACGTTGAGGAATGCGAGCATTCAAGCTATAGCATGTTGTGGGGTTCTCTGTATCTGAAAGCACAGATGAGAGACGTGGGAAAGGCAAACAAAAAAAACCCTCCGAGTAGTACCAGGGAGGGGGAGGATATTAATAAGGAAGGAACATCCCTTTGTGAGTTACTTATTTGTTCTGATTCATTCAGCCTATTCTGCCCAATTTTGTTTAGTTTCTATATGTAAAAATTGCTACTGTTTATGAACAGTATTTCATTTTGTTTCAGAACAGCTCAATCTTATGAAGACTGTAAACCTCTCTTCATCTGAGAAGGAAATGATACAGACATTGCACCTTGGTTTATGTGTACTAGGAGGGCATAACACTGGCACAATGTTTCATGACTGCTAAGCAGATGTCATACATCTTGGGCAATTGTTCTCAAAAATACATTTCAGTTGCAGACTTCTAAATCTCCATTAAAGTCTTCAGGACACTTTAAACTTCTACAGATTATTCCCTGAAATTCTGCAGGCTTTCTGGCTCTGCAGCCCCCAGAAACCCCATGGAGCTCTATAGGAAAAATGTGGGTAGATAACTCGGGTTCTTCCAGGTGGTCTAAGGACTGTCCATGCAGGTGGTGATGTTCTTGCACATGAGCACGTCCCAGTTTGTGCTTGCATATTCATGTTCTGCACATAGAAAACAAGTGTTCAGTTAGGAAGTTGTGAGTGGAAGAGCTAAATCTATAAATATACATGCTTTTTCCTCTAGGAAAGAAATCCAGCAGGATTGCTAAAACTGTTAACCTGGCCCCAAAACGAGTCAGTGTGCCATGTCCTGAGGGGAGAGTGTTGTAGTGAGAGAAAATTAAGATTTCGCTTTAACCTGGAGTTCAAGCTTCTCCAGGCTCTGATTTTTAAAGACTTCCCAGGCTGAGAAGCTTTGCCTGTGTTCACGATGCGTTGTATTCAGGGCTGGCAGTCTGCTCCCTGCCACCACACTTGCTTTCTCAACACTGGCTTTCTGTTCATACACCGGTGAGGGAAAAGTGCATTCCCATTGAGTGTTTTATTTACTGTTTTATAAGGATACTTTGTGTTTACTAGGACACTTTAATTGGGCTCCAGAGCGGTCTGTCCCGCTCACAAAAGCATACTGTTGTCCTGCTTCTGTTTTTCCTTTGGGAATGAGGTGCCTTCAGGGCTAAACCACCATCTCCTCTCTGCCTGCAGGCTCCAGGAGGGCTCATGGTGCACCATTGTCAGTGTTGCTGGAGCAGCGATGGGCAGCGGACACCTCCTCTCCTCAGCCTCCTTCACCCAGCAGCATGTGGAGTTTGAGCAGGAGGGAGAAGGTCAGTGCTGCCCCAGCAGAGCTGTGCTCGCAGCCAAGAGAAAGGCTGGATTTGTCTGAAATGACATAATTTTAAACAAGCCTGAGTTAGCCATTTAAACACCTTTATATGGTATAAAAATTGGCTTCCCTGAAGGCTTCCCGGGCCATTCCCTCACCTCCCAGAGCTGGCTTCCGTTGTGCAAGGCACAAGCTGGAGTTGGATTATTTTTAGGAGTTCCCAAACACAGGTACGACCCTGCCTTGTCCTTGCACGGAGTGGAAGGGACCCAGGCAGAACAGGTCTGTGGTCTTTGCTTGGTTTGCTATGGAGCAGTGTTTATGAAGCTGTGCTGGCTGCATGCGTGCGTGTGCCTAAGAGTGCACACATGGCTCTGCCAGCCCTCCCAGTGACTTTGTGATGTCTATGGAATGTCATACTTGCCAGCTTCAGTCAAATTTCTACAAAACCAGCAGGTCTCAATGGTGTTAGCTTCCTAGAGGTGGGCAGCTAGAAGAGAGGGGAACCTCTTTGCTCAAGGAAATTGCAGTGTGAACTCTGGGCTTATTAGACATCAGAGAATCCACACTGGACCTGTGCCAGGTGAGACCTATCCCTAGGAGACCCAGCTGCCTGTTTGATCTCCATCCCTGGTCCCACATGTTACATAGCTGGTGAGATTTTTCTGAGGGAGAGAGGCAAGCCATAAGGAGTAAATGTGGGGTGTGTATGTTCTGCACTGTGGACACTCAGATAATTACAGCATTAGTGTGATGTTTTTCTTGGTATTACAGTCAGCATGATCTGAATCTTGCAGAGTTAGGCACGCACTCAACTGCTGCCTGAGTGGTTATACCACGGACCATACAGACATTTTTCTGATATATGTATTTTGTTTCATGCCCTTCATTTTGTGTAGGAACAGCTGTCTTTCTGAAGTCTCTCTGACAAAGCTGCAAAAGGCAGGTAAGTGAGCAGGAGCGATCTATCTTTATTTCCATTACAGTCATATCACACAAGGCGGGGCTACATAAAGTTGCAGTCAGGTAACATGAAAGGTCGGTTTTCCAGTGTTTTCAGTTGACTTGTGTTTCAGTGGAAGAAAGCTCTATTCTTATTCAGTGCTCTGAAGATGTATCACAGGGGGAGTGCACACCAAAATAGTGTAACCTCGTGTATAAAATTAAGCCTGATGCATTCCTCTGTTTAGGGGACTGAGGCTTTCATATTTTATATTTTTGGTAGTCATTCATTGATGAAATTGTATGTCAGAACAGTACAATAAGAACATAAAATGTCAGTAATATACATGCATATTCATGTATGTATACATAAAAATCAGGACATGTTCAGAAGATGGAGTCCAACCTGTTTTCATCAGTGGAACTTTGTCTGAGTAAGGGTATCAAGGTATAGTCACTGCTGTACAGACTCATCTATGCTTTGGATATCACAAAATTCTTCAAACTGCATATGTGACTTTACAGTGGGAAGGAGCTTTACTGGCTCTAGAGGGAAGGAGGACATAAAATGTTGAACATTTGTAATCCAGATCCAGGCCAATTCAGAGGAAATCTGTAATGTTACCAATAAAGCAGGAGAATATTATAAATGAGTTGATAAATGGGCTGGCAGCTAAACCAGACAATAAATTGAAATGTCATTACTGATGCCAGGCTGAAGTTAGCACAGCTGAAGTGCTTTGATGCTGGTCTTCCCTTGATTTGGCAATGGGATTTTTGTGGACGTGGTCTCGTGGAGAAGCCACGCTGTTTTCTCTGGAAAAGGGGGACATAATAAGCAGAACCTGAGGCTGGTGCTGTGCCTGCGTAGTTGCAGACCTTTACTGAAGCAGCATTGCATTGCTGCCACTAAGCTGTGGCTGGTGCTAATGCTGTCTCCCACTTCAGTTCTCTGTCATCCCATTTCTTTCTTAACAGGAGTAAAATACCATTTGAAAACAAATGTGCTGCACCTTATTCCAGTTTTAAAGCTTGCAATGGTGATGGGGAAAATGAGTAGCTTCTAAGCTGTACGTTTCCTATTTGGCTTTTGCTTGGTTTTAAAATGCTGTTTCTTTTCCCTTTCTCCTTGCTGAGCCAACACTTGCAAATCTTAGGAAGCAAGTCTGCACCCTTGGAAGATCTGTTCTCCCAGGAATGCTGGGGATACTGCCAGGTAGGGGCTGTCCTTATTTTTTAGGACTTGTCCTTGGGACAGCTGGTAGCATCCACTGTTGGTTGTATGCGAGGGCATTGCATGACTTTGCCCTCTCTGCCTGTGTTAACACCCTGCAAGTGCTCTGTATGCTTTCCTCTCCCAGGGGTTATGTGTTTGCCATGGGGACCTCCTTTTCCAAGTTTGGATTCTGATTATCCTCAGGAACATTAGCAAAAGAGGAAGAAGGAAAGAAGAGCTATCCGTGGACTCTAGGAGAAAGTAGATTTCAGTAAGAAACTTGTGGTTTGTGAAATTTTTGCCTGCATGTTTCTTTTATTCAGCTGAAGAGTTTTTTAAGCAGTGATCTTAGCAGCATTCCTCAGAGCCTTCCAGCACAGCAGGTCGTGGTGTTTACAGGCAATCAATGCCAGTTCTCTGTGGAGGGCTGGGAGAAGAAACTGAGGTTGGAAAATATTTCATTGGCTGGTCTGAAAAACCTTAAAGCTGGTGCTGAGAAAAATAATTATCCTTAAGCAAACAGCTCCATTTGGAACAGTAATCCCCAAAAGTACTTCCAGCCATCTAGTTCAGGGGTACTCTTTTACTCTGATTCTCTCATTTAGTTGATGCCCTGTGTTCCTCCAGATGGTGGTGTAAAAATGAGAGGGCAGATTAAATAAATGTATCCTGTCAATTCCTCCTTGGCCTTCATGGCTTTGGCAGTAAGCTCGTCTGCACTGATTTCTTAATGTCTTGAGGCAGGGTCTCCCATGGGCTTTCCCGAGGACCACACACAGCCACGCAGTTCTCCTTGCAGTTTTCTGCTAATTGCCCATCTTCTAACAAGCAGCCCTTGCGCTCATCAAGAGTCACAAATAACTTCTTTTGAATAGCTCGGATGCACTTAGCTACAAGGAAATGGTAAATAGAAAGCATCTCTGTTGTGCCTTTTGCTCCTCATGACATACAAATGCTATGAAAAAACAAACTAGTCGGGCTCCTTGGCTACCCCCACACATCTGAGGCTACGTGCGAGCCATTCACACAGCCACAGGAGTCCTGCTGCCCTGCCCAGTCTGGGGGGGCTCCTACCAGAGGCAGCACAGCAAGTGCTCCTGAAAGCAAACCAGCTCTATGTGCTCCCACGCGCTGTATTCTTTAGTCAGAGACAAATTCCTGCTCTTGTAGATGATGTTGGTTTTTAAGGTTTGCATAATTGTATTCTGTATCATTTCTATCTGGTGTGTTTTTAAATTTCACTTTCCTGGCTGATGCAATTTATTACAATTAACTTTTAATCTTCTGCATTGGTCTTTATCATCTATTCACTTGAGACGGGAAGCAATTATAGATCTTTGAAATAGATGTCCTACTTAGACTCAGCAAAATATCTTTAACAGGATCCAGTGTTTAATAAGGGAGGATTTAAGAACTATGGTAGTGTGCTAAAGTGCAACCTTGGGAATGTTGTAGCTCCTGAGCTGTGCTGTCTCCCACCAATGCAGCCAGGTGCAGTAGCTGGAGAAGGTGCTTAGGGATCAGGGCTCCTGTCACTGGTTTGCAGTGAGACCAGAAACCAGTCCCAACTGGCTCAGTTTGCTGTCTAAAGACAGTCACCTGGTGCCATCTGAGATGCTACTGGGTATCCATAACATCTGCAGATATAAGACTGGGCAAGGGGAGACTGATGCCTTTCAGTACGGGCACCTATGGCCAAATAGGACCCCCAGAGATGTCTCGGAGAGTGTTAGGTGCCTCTCTTCAGGAAGCTGAACCAGCTTTTAGTCTCCCTGTGTCTTGTTTTCTCCATCAGTAAACACCGTGATACTGGTTGTGCAGGGGTGTTGTAAGGCTTGGCACTGGAAAATGCATTTAAGACAACTGCACAGGTTCTTTTCAGAGCACAGAAAGTCAAGAGACTCCCTCGGACACAAATCTGGGTATGAGTTGTCTTCGCGAGAGCTGAACAGCTGGACAGGCTGAGCTTTTGGTCAGTTGTCCTTTGAATGCAGTCAGGGTGAACCAAAGCAAGACCAACTCTGCGGCAAAGCACTGACACTGGCTGGCTGGTCCTTTCAGTTCTCATTGGAGGGGTTTGTAACTCTGGGTTTGACCTTGAGGACCACAATCAATTCCCTGGAGTAAGTCAGGGCTGAAATTCCCATGTGTCATTGGGGCACCTGAATTTGGCCCCGGGAGGGGTGGAGGGATGGTGGAATCCACAGTGCTAGATTAAGGGTTGGACTTGATGATCTTAAAGGTCTTTTCCACCCAAAACAGTTCTATGGATGCTTCGACGTTTTGGGGAAGCCCACCAGATGGAGCTCTTGTTTGAGGGATAGAGCTCCGCAGGCTGCTGCAGAAGCTGAGAAAATAGGACATAAACCTCGGTTTTATTGGATTGTTTCATGTAACGGGGTTGAATTGAGCAAGCCTGGCTTCCCAAGCACTTGCTTTTAATGGAGAATGTTTGATGCTAAAGATGTGGAAAAATGAAATGTATGATTGAGGCTGGAAGTGCTTGAAGTGTTCACTGATGTTTCCATTTTCTTGTCACCAACTTGTTTTGCAGAACTGTTTTAGGACTCATTCCCTCAAATCTTTCTGCCCCTTAGTATGCTTCCCATATTTAATTATAATAATTACACCCCTTAGAAATTATATTAAACCCATATAAAATCAAAGCACCAGAAAACTTGCTTAATGGTTTTTAGAGGAAAGAAATACGCGATAAGGGTGTGAGAAGGAAAAGTGTTCAGCCTTGAGCTTGGTTACCTAAAGACAGCTGATAAAACTTTGGAGTGTGGCAAAGAAAGCAGAATTAAGCATGTCTGAGTCTGCGAAGTTTTCTGGCAGAAGTAATCTGTGAACTCAGAGGTCCAGCTACACTCCATTGCCACCGGCACCACGCCAGTTTGGTTTGCATGTCACCTCTCAGATTTGTGCCTCAAAAGCTGTTACAAACACATATTTAGAAGCACGTTTGTTATTCCTGTAATCAAACAACTACACTAATACATCAGAGAGCAATGTAAACACTCCAGCTATGAGGACATTATGCTTATCTTCAACATGGGTGGTACAAGCACTGATGAGATTGGGCCCCTGTTCCATTCAGGGTGAGGTGGTAATAAGCCATGTTCCTCGTGGAAAGCAAAATGCATGGATGTCACTAATTACACCTTCTAATGCGACAGGCAAGTCATTGCAGCCCACCTCTGTTCTCTGTAACACAACGTAGCCATCCTGATGGCACCGGGGATGCCCTGGGGGTGACCTAAACCTGAATTTGACTCACTTGCTATTGGATTTATTTTAAGCTTCACCAACCAACCAAAAAATGTATTAATACCGAGCAGCCTCTAATTTCAGACAACATGAAGCAGGCCTTCTGCTTCATACCATGGGATTTCCGGATTTGTGAGAGGAAAAAGTCAGATGAGCTTTTATTCTAAATCATGTAGGATGAGCTTCCTTTCAATAATGCCTTTAGAAGAATCATTTTATAGCACTCCATCCCACTCTGTTGTTGCCTGGAGCTCTGCTCCGCTCTGTGTAGGTGAATGCCAGCACATAAAGCATTGCTGCGAATTGCTGGGTGCTATTGCATACACTTGGGTAAGAAAAAAGGAGCATACAGGAGTTGATGTAGCTGGACGTGTACTTTAAGTGCCGTATGGCAGCTAGTTGTAGTTTTACAGTAGCCAGACTTTCACTGTGCTTAATTTAACCTCTTTTTGTATTGTTACAGCCTGTAGTGCAGAATTTGAAAGTGAATGAAGTTGAAACCTGAGGCTCTCCAGAGAAGAAAGGTTGAGAATTCATGTCCTCATTAGTCCTTATCAGTAATTATGGAGAATCATTTTGTGGCTCCGATATATTTCAGATTCTTCCAGCAGTGGTGTCATCTGGGCACTGGACTGGCAATTTCCCTTTTGCTCTTTCTTTCTTGGTGTTTTGTGTCTATGAAGTAAGTTGCATATTCCAATTTCCAAGGAATCATGGGTGTCCTCTGATTAAATACACTGAGTGACATAGGGGACTATATTTGGGACTATTCAGTCAAGAGAGAGCCATGCCTACCACACACGGTAACGTTATGTGCCATAGATAGACAAAAATGCAAAGATTTCCAAGCATCTTCATGTTACACTTGGCTTGGGATCTTCTGGGAAAGTCCAAAGGGAAAAATGTTGTCACTGAGGGTGATTTGGGTGTTTCTGCTGAGTAGAGTTTGTAATCATCCTTTTTCCTTGTCATTGGTTAACCAAAAGTGAAGAAGTCTCAGTCTTCGAATGGGAGCTGCGGACATGGAAGGCTGGTCTTCACCTTGAGGGAAGAAGGAGAAGAAAAGAAGGTTGATGCCATGAATTTTTCAGTGGCCTGGAAGGAATCAGGACACTTTACAGACTCCCTGGGTCTGTCCTGTGTGAAGGCAAATCTTTCTCAGCCAGGTGTCATCAGGTAAACCCAGAATCAGTTCTTCAATCAGTTTTCTGCCGCATAAGTTGCAGTTTTGTATTTCATGGGTAAGTCCTTAGGGAGTCCTCGAATTGGCCTTAAAAATTGCAATTACTACTTTTACACTGAGGTTTTATGGGGAGCACAATGTCCTGTTTGTCTGTGTCTGTGCAGAAGCTGTGTGTACAGCTAAAATTTAGGACACATGATGCCAAAAATGCAAGAGAAGTTTAGTGTTTAGTTCTGAGTGCCATTTTTGAACAGCTGATTCTTGTTGCCAAGGAAAAAATTTTTTTGCTCTGTTGTGTGAGTGTGTGCTACTGTGGTCGAAAATGGTGACTTGAATGAACACTTTGCAGGGACATGTCTAAAACAATTATTCTTTGAAGACAGGAATATAACAAGAACTTAGGTCTGGGCAGCGTCTGTGGGAACACAGAGTCACACATAAGAATTAAAGGGTGCGTGTTCTAGATCAAAGTAGCCTGTGCTTTATAATACATCTAATTATCTTTATTATATTTGTTTGTTTTAATTAGAGGAATAGATATTTTGCATTGGAGTTTAAGGGTTCTATTGGGCACTTGAGATTAAATCAGTGGTTTGGTAACAATTTTATCTGGAAAGTAGATTAGATTATTTAAATTATGCAAAGTAGCATCATTTTTCTCAGTAGAATAAAGTTATGATTAAGAAATAACGCTTGCAGCATAAGAGCTCTGCTTGTCATTATTTTTCACAAGCAGATCTGGGATTTTACAGTGAAAATAGTTCATGTTGAATCTGGTTTTCTAATATTATAGCAAATTTGGCGAAATAAAACAAATGCTACAGTCATACCTAGCAGCAGGTGTTTTCCAGTGGTGGTACGGGAAAAGCCCATGCTGGTTACTCGATTCAATAGGACCACATTTTAGATTTGTGGTTTATTTTTGTGCTGTCGGAGCAAAAACTCTTGTTAATCAGTTCATAAAACAGTAGGATTAAAAAGAATGCACTGGAGGTGTAAAACAGTCAACACCAAGACATTTTAAGGATTAGCTTAATAAATAAAAGATCATTGGATAAAATAGGCTGATAATGAGTTAAGGGCAGCCCAAATGTGTAATTTCTTGGGATCAGTGGCAATGTGTCCGTTTACACCACAGCTGGGTAAAGCCTAGAGGGCACGTAACAGGGTGTCGGGGAATTGTATTAACCACGCTCCGCTGTTGAGGTGTCTTGTTTTATCCTTCTCCCACCAGTGCTTTCATGTGATGCAGGAGAAATACTGAGTTCAGTTGCAAGCTGCACGCTGACTGCTGCACGTGCTTTTGATTTTTCTCAAGAGAGGGTAAAGAAAATGTCTCTTATTAAAACAAGGAACTGTGAATTGCTGCCTAACGGGTAGAAGAAAAATTCGACCTCTTGCTCAGATGGAACCTGTGGCTCAGCCCAGGAAAGCCCAGTGAGCAACATCAGCATTTCTGCTGCAAATAGGAGCATCATCTCTATGCTTACAGCAAATCATTTTGGTTTATCGCTCACCTGCATGCTGTCGCTGCTCAGACTCCACCTGGGCATTCATGTGTTGCTCTGCTGGGGAAGGCAGCAGCAGCTACCGAGCCAGATGCTTCCTAGATGCCTCTGGAGGCCCCTGCTGCCCGGCCCATTCCTCTTCTGAGAGAGTGAGCACTGTGTGATGCTGCATAACTAAAAGCCATCATGGCCTATGAGGCATAATTGATTGATAAATCTGTTTTAGCATCTCAGTTTCTGAGGTTAATAAATAAGGATACCCTTTCCTGAGCAACAAATGCTAATTAGTGGGTTACTGATCACAGGTCTTCAGATCTGCATCACAATGAGAACCACATAATTGGGTGAAAAAAATGATATAGACACGCAATTAAACACGCACATGCAAGTACACACAGTGTCATCTGTCCTCCATACCAAACGCACTGCAGCACTGGGTGCTAAAATTTCCAATGAATTATTTACGTGATGAATTATCCCTCTTGCTCTCCTTTTAGAATATCCAATTGCCCATGTCCATTTTCGTTTCGGAAAGATTTATTATTCAGATTTATTCGCTGGATAGCTGATTAAACATTTCCTGCCCTTTTCCTCCATAATGCAGAACATGCATCTTGTTTGGTGGTAGCACCTATGCGCCCGCTCTAACAGCATCTCCCAGCGTGGGGAAACTGTGAAGAGCACAATTGTTACCCAGACGGTTTGCAGTTGCCTTTTTGAACCAACTGCAGATGTTCCAAATTTTGGGTATTTATTTGCTCACTTAAGTCAAAACAGTTTCAGCCCCCGAGTAAATGATCCCCAGCTACAGACAATGATTGTGGCTGCATCTGAGTGAATAATTTGGTTCTCGTCAGTATTTACCGTGCACCTTTTGAAATTCACTCTTTGCTGGTAAAACTCAGGTCCCTGGAAGCCTTTGAGAAGGTGGAAGGAGAAGATGAGCGCCCAGAGCCAAGTCACTTAAAGGTTTGTCAATCTTTGGTTTTGACACACCAGCGTAAGGAATGGCCAAAACCCTTCTCACGCTGGATGTTGCTCGCTGCCATGCCCGGGACCTGCTCCTGTAGAGATTGTGCAGGCATGAATCACCTCTGAATTCAGGGGGTAGCTTTTCAGTACCAGCCTCATAGGTGCTGGCATGGTACCTGGGACAGTTAAGTGGCTTTAAAGGAACCCCCTACCCACAAGGATTTTCCATGTTTGGGGCTTTCTTTCATTGTTTATTTGCCATTGAACTGCCTGCTCTAGCACCAGGCACCCTCCTCATTTCCAGCATTTTAAATCCCAAATCCGCCTGTTCCATATCCGTGTTGAACGTTTTTGTACCTTGTAAATTTTCAGAACGGTGACTCTTGTTCTGAAAGTGTTTTGTCAGTTCCTCTGGCTGGGAGTCTCTCCGTGCTACGCTTTAAATCATGATAGAGATTTACGGTTGGGATAGACGGGGAACTGCAAGCATCCCAAAAATCAGTTGTCTACGTGCAGAGGAGTCGGCGTTCACACACCTTGGTAAATCACATCCCCGGGATGTCATCTCGCTTCCCCTGAAATCACAAACAGTAATACCCTCTAAGAACAATAGCACTAAAACTGTCCTCGGGTTAAAAATAATCGGTTTGCCTGCGTGCAAAGCACACAGCCTTGAGAGCTCTTTGGCTGGGTAGCAATATTTTACCTCTAATGACCTCAAACCCGAGCCAGCCATCTTTGCAGGCTCTACAGAAGGCTGGTGTGCCACGAGTCGGACCCGAAGGTGGCTGCCTGCCTTCACCTGAGCACCTCCCTCCCTGCCGGCTCCTGCACGCTCCAAAGGCTTGGAGAAAAAACACTGAGGTTGCACTGGGTTTCCTTTACTAATTTTGGCTTTCTCCTTTAGTCAGATTCTCCCGTTTTTGGATGATTGAATTTCTGCGTCTTCTGCAGCAGAAGAAGAGCACGTGTAGTTTGCTGACTTGATGATCTTTTATCGAGGTGTTGCAGTGGGAGGCAACCAATCCCCTGGAAAGGAAGAAGTCGGGATGCTGCATGCCAGTACCAGGTATTTTCAGGTTCTCCTTAAACATGCATAAATTAATTCTAAACGTGTCTTTCCTCCCTTCCCCAAATCCCTACCCTTGAACTTACTTGAAAATTATATAGTTGTGAAATATGGAAAAATAGGGATCTGACAAAAGAAGGGTAACTGGCTGGGGGCTCCCGTGGGGCTCTTAATCCTGGGTTTCTTTTGGTGAACTTCTATTTTTGAGCAGACCATGGGGCAAAGCGCTCGCTGGCTGGCAGTGAGCGCCCGGGCTCCTGGGTGAGTGGCAGTAACTAATGGCAATTAGCAGAGGTCTGGGCAGCTTCGTGTCCCCGCAGACGTGAGCTCATCTGGGGGCTGTGTCTTCACAGTGCGATGCTGATGGTCACCCTGCACGGTGTGACAATTCGCATCCTTCCAGCCAGGCTTCGCGCTCAGGTCTGCTCAGCAGGCTTGGGAAAAAAATGGAGAAAAAATAGGTTTGATGTTATTTCTGCTCCCCAAATCGGTTGGAGTGGTGGGGAAGGGGTGGTTGCCTTCGGGGACATCACCCATCAGCTGTATCGGTAACAACTCGGTTAGTGCTTGTGTAGCGCTCGGCGTTTCCGTGCCTGATGTGCCAAAAAGAAAGGAACAAGAGGGGCGGGGGGGTTGTTTTCAAGGCAGGGGATACTTTCTGCCTTCTCGCTGCGGCTCCCAGGTAAGAGTAAGGAAAGCGTCCCCGCTGCCCGGAGCCGGACCCCACCGCCGCCTCTGTTCCCGGCCCGGCGGGGGAACGCGGGGGCTGCGTGTGCGGCTCCGAGCGCCCGGGGGGAACGAGCCCCGTTCTCACGCACCCTCGCCCG
>VZRW01007024.1:668792-707206 GCA_013398125.1 Aegotheles bennettii | reverse complement strand
TTTTTATTGTTTTTCCTTCTTTCTCTTTTTTTTTTCCCCCTTTCTTTTTTGTTGCCCCGCGGGGAGGGGTGGGCAGGGCAGGCGCTATAAAGCGCGCAGGGACGGCAGTAACACAGTCCCCACCGCAGCCCGTCCCCGCCGGAGCGGGGGGGTTCGCTCAGCACCCACCCCCCTAAAAAGAAGCCGCTCGCTGCCCCCCGGGAGGGACGGGACAGGACGGGACGGCACCGCACGCCGCAAGGTAAGGCACCAGCACCCGAGAGCGGGGCTGCCCGCGCAGCTCCCCCCGGACTGCGGGACCCCCCGTGGTTGCGGGACCCCTCGGGCGAAGCGGGGCGGGGGACGCGGTCCCTCCGGCCGCAGCCGCTGCTCCCGGCACCGCTCCGCCGCCGCTTTTGTGGGATGCTGCCGCTCGGATCTCGGCGCCCTCTCGGTTCCCCCCCCTCCCCACTCAGTGGTTTGGGTTTTCCTGCCCGGTTTTGCCCTCGTTCAGCCCCGGAGCCCCGGCTCGTCCCCCGGTGGCTGCTGCCGAGCGGGTGTGTGCCGGGCGGCGGCTGCGGCTTCGCCTGCACCGTGCCGTGTTCTCGGGGGGGAAAACAAGAATAAAACCCAAAAAGCAGGAACCGAAAAAGGAAAAAGGAAAACTTAACGGTGGGATGTGACTGCTGAGATTTGCTACGTGCAGCTCGGGTCGTGTTTTCATTGCGAGAGCGCAGACACAATGGCTCTGAGGCGGTGTTTAATCACTTGCAGATAGAACTTTTCTGTATCTGACCCTTCGCAGCTGGAGGCTGGCATGGATTTTCTGGGAGCAGCGATTCCCTCAGCGTTTCTATCCCGGGTGTGTTTAACACTCGAGCCGTGGTGTGCCCTGCTTTGCTCGGGAGGCTCAGCTCGGTGCCAGGGGTGAGCGTGTGCTCATCTGTGCTGTGCTGCCCAGGGTGGCTCTGCAAACCACCCTGGTGGGCACCCGCCAGCCTCCCTAAGGTGGTCTCAGGAGTGGGTGGTGGAGCTTGTAGTGTCCCTTGGACTTTCCCTCCCCATCAAAGGATCTAGCTAGCACCTACTTGTAATCTTTAATTAAAGTGGTTAACTAGTATTGCTGTTCTTGTGGCTTGACTGAGCTGCAGGAGACGAGCTGGGGCGGGGCGGGGGGGGACAACAAGGTCCCCAGTGTCAATACACAGATGTCCCTGGCCCGGCTGGCTTTTGCAAGTGGGTGACACAAACGTGGCACTGCGTCTCCATCGGAGCATCTTGCAGTCAGGCTGTGTAGGCAGCCCCATCCAGCACTGCCTTAGGACGGGCTTCCAGCCTGGAGCTCCCATTGCACCGATTGCTCCAGTCGGTGGAGTTGTGTCTGTGTAAAACAGGGAGAGGTGAGGGCGATGCCGGGGTGAATTCCTCCCCGGGCAGTCGGCAGTGAGTGATTTATGCACTGGGGACCCTGGCAGGGCACTGCTGGCTCGGCCGTAACCCGGTTTCTGTTCAAATGGCACTTGGGTGTTCAGCGTTCAGCACCCTTAGTTCTGCTGCAAGGGAGCAGGGAGGAAAACTTTGCGGTTCTGTTCAGCCTGCTCTGAAAATGGCCCATTCTCAGCTATTCTAGGAATGGCATTTCGGAGTGCTTCGTGTCAGGAATGCCTCAGCCTCCTGGCCTCGCTCACCCACCTCGCAGCTGAACGCATACCTGCAGGAGCAGAGCTGCCCAGGTCAGCTTTCTAGTGCCACTGAAAGTCTCTGTGAGTACTCAGAATAATGCCTAGAATGTAAAACTTGTCAGTGTTTGAGGGAGGAGAGGGCTTTTGGAAGCACTGAGAGGTTCTTGTGTTCTGGTTCGACCATTGAAAGCGCGATGAAGCTGGAGCATGCAGTGGTGCATCACGTGTGGGTACTGGGTGGGTGTATTTGGGGTCCATCCTGCTGTGAGGAGAGCAGTACCTGTTCCTCGTGGACCTCTGTGTCGGCAGATAACGAGCCCCTAAATTTGAAACAGCTTTATAGTATGTCTGGAAACTCCCTTCAACCTGGGCACACTTCCATGGTGAGGGCTGCGGGTGCATCAAGCTGTCCCCATTTCTGCGTGGCCCCGGGTGTAAAACCCATTGATTTTCCTGCTGTGGAAGGTGGGCACGGCAGGGGAGGTGTCACCGAGGTGACACGGCGTGACGTGCATGTCCTGTCCCGGGGCTGTGTGGTGCTTGGCAGCTGCTCCCTGGTGCCAGCAGCACACGCGTGACGCGCTGCTGGCATCACGGGCTGGCAGGTTCCCTCATGCCTCAGCCCTGCAGGGGGGGGAGCTGGGGTTTGGTGATCAGGTCAGGTTTGAGAGGGAATGTGAACGCCGTGTGGGATGCTGCTGATCCCCCAGAGATGGATAATACGAGCCCCCTTGTTTTTAGTTTTAAGAAGGCTGTCACAGCAGCGAGACAGCGCTGCGTAGGATCGCCCCGCGCGCCGGTTTTGTTGTGGATGACTACTTCGGAAACACCAAGGAGAAGCATTTAGGTTTCCCCAATGTTTATAAATACAATATGGTGCAAACTGTCAAGCAAGCTGTTCAAAATCACGGGACGCCTGTGCTGCCTTCCCTGTTCGGCTCCAATGCCTTCGCCACATACTCGGCCTTCATCCGATGTTTAAAGCTCCCGGCACGCAGCTCCGGCTCATCTGCCGTGGATTTCCCAGTGTGCCTCTTCTCCTGGGAGCTGAGCTGGGGATGCCACGGTGTGGGCACTGACCCTGCCAACTTGGCAAGAGCCTGAGCTGTCCCAGAGCATCCCAGCTCCCACACCAAGACTGCGTGTAGGGGCAGAAACGGTGTCTTTGAGTCCGGTTTGTTCTCCTTAGGAGGTTTCTCCACCTAAGGTTTGTCCACTCTAGGAGTCCCCTGACAATGAAGGGATAAGCCCCTTCCTGGGAGCTGGAGGCAGGGATGGGTGGGTTGATGGTGCCAGGGGAGCTGGGGCTCACCTGGGCTGTGCAATGTGGTTTCGAGCCTCCAGCTGTGTGGTGGCCTTCTGCTCCCTGTCCCACAGCTTCGATAGGGCTGGGTGGAGCCTCTTGGCTGGACGTTTCACTCTGAAGTGTGCCAGGGTCTTCTGTCTTAATATATATAAAAAGATGAGATGTTTATTAAACGCAGAGCCTGCTTTTTCTTCTACAATTTACGGTCTGAAAGACCGGTAATAAACAGTTTATTAGAAAGAAATCCTGATTTATTTCTGCAAATGGTGACATTTCAAGCTGGTCTGAAGGGTTGCGCAGGAGACCGCCTTTTACGCTTCCCAGGGCAGTTCAGAAGATTGCTAGAAAAATAATCCAGAACCTAAGTAGGTTTGGATAAAGGCAAGCCAGGACTCTGCGTCAGGGTCTGTGGTGCTTTTATGCAGCACAGCGGCGGATTTTACCACGGAACATCTGGGCACTGGCTTGGGTTACAGCGCAGATTTTAGTGGGATCACAACTCTTGTTTGGCTTCGTGTTCGTTTTGAAGTCGCTAAACTTTATACGAACAATAAAACTGTAAGCCCATTACTTCACTGCTTTCAAGGGGCTGTTTGAGTCCTCCTTCAGGCTCTCGCATCTTTCTGGACCTGGTTTGGTTTGGTTTGGTTTTGCTGAGTGGGTATTTATCTCCTCGGTCCCTGGCGTGCTTTCCCAGGAGGCGGGTTTGTTCGTCCGTACCGATGGGCTCCTGGGGCTGGTGGGTTTCCCTTGGCCCTCGCCGAGCGCGCACCTTGTCTGCATTAAGGGCACTCTAATGAAAGCTGCACGTTCCTCCCTCAGTGGCTGCTGTTATTAACGTGGAAGACTGCTCTGGGCTACCAGTCCAACCACGCATCGGAGTTAAAATAATGGGAGGTTTTGCTTTCTTTTTCTGCTCAAGATGCAGAGGAGAAGGGGAGAGCTGGCAGGAGGAGGGAGCGGCCTCCTCCTCCACGCAAGAAAACGAGTCTGCAAGCCCTTACAGAAGGGTGCGGGTGCTGGTGGGAATGTCCAGCATCGAGGAGGATAACCTCAGCTAATTATATGTCAAGAAATAAGTGTTTGGAGTGCAAGGCTTGTGTGAGAGCGTATGGATAGCCCGTAAGAGTGATGTTTACTTTGCTTACAGAGAACCTGGTGTGAGCTCTGTATTTTGGTGTCGCTGGCTCTGGCAGGCAGGAATGAGAGGAGAATAAATCACAATGATGTTAAAGGAAAGAATATCTTGGGTAAGGTCAGTGGGAAGGGACTCGAGTGCTGCTCGAGCTCTGCTAAATAACGAGCGGTGCCGTGAGTGAGCGTGGCCTTGGAGCAGGGGCAGAGGCTGGAAGCTGCGTTCCCCACTCTCCATTTCACATCGTGACTGAGAACGCGCTGCTTCTGCGGCAAAAACCTGCGTGAGAGCAAACAGGGAGAGTTTCTGCCTGAGAAAACGACTCAAAGAAGCTGTGCTCGTGGGTGGATGGAAGGAGCTTTGAAGGCTGAGGAGATGTTATGTTTGAAAACTTTAACAAGATGTCATTAGGAGAGGAAGTATTTGCCCTTGGATTGGGAAATAGGTCAAGGTAATAAATCATAACTCCAGGAGAACGTGCTTAAAGCTGGAAATAAATTAAGAGGGGGAGAGAGAGAGAGAGTAAATACTGAAAAGAAAGTTTGTTCTTTCAGAATTAATTTTCTAATTTGCAGTATGCAAGGACACTCGCTGACTGGGAGAAAGATAAATGTTAACACAGAGCTGTAACAGGAACCAGCCGAAAATCTGGTGACCGCATAGATGGCTTGGATTGCACCCTGGGGAGCGCGTCGGTCACGTGGGACACGGCAGAAGCAGGCAAAGCATCATCATCTTCAGTTCACGTGTGAGATAGATGATACTGTAACTTCACCAAAAATGTGATGATCTTCTGGGAGACATTTTACAGGATGGGTTTTGAATTCTGTTGGAGGAATCAGCAACACGAGCAGTCTGAGAACCCAGCTGCCAGTCCACGACTGTTCCGATAAACAAAAATATACCTGAGTTACCAGAGGGATGCAGGTGAAGCCTGTGCTGAGCATCTTTTGGTGGGCCATGTCCTTTCACCTGGGCAGGGGGGAGTGCCCAGGTAGCCGCAGCCTTTTCAGCATTTCTCACAGATTGCTCAAGAGCACGCAGGGTTGTTCGGGTTTTGGCTCTGGTTTTGCGGTAATTAAATTCAGTAGCTGCAGAGATGTTTGTTGCTCGCGTGACAGCTAAGATAAGAAGCAGTGGGTACTTACTGCAAGCACCTGGAAGACTGAAACACAAAAGGCAATAATTTATCTTTCCTACTTCATTCCCTCCTCCGCGGGTCCGGATATGAGTGCCCCTCCAGCATGACCCTCGCACGCTCACAACGTGACACAGCGCCGAGGCCAACACTTCCCCTGTGATTTACAGGGCAAGAGCATTATTCACCTAATTGAGGGTATTTCTTTTTTTTTCTTTATTCAGAAAAAAGTGACTTTAAAGGGGTTGAAGCTTTATTAGGTTGTGAGAGAAGTGATGCTTTTCATCTCCCTTCCTTTTAACCTACTCGGTACCAAAGCAGAGCAGCGCTAGACCCGCCACTGCTTCTGCTGCGAAGGCTGGTGGCGAGGCAGGAGAGGCACAACAGGACCACAGCTTCTTTGCACACATCTGCAGGGATTCTTCAACAGGGCAGATGTTTTTTACAAAGCAACCAGAACATCGTGAAGACGTGGGGTCTCTCTCTCTTGCTGCTTTGTTTAGGTGCAGCAGATTCGCCGCTGATTTGTTCCTAGTCAAGCAGTCTAAACGTGTCTCAGCGTTTTGAAATCCAGAGACCCGATGGAAGTTGAGCAGTTACAGATTGGGATGGATGGTGGTGGTACAGGGAAGCCAAGTGTCTCGGAGCCGCCAGCTGGTCTCCGGATGCGAAGGAAAACATCAGTGAGCAGCGTTAACAGTTTCTAGTCCCCGTTCTTCCTCTTCCTTTGGCTACTAAATCTGCTTTCAATTCCCCATGGGCTTTTTCTCTTGGGTAAGAATTACTTGAGTATGATTTGTAGGACTAATAGGATCTTAGCCTTATTTGGGGAAGACCCTAGGGGCTCTCTCAAACTGATTTTTCAGTAATGAGAAATAATGAATAAAAATCTAATAGTCCTAGGGGGTATTAAAGTTACAATTTTGCAGGGAAGATTTAATGTCAGTCAATTAAAACTTTTATAATCCTGTTATAGTACAATAGTTGAAAAAAATTAATACTAGGAAAAATAAGTAGGTTTTAAGACCCTTTCACATCAAGTGAACAAGTCTAACTTAATTTAACGTTTGAATTAAGCAGGTATTTTAAAGCGAGAGGATAAGACATCCCTTGCAAGTGTGTGATAGCAGGGAGGCAGGCTCAGGGAAAGAAATGTGCCGTGTTAATTTACAGAGCACATTCTAATTCCCACTCATTTAAGAAAAAAGCAATTGCACAGCGTTTATAAAAAAATCCAGGCAATTAAGGCTTTAACTAGAAAATGCAAAATTTGTACACGTCAGCGAGATGTATTTCCAGTAGGCCAAAACACACTTCTGGCTCAGCCTTTTGCTCGCTGGGTTCATGGCTGTCCCCACTCGCCGTGGTTTTGTTGAGCCAGGGACTGCGCAGACCCCAGCTCACAGCCCTCGGTGAAATGGGCACATGGGGAGTGAAGCAGGACCCAGGGGCATCATCCCTGTGGGCAGAGCCCCCTGCCCAGCTCTAGCCTGAACCGTTTGGGCTTCCCAAAATTCCTCGAGGGGACAGAGCACCAAAGCGTGAGTACTGCTTTGAATTTACAGCTTTTTGGTTCTTACAATGCAGTATTAACAGGGGCATTGAAATGACCCTTTGTCCTTTAGCATAACCTTCATCCAAGGATCTCACAGCCATTTCCAGTCACTAGTGAAGGAACACCCCCAGAAGGCAGCACTAGGTCCCATGCCACAGCTCTCACCATGTTTTCCCCCTTTGAGAAGGGAAATGCCCTTGGCAGCCATCTACAAGTGCAGAAATTCCCTCCTTCTTCTCCCTTCCTCCTCCTCCTTCTTCTCCCTTCCCTTGCTGTCAAGGGAGGATGTATGGTTACCATAAGAAGGCCTGAAGGTTTTGGTGTTGTTTGGATGTTCACTCACCCATGACAGTGTGACCTATCCACCCGTATGTGTTTCCCTTGCTTTTGTTCCCAGTAACTACATAAAGGACTAACCTTTCGCCCGCTAGCCTGGACAAATAAACACTGGCCCAGCAGTAGAGTGGAGCTGAAACCAACCCTTTTGATAATCTGATTTTTGAGATCCCTTATCACAGCTTTGCAGTTGACCCCAGCAGATTTGATGCTCTTGCAGCACATCTCTTTAGAGCGCCTGCCTTTTCATACTTGGGAAAGACTTTTCAGCTTGGTCATGCAGAAGTCAGCTGCTTAGAAAACCCACCCAAGAAGTGTTAAAAAGCCACCCTCAAGACTGGCAGTTCCTGAACACATTCCTGCCCTGCTTTGGTGCAAGGGGCTGGTGAGTTGTGCTTGGACTTGCAACCTCTTGTAACCTCTTCAGACAGATATGTCTGTGGCAGCAATCTCCGTGGTCATGCTTCGTCGTCTCTCTGGGCATGTACCTTTTTGCCCCTTGGAAGTGAATCCTTTATCCAGCAAGGTCACTAGAGCTAATGGTGTGCCCAAGGAATTGTGTGTGTGGCTTTCCAGGGGCAGTGGGGATCAGTGTGGGGGATGATATCCACGCTGGGCCTTGGGAAGTCTTTGCTGCCATAGCTGTGGCTGAGGTCTGCCAGCTCTAATGCTGAGCACACGGGTAGAAATATGTAAATATCAATATCCTTAGCACTACATTTGATACTTTCCATTTTCAAACACTTGACAAATGTTTACATATTTTGCAGCAGCCCTTTTCCAACTAGGGAAAATGAGACACAGCATCTGTGAATTACCCTGGTATGTGACAAATCATTACGGGAGAGCACCTGAAGGGTTCATTGAGGACCTGCAGGACCGAAGATTTCCCTTGCATAAAGCTGAAGGCAGATAAGATTAAAACTGAATCCAAGTTTGGACAGTAAGTTTAACCAGAAAGATTTGGATTCTGATTGTAATTAAGGAATTGGAAATTTTGGGGGATCACTGTCAACATAACTTGTATTGCTGTGGTCATGAGTAGCACAGGCTAGACTCGATTTGGTAGAAGAAGCCTGAGTTTCTTTGAAGTCAGCTGAGGATTTGGACTACATGATTCAGGTGTAACTGAAAGCAACACAGGGGTAAGATTAAAAAATATAGGAAAGAACAGAATCAAATAGAAATAACTTTTTTCCCTGCTGCTGATATAAATTGTACTTTCTCCTTGTTCCCTATCTCATGACTACAAATGTTCCTGGATTGAAAGGAAACCTAGAATCCATCCTTACAATTGTGTCTGGTGCCAGATGCCCACTGCAGTTGCTGTGTGAGTCCCCGTTTCTGTGTCTTTGCTTGGAGATACCCCCACCAGCTCTGGGAACCCCTGCAGGACACGGTCCTGCCGGCAGCGCGGGGATGCAGTTGCTTCCCCAAGGGTTGGGAATCGCCACCGTAAGAGGGGTTGTTACTGGAGCTGCTATCCTGCTTTGCTCCTCCAGCTGCCAGAGGGCTTTCTGGAGAGCTGCTGTTGCTCTCCGTGCTATTGCAGGTGTTACTGGTCATTACTGGGTAGCCTGGAAGCACTGAGAAACTCCAGGCAGTACAAAAGAAGACGCGGTAAAATTGCACATGAGAATTTCTGAGTAGCTGTGGCAGAAAAACTGTGTGAGTAGAGGTGGGGAAGTGGGCATGAATACTGATGGCCTTGGGCTGGCTGTGGTTTGTAATCCTATGTACATGTGTGTGGTGTTCCTGACGCTGAAGAAAACTGCATGTCTGATGGAGGCTGAGGGAATCGGCCTCTGTGTGCTTAGAGATTTCAAAGTAGTCAGCAATTTTCCCTTTTTTTTCCAATCATCTGCCAAAAACAGAAGGGAAGAAGCACACGAGCAATGCCAGTGTGCTCACTGCACAGTTCAGGGTTGTTGCTGGAGTGGCCGAGGCTCGGCTTGCTCCTGCTCCGCCAGCCGTGCTGGTGACCCACAGCCCCGTGCCTGTCGCAGCCTCTCCCGCAGCTCCCTGCCCTGTGCCTGCCCCTGGTTTTCTCCCCTTTCACAAACACCTTGTTGGCCACAGGCAGCTGCCAGGCGAGCAGTGTTCCCCAGGAATGGAGCAGGCAACTTTTAACTCCTTCGGTAGTTCATGCAGTTAATGACTTTGTTTTTATATTTTAGCCCTTCCAAAGGTCTTTCTGACCTCCAGCCCTAAGCCCGGTGGTTTGCAGGATGCACGGATCCCAGTTCTGCTCCTGCTCTCCATCCTACCCTGACACTTCAGGCATCCCTGGCCCTCATGGGTTTCTTGCTCGTAATGTCATTCACAAGTATTCCAGAAAACCAGTGGGAAACTCTGTACCAAATACCAACATGCTTGTGTTGGTTGTAATTTGTAATTGTTCGTATGTGTTCCTCCCTGCTAATCCCCTTGCTGAAACTCATTATGGGTAGACAGCACCATGCACTGTGAGAGCTGAAGGCACGATGGCTTGGCTGAGGAAAGTAGCTATTGTTTTATGATTAAAGGAAAGGGATTATACTGGGATTTCCTTGAACAAGGAAAGTCACTGCCCCACTTTTATTGCTTGTAACAAGGGGATAATAATTACTCTCCGTTATAAAACACCTCCAGATCTTGTGATGAAAGATTTGTGGTAGAGCTGCGTGGCATTCGGGGTTGGTTATCTTAAATGGCCTGGAGTTGTGCAAACTAAGATTTCTCTGCCTTATCTTATTTCTCCCACTGGAGCTCAAACCCTGTTGAGACTATGGTAAAAAATTGCCCTTCTCTGAGCTGGGCGTCTGGCATGAGATTTTCCTCTGGAGGAGCTGGTCCCAGTCATCCATCCCATGGCGCTTGTCCTCTCGTCCAGCCGCCTTGGCATTCTGTATGGGCTTGGGAGGATGAGCAGGTAGGACATAAGGACACAGACCAGCCCATGCTGGGGCAGCCAGGGGAAGGAGGGCTCAGCATGAGGGGTACCTCGTGGGGAGAGGTAGGAGAGAACAACTGCACATTGTGACGGAGCTCGCTGGGGGCTCCCTGTTTGTTTGGTTTTGACACTCACAGCTGGGTCACATGGGCCGAGGTGTCTGTGAAGGAGAGAAGTGCTGGTATGTGGTCTCTGATTAAAAAAGAAGAAAAACTACTAGGCATTTCCTCAAGTGTCCCAAGTGGCATCTTCTGGCTCAGCTGGTTTCTGAAGCATCCAGCTACCACCAGCTCCAGGATGGCCATTTTGGTGTAATCAGAGTTGGATCTGTTTCCACTAGAAGTGGAAAAATAAATAAGGCTCGGTTTAGAAACAAAATAGCCCATGTAAAATTTGATTTTTGATACCATATCTCCCTGAGTGTGTTTGCTTTTCAACACGTCTAATTCAAGACAGCTCCACGTTTTACAGTGTTGCCCCTTCGGCGTTAACCTCTCCCCTAAGTTGTAGCTCGTTGCCACTGCTGTTCGTTGAGATTTAGTGGAAATGTACCCTTATTTCTTCATAACTTCTTGTTTTTACATAGTTGGGGTTTTTTTTCTCTATGCTACTGTGATTTGTTTTACTAAAACAATACTCCCAGCAAAGGGGAATCGCGGGTTGAATTGGGATTTCAGGAGGCGGTCGGTTAATCCACAGATTATGGACACAGTGGACCTGAAATGCTCCAGAGGCACCATTATAGGCCATCGTGTCCATGCATGTTTAGGGAGCTTTAATCCATGGATTACAGGTCTGGAAATGCTCCTGCCCTCCCAGTTACAGCTGGTCCTGCCAGTGGGAGCTGCCATGTCAGGCCGGCCGCAGTGCTACACAAAAATACTTCTCTTTAAACTCCATGGAGGCAGCAACACACCCCTGCATCCCTGTCGGGGCTGTGGTCCTCGTTGTCCCCACCATGTTCCATAGGGAAAGACTTTGGGCTGGTGCACGTGTCTGGTGGAGGGGCTGGCCAGGGCTGCACTGGCCGAGCTCCTGGCGAGGCTCCCGGTGAGGCTCCCGCAGCTCTGCGTGGCCATGCTTTTCCCCAAGCGTGAGGCAGGACCAGACAACAAGTTTTTTTAAAAAAAATCCAACAAAAAAGCCAAATGAAAAGCATGCCAAATGTTTTCCAGATCCTTTAGGGAATAGCAAGTGTTAAATGGCAGGCCTTCACTCTTCCTCTCTGGTCTCACCCTAAACAAACAAACCGAGCAGCTCCCAGTAAATACTTAACATTTCAAAGGCATTATTTTTCCTTGTTTGCACATTAAAAATACCCATTTTGATTGTAATGCAATCAGTTAGGTGTTTGTAAACTCCTCTCTTAGCTGAGGTGCTAACTCTGTATGCGGAGGTGCGTGTATTTGTGTTCTCTATCCCTGGAAATGAAGTGTGTGGTGGAAATCTCACAGCCTCTCTACGTGCAGCGTTCCTATATTAAGTCAAAGAAGTCACACAGTGCCCTTTTATTTCCAACGCTGGACTTAAATCACGTCAGTAAATCCACGGACTTATTATGAGATGCAGCATGGGTAATGTAAACAACCAGAAAAACCTCCAACACACCTGAGTTTAAAAATAGGGTGTAAGGAGGGAGAAAAGTTAACCAGCCATGCAATAAAAAGAGAAGAAATGCAACACAAAAGTACTGTGGTGGGCAGTGCCTTGAAATTATCCTCACTAAATTAGAGTCATGCACTTTCCACTCTCTAATTAAACATTAGGGTTTATTTATTCCAGATGAATTTGGTTCGAGCAAGCCCAGAACTTTGTTTTGTTCTTGTGAATCCTTTACAGGTCTCTGTGAGCTGCAGACAGTTGAGCAGTAAAGGAAATTATTTCCATAGCTGAAGGCACTTGGAGATGACTCGTGGAGAGTACTGGCGTAGTGGTGAATCTACTACTCCTGCTCCCTTTTTCTGGAGCGTGGGTAACGATGGGTGACACTGAGCCTTCCCCTGAGTGCCTGTGGCTGTGTGTGAAATAAATGCACACCGGAACCTGAATTGGGGTGCAAAACTGCTTTGGTCCCAAACAGCCAAACAAAATGGATTCTTGGCTTGCTAGGTGGGATTTCACTGATGGGATGTAAGCAGGGAGCCTCTGGTACCTCCTGGGCTACACCCTGTGTGACTGCTGTGTTTTGCTGGAAAAAAAGAGAGGCTTGCTTAAGGCAGACAGAAAGTACTGCAGGGCTGATCAGTAACATCAAAAATGGGGGGATTTTATCTGGCTCCAAGGCTGCCTGCTTGGGGCTTTGGTTGAGGATGCTCCCACTCTACTGATCCTGCTGCCTGTGAGGTGCTGCCACAGCTCTGGGTAATCTGTCCCAGCCTCAGAACTGAAGTTGATTGCAGATCCAGTTATCCCCTCCATTCCTGCTCATAACTGTGGTTTACCTCGCTATTTGCAGGCCTTGAGTATCGATGGAGTTGGTTACACAGAGGTCTTACAGGCTGGCTGCAGGGCTCGTGTGCGTGGGGTTTTGGGGAGGTCAGGTGAGGCTCACTGCCCGAGTGGAAGTCATTAAAATGATAGGAATTAATTGTAATCATCATAAAACCCATGATCTGGTTTAACAGTAATGCTCTTATATCTCAAATTTATAACATGCCTGGACTGCTGCTTTTGTTTGTTCAGACTTTGAGGAGGAAAAAACCACCCAAACCTTTGGCAAGGGGGTAAATTTTAAGGTGTTTAAAATAATTTAAATCCCACTCCAAACGTACAGCGTGCACTTTCCATCTGTTGATCTGTTCAGGTAAATCCATGCAGGTTCATTAAGCAAACCTCTTCCCAGGCATGGAGTGTTTGTGCAGCCCGGGAGCTGCTCACCTGGGGACAGGTGAGATGAAAGGAATCCCCCAGCACCACTCAGCCTGCTCAGGCTCCGTGGCAGAAACTGGTGGCCCCATCCAGGGGGAAGATGGGCTGGGAGCAGCCCTGCCTGGGAGGTGATGGGGAGCCCCTGGGTGGGTCAGGCTGCAGGAGGGGATAGGGAAGAAAGGGGGGAAAAAAAGAGAAAAGGAAGAAAAAGAAAAACTTCTTTTGGAACTGGAAGAATATCCAAGCATTGCCTGTTTTCTCAACGATGTTTTCCAGTGTTGCTCTTGGTCCAGAGCTGCTGGTGTCTGTGTGTGCCACCCTGGTCCCTCGGGGCTGCAGTGAGTTTTTGCCCTTTGTGCTGTGCTGGTGATTGCTGTTGGATCTCCCCTCTAGCGATGCCAGGAAGGTCGGTGTCCTGGCACAGCTGGGCTGGTGAGCTGGGCTGGTGAGCATCCCTTCCCCCTGCACCAGGGTGGGACCTCCTGGGTGCCAGTGTCATCTCACAGCCACCACTCTGCCCCAGCTCTGTGCCACGCAGCCAGCGCCGGCCTCACCCGGGGGGACGGGCAGGGGGTTCACCTTCACACTCAGGTTTAAGGCTCAGTTTAGAGATGTTGGGGAAGAAGCGAGAGGTAAAGATGGGCCATTAGAGGGCACTTTTGCAATCCTGGAGAAGGAAAGCGGTGCTTATTATTTCACTTAGGACTGTTTATTTTGGCACTCTCTTAAATTCAGTGATAAACAGCAGGCAAATCCCTCCAGTCAGCAGGAATATATCAATAAAATATTGACTCTGAGTTTAAAAGAAAAGAAAACAGGACAAGCTTGTAGAAAAGGGAGTAAAAGGCATTTAGGAGGTGGCACAGTCTGGAGAATAGAAAAACAATGTATTTCATGTAATTTGTATGGCTTTACAGGGCAGCACTTGGGCCCCAGCTGGTACCTGGCTTCTAAAAATGAAACCAGCTCGGGACACAGCACAGTGAGACAAGGCAATTGTTTGTTGGAAGTTTCTGAGGGCTGGGTGGCAGAGCAGGAGTTCATGTGCTCACACCTAGCAAGTGCATTTTCTGAGAGGCTCTGTCAGAGTCATTGCTCAGTGGTGAACTTGCCCAGAAAGTAACATAGGACGAATAAATGACTTTTTTGTTTCCTTTCCTCTTGATGTTTTGTGTGAGTAAACTATAGAGGATTGAGCTTAAAACTGCCAAATTACAATGAGCACACTGAAAAATCCAAACCTGTTTATTGACTGGTGTGACAGGGTGCTATGGCACTGACAGCACAGGCTCCAAAACCTCAGAGGGAGCTTTGGATCCCGCTTTTGGAAGGATCGTGCATGAAAACTGGGCCCATTTTAAGCCTCTGAGGTTGGATGTGTAGAAGTGGAAGCACTCAGCACCCTATTTGCTTGCAAAGGCGCAGAGATTATAAAACTTCTCTTTTGCAGGAAGAGCTGGGAGCTTTGCAATGCAGCGATTTCATGGCGGGGCTGGGCCGGTGCTGCCTGCCCAGGCCACGCAGGGATCACAGAAGTAACCTCAACCTCTCTGTTTTAGTTATTTTTAAGCTGAAATGCTTTTGCAATTAGATAAAGAAATCGAAGATAAATCTGTACCTTGTCGCTACATCACTGTCTACAGGAGTTTTTCAAGTGAGTTATTGAAGGAGTGAAGCTTAGCCTGGGTAGTCCCATAATCAGGAATGGTTTATTTTAACAGAGGTTACAGCACACTGGGATGGGCTATGGGAATATCCAGGACTGCAATTTCATGGGGTTCATGTGGAGGATGCTGTCTGCAGAAAGTGTCAGAGTTTCTTACCTAACCAAATAATCTGCTCTAACTGTCCTCGTGATTAAGTTGGAAAGAATTTCTTCCCTGTTGGCCAAGGATAATACTTGAAAAATCAATAAACAGCGTGTTGGAGCCCACGGAGCTCATCCTGCCTGGTGCAAAGGGAGCTTTCTGCTGACGTGGGTGACTCAAGTCAGCAAGTATTTTGCCTGGTGATCTTTGCTCCGAGAGGTGAAATGTCACTAACTCTGCTGATGGGTATCGACACTTCAGTCTGAACTGGAGGAAATAAATCTGTTGTCATCAAAAGCTAAGTCAGGACCTGGCTGGGATAAGTTTTGACAAGCTCGGGAAGCAAAGTCGGGATTTAACTAGAAGTAGCAATTGCGTGTCTTAGGTAAAGACCTTTACTCCTTTCCCTTCCGTAGGGCAGAGCATGGGGGTAACCTGTTACTAAAACATCCCAGACTATAACCAAGTGCACAGTTTGGGACCTGTGAGTGCTGGAGAGGAAGTGTCACCAGTCCTGCAAACAGGAGAACTGTGGCTGTGTGTTGCTGTCCCCAGGTTTTTGATGAATAAATAAGGGTGCAGCCTTCTCCAACTGCAAAATAACTCCTGGCAGCCTCGGCCCAGGCAGGGCTTCCCCGTAAGATGGCAGGGCTGTGGACCAGCACGCTTGCTGCAGCGCTCCCTGGCATGCTTGCTGCTTGCTTGCAGGGGCCATGGGGCTCCTCCATGGTCTCCATGCCCACCTGGGACATGGCCACAGGGGAAACCCCACCAGGCATTGGCTTTTGCCTTTGCTGTGGCTTTCCACTTGGGAAGAGGAGGCTCTGGCTGCAAATAGAGGAATATGTGGTGTCATTGGTGGAAGGAGCAATTAAATAACAGTGACAGCAGAGGCAGGGGCAGCAATACGAGAGTGAAAATAGCCCTCCACTGGCCTTGTCAGTGTGAGGAGACCTGCTGTCCTCACGTGGGTGGCTGTGTTTAGCCATGCCCCACCAGGGACGGACTGCAGGATGGACTGCAGGACAGGCAGATGCCACAGCCTCCTCTCTGTGCACGACAGAAGGGGAGCTAGAGGCAGCAGGGATTTGGGAAGGTTTTGTCAGGAGCTTGGGGATGAAAAGAGGATGAGACCCCGTGCTGCCTGTGGTGAATTTCTGCATTTGGGGTGCTGGCACCTGGACTGAGCTTCAGCAGGGAGGTGGTGGTGGCAGGAGGGTGGAGGCTGGCAGGGTGCTGGCCCCTTGCCTCTGGGGAGAGGGGAGCGGGAAGGGGCACGCGGGGAATTTAGGGTCATCGGGGAATGGTTCTTGCTGCAAGCTCCCAGAGGGCCAGAGTGGGTGGGCTGGGGTGAGGAGGAGGGTCCCATGCTGGCCTTCAGTGGCTCCTCTGGGGTTTTGGGAAGGTAAAGCCGTGGGAGGGGGCAGGAGGAGGCTGCTGGGGATTCCCTTGGGGCGCCTGTTCATATTTTCATAAAGTGCTTGGAGAGGAAGAACAATTTTGTTATGGCATAAACTACATCATGCCACTTCTCAAGGAACTTTGTTTGCTATTTTTACATAAAATGTTAGGGAAAGGTCAAGTGGAGGGGAAGAAACCCTCCAATCTTAACAGCAGATTTGATCTTAAAGATAAAAAGAGTTTGTTATGGAGCCGTAGTTAATTTCGTGTGGTACGGGGAGTGGTGCAAGACCACACATTCAGCCAAGATAAAACTGTTTATGCCAGCTCAGCTTTTTGGCATGCTTCTCCCCAAAGCCAGTGGCTAACACCATTTAGGTAATGGCCTACACCTCTTTTTTTTTTTTCTAATTTAAAGAAATATTATCATTTAGCAATTGAAGCTCCCATCCCTGTACCACAAACAGGCTTTGTTCCCTCCCTACTCCCCCCCATGCCAGAGCCATTACAGATGAGATCATCTACTGTACTGAAAGGAGATTTCCAGCCTGTCCCACTGTATATGTTAGGGTGGTCATTACTGACCTAGTTGTAGACATAATAATGGCAGGCTGAGATTATGAATTATTATGCCTAATTTGTAAGGAATTCTCTGCTTTTGTGTTTTGCAATTCCCATCAGGCTTGAGGGTTAAGCTGAATTGCATGCTGATACCAATGTGCTTTCAGTACATGTGGGTTTGTATCGCGTGTTTTCCGAACTTGCTGCTTTTATAAAGAACAATTTCACTGGCAATAGTTGCTTTCCAAAGGCTTGTTGGAAGCCCGACCGGGATCTGCAAAGGAGAGGGAGGTCGATGTACCCTCCACCTGCTCCGTGCTCGCTGTAGCTCCTGTGTTGCTGCTATGGCCAAACATCAGACTGGAGCTTTGTACACAGAAGGATTTTGCTTTTTGGTGACAAGAGGGGGAGGTACCAATCTTGCTTTCAATTCCAGTTCAAGGTGCAAAAATCTCCTTTACATACTTTATCCAAGCTGTGACGGTGCCAGCTTAGTCCTTACAACAGGGATTCCCTGTGCTTGTACGGCAGTAGAGCGAAGGTGCTGGGAAAACACAAAGTGCAGGTGAAGCTGTTGTAGGTGCACCCGTGTTGTAGGTGCACCCGTGTTTCAGCAGGAAATCCATCCCACGGGAGCCACACGGGTTTGCAGCGAGCCGAGTCGGTGACCACGGGGCAGGAATAAACCGGTGCTTTGCCACAGTCTCTCCCACCAGCGTGGGACAAGCTGTGTGTGTGTGGTGCAGCCCTCCTGAGGTGGGACTCCCTGTCGTTGCTGTAGGATGCTCCTGCTGCTGCTGCTGCTGCTGCCGCTCAGCTCCAGGCCCCAGAAGTTACCAACCAGAGATGAGGAGCTCTTCCAGATGCAAATCCGGGACAAAGCGTTTTTTCACGACTCGTCAGTCATCCCAGACGGAGCCGAGATCAGCAGCTACCTCTTCCGAGACACCCCCAAAAGGTACTCCTGCCCGGTTCCAGGGAGGAAGTTGTACTCTGAAGAGAGCAGCTCTACTTGCTGATGCGTTTTGAAATAAGAGTTGGATCCAAACCAGAAAAAATACAAATGCCAGCATTCTGTCTGGTGGAATAAGCAACTGTGCGAGTTTGCATTCCGATCTGGCCTCCCCAGCTGAGGGTCTATCCACTTTATTTGATTTCTGGGACAAGCCCAGAGCTCCCACAGACCGCAGAAGTTCCCTGAAGTGGGGCCACAAACCCATGTCTGGAGGCAAAGGGAGCAAGGAAGGAAATTAGAATCTACAGGCTTACCCCACCACACTTGTCTCTCTTCATTATTTCATATTGTGCTTTAAAGCAGCAGTGTAAGCCGGTCTGGTCCGAACTCCCCAGCTCCCAGCCTTGACCTTGTGGGTCAGGAAATAACTGAGGTTAGACTGGGGAAGAACCTGAGGCTTCAGAGTGTTCAGGGAAGACCAGCATTGCCACCTTCCTCCTCATAGCATAAAATGTGTCCTGCTTTGAAGAGCATATCCCTAAATTCCAGGAATGACCCAGTTTCCCTCACTTACACCTTTGTGACCATTTATGCTGTATCTAATTAGTGTAGGGGTAAAAAGTGAAGCTGATGGAGGGGTGGGCAGGAGGCCAGAAACCCCTCTGCCATGTCTTGGCAAGCAAAGTGTGAACTCCGCAGCACCGTGTTGGTGGGGGGACTCTGCTCACCTCCTTAGGTCTCACCCACTGGCCTTTCCATATTCCCTCTGCACACACGTGCCTGGAAGTCGTGCTTTTGGCTTCATTGCCCCACCAAGATCAGCCTTGATCGTGTCAAGTCAGTCCCTGCCTGTTGACAGGATTTATTTACATGTGGGTCTGTTAACCTTCCCCTAGGTACTTCTTTGTGGTCGAAGAGGACAACACTCCCTTAGCAGTGACAGTGACACCGTGCGATGCCCCTCTGGAATGGAAACTGAGTGTGCAAGAGCTCCCAGAGGAAGCCAGCGGAGAAGGCTCAGGTACCAAATGACTGATAAATTCCCTTGTGCCTCAGAGCCCTGCTTTTCTAAAGCCCCTCAGACCCAGCTTGGTGTGATGCTGAGTCTTGCAGCAGGCCCATCTCTATGATCTCCTGCTGTTTGGCTCTTCAGCCCCTGTCCTGCTGTTGTGCAGGGAACTGGCAGCAGATTGCAACATGGCAAGGAAAAGGACTGTAAAAAAGTAAAAGTAAAAGCTGAGGTCGTAGTTGCAGAGCGTGCTGGGTGCTGTCACAGCACACTGTGTTTGCCCAGGGTAACTCAGCTTCACGGGGGCTTTGCTGGGAGCTGTGTACACAAGATAAGAACTGGAGAGACGAGGCTGGTGTTGCAGCAGGGCTTTGCAGGCAGTCCCCCCCTTCGAGAGGACTCATCTGTAGTCACAGAGTTTATTCGCAGCTAAACATATAACTGCTGCTGAGGAGGGAAGAGGTCTCTGGCTTCCAGAGCCTCTCGCACAAGTGCTGAATGCCATACACACCCCCTCCTATTGTATCCACGCATTTGGCCCCCACCAGATTTACACACAGTTTTAGTGTGACTGAGGGCCCAAGCCCAGAAAAGGGCGGTGGAGCCAGTTCCTCCTGGGGAGCTGCACGGCATCTCCAAGCTGGATGCTTGAAATAGTCCAGCAGAAGGTATTGGCTACCATGAGACTCCGTTAATACTGGTCAGGTGCAATTTCTTTTGCATTTGGCTTTAACCTGAGTACCAAACCAGTTTCCTTCTCTGATTTGACAGAAGTATCTTTCTCAGAAGATGAACCCTTTCTTTCTCATCTCACTTCCGTATTTTCTGTGAAATTACCAGGGTTTTATTTTCTCACATTCATGGATTGTGTCTGTACAAATGTTTTTCTTTGCTTATAATCTAGGTGAACCAGAACCTCTTGAGCAACAGAAGCAGCAGATTACTAATGAGGAAGGCACAGAGTTATTCTCTTACAAAGGCAATGATGTTGAGTACTTTGTGTCCTCCAGTTCCCCATCTGGTCTGTACCAACTAGATCTGCTGTCGACGGAGAAAGATACACATTTTAAAGTATATGCAACCACTACTCCAGAATCGGACCAACCTTATCCCGAGTTACCTTACGACCCCAGAATCGATGTCACTTCTCTAGGACGTACAACAGTGACACTGGCGTGGAAGCCAAGTCCCACCGCCTCCCTACTGAAACAGCCCATCCAGTATTGCATTGTCATCAACAAAGAGCACAATTTCAAAAGCCTCTGTGCTGTTGAAGCCAAGCTCAGTTCCGATGATGCCTTCATGATGGCCCCAAAACCAGGTCTGGATTTCAGTCCGTTTGACTTCGCTCATTTTGGCTTTCCCTCGGACAACAACTCTGGCAAAGAACGTGGCTTCCTAAAATCATCATCCAAGTTTGGGCGCCAGACATCCTCAAAGCCAAGAGTTGACCTGCATAAAGTCTGCATTGGGAACAAGAACATCTTCACGGTGTCGGACCTGAAGCCCGACACGCAGTACTACTTCGACATGTTTGCAGTGAATACCAACACGAACATGAGCACCGCATACGTGGGCACCTTTGCCAGGACGAAGGAGGAGGCTAAACAGAAGACAGTTGAGCTGAAGGACGGCAAAGTCACGGATGTATTCATCAAGAGAAAGGGAGCCAAATTTCTGCGCTTTGCTCCTGTTTCATCTCACCAAAAAGTCACCTTCTCTGTTCATTCGTGCCTGGATGCTGTTCAGATCCAAGTTAGAAGAGACGGAAAACTGCTCTTGTCTCAAAACGTGGAGGGTGTGCGGCAGTTCCAGCTTCGGGGAAAAGCAAAAGCTAAATATCTCATTAGGCTGAAAGGAAGCAAAAAAGGTGCTTCTGTGCTGAAGATCCTGGCTACAACAAGGCCTAACAAGCAGTCATTTCCTTCTCTTCCTGAGGACACGCGGATCAAAGCCTTTGACAAGCTCCGCACGTGTTCGTCGGTCACGGTGGCGTGGCTGGGCACGCAGGAGAGAAACAAATTCTGCATCTACAAAAGGGAAGTGGATGACAATTACAACGAAGAGCAGAAGAAAAGAGAGCAGAACCAGTGCTTGGGTCCAGATACGAGGAAGAAATCGGAAAAGGTTCTCTGTAAATACTTCCACAGCCAGAACATCCAGAAAGCAGTGACCACAGAGACAATCAGAGGCCTGCAGCCTGGCAAGTCCTACCTGCTGGACGTTTACGTGATAGGGCATGGTGGGCAGTCTGTGAAATATCAGAGCAAATTGGTGAAAACGAGGAAGTTCTGTTAGTGCCCCTGTACATAGAAATATATGGAACTCCGGTCTGAACATTATCCTGCTTCCAAGTATACGGATTGACTACTTGCACAGCTGAGAAGTTGTGACCTGTATTTGTACTGTGTAGAGAAGATACCAACTTGTATATTTATGTTTACATAAGTAATTGTTTGGAGGAACTGAGGCTGGTGCTCTCTGGTAGCATCTGGCAACGGTATTATCCTGTGTCCGGTGACCCACGCGTGATGCTCAGTAGATGTCCAAGGTAGCAGGAAACCTGGAAGGAACTGGCACTCCTTCGCTTCCGTATTGCATGAACTGCTTCTAAATTATTTTATACTTAAAAGGCTGAGATACATCGTTTGTCCACCTTGTTATTCACACGCAGAACTCGCAGACATACACCCTTTCTCTCAGTGTAGATGGTAGGGTTTCTGTAAATTATTTTATAGAGTCTTGTTTTAAATGTTTATGTTTCTATGATTGTAAACTATTAAATCTCTTCCCAATAAAATACAGATCTAAACTAAGTATTAACTGGGCTGCACACGGAGCAGTTTCATTGCTAATGTAAATTCTTACCTAGGCTGATTTTCATGTCTAAATACTGTATTTCATGTACAAAGTTGCCATAGCGTTATATTCCTGTACATAAAATTAAAAATATTAGATTATATATGGTTTCTTTTTTTCTTGGCATTCTAAGGGGGTAAACAGACTCGGGGACAGAAGAGACATGATGAAACTTGAACCGAATCCAGCTGGGACTTGCCTCTCTTTTGTTGTTCTCCATCTTTTTGGGCAAGGTGACCGAAGTCCAGTAGAATTACGGGTGTTACTGAGCCAGTTAAATTGTGGGGATGGATCCTGTTTCATCAAGATTGTGAGTGCTGCCAGTGCTTTGCAAGGAGCTTGCAGCCTGTTAGAGAGACTGTGCAATTCAAACACATAACACACCAGAGAACCAGTTGCTATTTTTCTTAGATTATCATTAAAAATATTTGCTTTCTGGATGCCGCTGGTTTTGACTGCAGTAATAATAAGCTGAGAGGGTTATTTTTTTTCCACTGACAAGAGTGGTAGTGCTAAGAAGAAAATGTGTACTTTCATTTAAATTGCCTTTATTTCCATTGTGTAGATTTCTTTAAAGTACTAAATGTCTGGATCTCATCTTTTCTAGATTTTCTTACTCATTTTTCCACGTCACCTTCTTTGACTCAGAAACCTGTACAGATCTGCTTAATGGAAACCACACTCCTGAGGAGCAACTGGACCGGCCCCGTTTCAAGCAGCTGAGAGCAGGGTATGTACTGACTCAGTCCCAACATTGTAGTATGGGTCAGAGCCTTGGGACAGGTAACACAGACCTTTTTTTCTTGGCCCCATTGTACGTATCAGTGCCTGCAGCACTCAGGCAGTGGATGTCAGGGCTTATTCAAAGACAGTCCCCGTCTCTTCCTTAGGTGCCTGTCCACAAAATGTCTCACTGCTGTGACTTTAGCAGCCTCCTCGAGGCTCTAAAGGTGAAGGAAAGGAACCAAAATCCACATGAAGTCCAAAAGCAGATTCCTCCTAGGCTGCTCACAGGGGAGACAAGATTCCTCCATCCCTGCAGAGGTGAGCTCCAGATTTCCTTGGCCCCATAGTGCTGAGCTCTTCAGGTTTTCCTTCTCGCTGCCCCCAGCACATTTCAATTTGCAGAGTGGTGGGTGGCAGCAGGGTTTTGTGGCTGGACAAGCTTCCATGCTGTTCCACAAGCCGAGTTTGCTGTGATGATTCTCCAAGGAAGAGGCAGATACCATACAAAGACTGCTCAGAAGCAGCCTGCTGTGTTTAATGTAATTATATGATAAACCTAATGATTGAAGTTTAGATTTCTCCAGAGATGATCTCTCCTCATTTGAAAGCATCTCTCTGAGTTCTAAAAGTGAATGGCTTCAGTAACTCATGCCTGCTAGATTACTGTGCCAGGGTGTAGGTGAGCAGTGGGTGACTACAGCTGGGAATCCCTCAAGAACGGGACTGTGGTACCAGTCTTCGATGACCAGTTGCAAGGGAGATACTTTCCCTACATTTCACTGTCCAAAAAGCTACAGAATCCTTCAGTTAAAGGCAGCACTTGCATTTTTTAAGCATTTCTCTGTTCACTGCTGCCATTTTTGTGGGGAACGGTGCTCTTTCCATTGGCCTATTACAATGTTTACTTGGAAACGTATGTTTTGTGACCATTCCAGCTCTGTTTGTTCCCTTCAGCCAGATTTCTTGGTTTGGATAGTCATCCAGCTCACTTGGCTTTTCTGCTTGCTCACCACTTCTGTTTGCAGCGTGTCACAAAGTGAAAAAAAATCCCCAAGATGTGTGCATCTTCTACTTCCGAACACTACATTTTTCATAGAAAAATGTCACAATATTTGACTTGATTCCCATTGAAATTCTTCCTTTACCAAACAACGAGCTCTGTTTATTCTTCTGGATGAAACTGAGACCATACTAGTGTCACACCTACTAATAATTCCATTATTATTCAGGTTTTAATGGAGTCAAGTGGATCTGAGAGAGGCAGTTCTTATTTTGAAGGACGAAGTAAAAATAAGGACACCAGCCTTTATACAGAGTAAATGTAAGTCACCGTTAAGTGGGAGATGACTGAAGTGGGTGTTAATTAAAATAAGTATCATCTACTGGGAAAGCTCCAGGCTGAGTGTTTGTGAAGCAAAGAACCTGGATAGGGAGTCACAAAGAGCTTTCCTCATGCCCCATTGCTGCCCGTCAGCCTGGCCACAAATGCAGTTCAGACTGTATGTGTCTTCATCCTCTGGCTTGCCCCATCACCAGTTGACAGCTTTCTGTCTACCAAGATAATAAAACACATCTAGAGACTTGTTTCACATGTGCCACTTTGAACTGCTGCCCTACACTGGCTCTGACTTAGTCACAGATCTGCATCCTGTCATTAATCTGCTGTCACACCTGCATCCCTAGTTTCACACCAAAACATACACGAGAAACTTCTTAAAGAATATAATAGATGGATACATGGTCAAAAAAAGCCAGTTCATCAAATACATGTACAAATATATATAGCATATAAAAGGCTTTTTAAGCACAGGGCTGGAGTGGTAATTAAAACAGAAACCTAAGCTTGCAAATGGAAGGTGAAATGGAGTTCAGTATTTGTGTAGATGGTATGTGTCCCGTTGGGGAAAAAAATGCCATGCTGAAATAAGCAGTTGAGGAACACACAGGGCTCTAGGAAAGCAGTGCATGGTGGCCCACCCTGGTGGCTGTGCCTCATTAAGGTGTGCCCACTGCAGGGCTGCGTAACAAAAGAAATCCTCTACAGATACTTTTGTTGTTGCTGTTTGTTTCAGAATGAGTAAAGAGTCATTGAGCCATTGCATACTACAGCAAGATAATCTCCAACACCTTCATCAATCAAAGTGGAGCTTATCTCATGTTCCTGATTTACTTACTGACAAATCTGGCAGCAGCCAGCTTCAAAGAGCCCAAAGGACAAAATGGTCTGTGAGTTGCAGAACACAAGTAGAGGTTATGATGGTAGCAGAGCTGCAGAATAGCTCAGTCAGTTATGTACACAGAGATACAACTTCATTTCAAGAACTCCACTTGTAAAAACAATGCACAGGTCTCAGAGACATATTTGTTTGGGTTCTAAGTAGCAATTTTAAGAATGATAAAGTACCAGGGAGAATGAAAATCCTTACTCAAAACAGCAAACGTGTTTTTACCTTAGCACCTGGCAAGAAAATGCAACAGTTGTGGTTGCCCAAGGTTCATGTTTGAGTACATTTAGTTAAATGGGATGTGAAAACACATTATCTAACTCAGTACATAAACAGTGATGAGCAACTGCGTACCAGGAACTGTGAACATTTCTCTCCCTCTCTCTGCTTGGAAACCTATTTATAAACTTTAGTGATAGCAGAGATCAGTCCTCAAGTTTTGTGGCAATACACGCATCTTTGGTCTGGCTGACCACACAGAGGTTGTCCCAGATCTGCACAACACAGCCAGTCATTTGTTTTCTCTGTACTACATCTATAAATTTAAATTACTGTGACTTGGGAGTTACTCAGCAGTAAAGACCCATTTCAATAAAGCATATCATTTACACCTGGCTTGTACTGAGTAGAGAACGTGAGGCCAAAGGCTGGTGTACACTGTGAAAAGCTTTTACTATAAAGTTGAAGACTGGCAGTCATCAAATGTTACTCATATCCCAGGAAGATGCTGGCCTTTGACAGAGCCTTAGGAAAAGTCAGTAGTCACCTGCCTCTGTTTGGCCCAGTTAGAGAAGCTGTCTCTTCTGTTTACTACAAGCGGTACTCATTTTTATCTTGTCTTGTAAAAAATACACTGCCACTAATAAAAACAGCAACAAACTTTGTACCTGGGAGTGCAGTGTTTAGTTCCAAATGTCACGTAGTTCTGCTGATGTGGCCAGCGAACCTCGGGTTTTAAAGCCACTTTTCAACAAGCACTTCAGGTCAAAGAGTTACTCCAGGGAGACCTTCTTTTTGGGTCCCAGATAAAAGTATCCAAACCCACAGCTGGGGCATGTGTGCATACTTTATCTTCTCGTTTGGCCAGCACCAGGAACATTATTCATGTTTGAAAAGTGTGGCGTCTCTTTGCAGTGTTTTTGTCTGCTTCAGAAGCACAGGCCCATTTCCCAGAGAAGTCAAACAAACTCACTCTTGGCATAATGAATGAAATTAGTAAACGAAGAAACTACGCTGGGATGGGTTCCATTGCTGAAAGCACTGCATACTGGTTTTTGGTCCAGGGACTGCTCTCAAAGCAGTCTGTCTGTCTGGCAATTTCCCCCTGCTTTGTGTATCAATTAGTAGCTACGTAGTACAAGTAATGTCAGTTGGGTCCCTGTCGTGTAACGTGATGCTCTGTGCCCACACAGGGACCTGCTGTGGCTGGAAGTCAGCGTAGGGGAAGGGGTTTCCCTGAGCAGATCTCATTTCAGGATTTGGGCTTTAAACGAGGAGGCCCTCTAGAGACTACAAGGACTGTGTGAACTGACAGCATTTGATAAATAATGTGTGTAGGCTAATTTAAATTGTTTCTCTGGCCAAGAACATATTTGACTATTTGGGAAAGGGAGGTTGTTTGGCTGCTTTTTCCACCAATAGTAATCTATAGTCTTCTTAACCACAAACTAATTGCTTATGGTGAAATAAAGTGGACAATTTAACTGTGTATTTCCACTCTTGTTCCCCTTTTCCAGTTTCACTGTGCAAGCATTCCTGCAGGTCCAAGCTAAAATTAACAGATAAAGTCTTGGCAAATGCAAAGAAAATATTTGATAAGATTCTGGATGCCAAAGTATACACGGAGTCCTTGCCTTAGAGCGGAAAGTTGGGAAGGACCAGAGTACTCCTGAGGTATTAACATTTTCTTTTATGTCCTCTTCCGTTTCATAATGTTTGCTATTACTTAAAAGGTCTCCTGGCATTCCAGCGATGTTAGAAGGAGACCAGAGGAACGTGAATGGTTTTTTCTCCCCTATTATGCACTTTTTTTTTTCCTTGCCTGTTACTTCTCGCCACTGGTTTTCACTCAAACACATCTGCTTAGAAAGTGCAGCAGAATAAAACACCCAGTTTTGCCCAATAAACAAACTCAGAGCAATTTCACTTCCTCTTCTGGGAGGCGAGTACCAATGATCGTGTTAAAAAGCACGGGACTGTGGCATGTCAGCAAAGCCACCTACTGAGGCCACAGAAACCTGAGGAAAGCCCTGTAGAAACCTTTTCTCTGCTGACCTTCCCTCTTACATAGACTTTGTATGGTGATATGGGTACAAAATGGAACCTCACCAAAGAAGATGGCTTTTTCCATCTGCGTTTAACTCGCTTTCACTGATTTGAGCAGCTACACAAAGTACCAGGCAGCTCCAGAGGGAAATGTCAGCCTGCTCTCCCGAGCGTGTGGCTGCCCCTCAGCCCCGCAGAGCCAGGGAGGATGCAGCTGGGCTTCATTACCAGCCCCACCACTGGGGCCAAGTGACCCTGCTTCCTCTAACAAGCCTTTTAACATGAACTATAAAAGATGCCTGTCCTTCCCTAGGAGCAGGGAAGATGAGTAAGTTGTTAGAGGTAGGTGGGTCAGTCTGTTTGTGCCTTTGTTAAGTAAAAGCAGAATTTTTAGTTTTGTATGGCTTTATTTTTGTTTTTTTTGCTTTCCCACGGAGAATTAATTTGTCTTATTGTGATCCTGTGATTTCAGCCAGTTGCTTGTGAGTGATTTGTAAACATGGCCCTATTAAAGAAAATATTTCTTTCTTTTCCCCTCCTTCTGTTTGAAAAGTGTGTGTACTTCTTGCTTGTATTAGATCTCCTGAGCCAGCTAAGCTCATGCATAGAGGTTTAATATAAATGATGGTGTCTTCTCACTTTAGAAAACAAGCAAAACAATTCTGGAAGTCTTTCTCTGCTCTCTTGAGTAACTAATGAATAAGTACTTCTTATCATAAATGTGTGTTGACAATATAATGGCAAAGCTGTTAAAAGGCTGATACAGAGGAAATAATTAATTGCTGGGTTTGGGAGGTATCAGTGCTGTGTTGATACACATGCTGATTCTCATTAGCTGCTTTGTCCACCCCTGCTATGCCTGTATCTTAATGCTGGGTTCAGATAGTAGTTCAGATTCTTCTTATATGGTAGAAAGGGCAGTAAGTCTAGGCTGCTTAAGGCTATGGGTATGCAGAGGCATAACTTGTTTTGATCTGAATAGGAACCAAACATGTCTATATGATCTGTGTATTTGTATTGCTTGGTTGTTTAAGTACAATGCTAGTTATGTACCTAGTGCTTGAAATAAGATTTTTGAACATGAAGTAAATGTTCTTAAACATATAAAACTTGTTGTAGCTTTTGCTGTATTGGGCAGAGGTGTGAGCATTTTTTCTGATGTTGTTACATCTTGTAAGTGTTACTGGGAAACAATCTGTTGCTCCAGACAGCTGAAGTGAAATCTTCAGCCTTTCGAAGCCAATGTATTTCTTGACTACATCAGTTCTTGTGCTTCTATAAATGGCTTCAGTGTAGGCAATCTAAAAAGGCCACATCCTGGGTTCAGCAGATGCTCATACAGCAGATCACATTTGGTACATGTGAACTACTTTACATAAGGCTTTTCCAGAAGGCATTAGTTCTCATCAAACGTATTCCTACTAATTTTGATGATAGGCTCCAGCCATCACTGAACACTTCTGAAAAACCTGCCCCAGGTACTCTGGATACTGAGTGAGTGATGGCAGATGCAGAATTTGATGGGGTTTTGACAGGAGAGGTTACATGCTCTTTGAGTCATGTTGCAAGTGAAACCTCTCAGTTATCAGTAATCTGTAGTATAACACCTGCTGGAAGTAAGCAGACATGTGCTTAGTTGTTTCACTTTAAGAGAAATGTGTGTTTGAAGTGACAGGCAGCTGAAATAACTGTAAATTTCTGCTGCAATGGCTTAGCTTAAATAAATGTTGACAGGATTATTAACTATTAATCTTATAATGCATACCTTCCTAAAGGACATGAATTCTCATTTTAATTGTGTCAAAATTCTCTTTCTGAGTCTAGCAAGTCTGGTAGTGAAGGGTCTGACTGACCATGTGAAATCTGGTTGTAGGATGGGAGTAGGACTGCTTCTTCATTAAACAGCAAATGGGAAACATGCTTTAGCTTGCTTTGCTTCTAGAATGAGAGGCAAAAAATTATTCTGCTTGTTCTTAAAGTAAAAGTGTGGGGGGTTTGGATGGGGGAAAGGATCAGCGCTTGGATTAGAAAATGATTTCATGTCTGGTGCTTGGTGGCTTAACTTAATTCCTAATTCATACCTATATTTTGTTACTGGTACTGTCCCACAGCTATGATTTCACACTATTTCAGGTGAAACAGAGGGATATAGATCAAAAACTGAGATTGAAATGTTTTGTAAAATAAAAAATTTTCATCCCCCCCAATTTCTTTAAGTGTTTACATCACACCCATTTCTACTTGACTTCCTCACCCCTCTGCCTTTTCAGGCTGCTGTTTCACAAACATTGCATCCTCCTGTTGAGCTACAGCAGCTGCTTCTGGCTGTGTAACTTAAATCTGTATGTAGAGGAGGAGCTGTGCTCTTCACATCACTTCTACATTAAACCTTTTCCCCAGTAGCTCCACGTTATTCAGGAAGGTCTTTCATTTGTTGTCTTCAGGTACTCCGTGGGTTTTTAGTCTGTTTAGAGTTGCAGTGAATCTGTGAAAGGCTGTGAAAAGCAGCTGATAAAGTTTAGAAATGGTTTAGTCTTCTAAATAAGTGTCTAGACTAGTTTATAAACTTGTGGTATTAATCCTGTCAGAGATGCAAGTTCTTACTTCATTTCATGTGTTTAGTGATTCCAAAGCCTACTTTGGAAGAATGCTTTTATCACCTCTCTAAAGTCCACATAACTGGTTGTAAGAATCATATTCCTCAGCTTGCCCAGACAACCACAGCTGAGACCAGGGTGTGTGGGACACACTTCCCCACTCTTTTTTTTTTAAAGCAGTTTCTTTTAAAGATAAATGTTTATAAATGCAAGTTTAAGTGACCTGGTAACACTGATAGGTTTTTGAATGCAGCTGGTTATTGCTTTCCTGTGCAACTTGATCCTTAATGGTAGGTGTGTGTCTGTCTAGCAAAAAAGGACATGGCTATCTCATAATAGGCACGAGTGACTAATGAATGCATTGCTGGCATTCTGATCTTGCAGCCATTGTGTATTCTGGAAAGTCCACTGATTTACAATTTCATTTCTGCCTGCTGAAAAGTGTAGAGTTGAGGTACCTTTTGATGAACTGTTAGATAAATGTTTATCGTTCACTTCAAAAAGAGAGATCCCCTCCTCCTCTGAAGGCTTCCCTTACTGATCCTATCTCCTGTGAGGAAAACTGAAAAACAACAGGTGGAAATGTTATTACTTGAGTAGGCACAAAATAGTATGCCTGTTAACAAGGATGCTACATCTCAAAGCCAGATAACTTATCAGGGAGGGATGATGTTAGTGAGAGGGTGTTTCCTTTCAGGCAGGTAAGCAAGGTTCTTATTTTGTTCCTTGATGGAGTCAGGACTTACTCATGTTCTGTGTCCTGGGGAATTAATTAATTCTTTGAGGACACAAGGATGAAGACCCTGCTGAGTGTAGGCAGGGCTTGCACATAGGCTGTGGACACTCGTGGTATTTTTCCTTCCACACACTCATGCATATGCCAGCTGCAATCTGACCCTACTATTATTACTGTGTTTATTCTCCTCAATTTCACATCACACAACTGGGAAGTTGAATGCTAAATGAACACAAATACATTTACTCCAAGTTGTTTTGCATAGCATTATAATTAAAGCTGGAGACAACTCACCCCCTTCACTGTTCAATAGTGAGGCATTGTTCCTCCCTTGGGTTTTTTTCTTCCCAAGTACCGTATCTTCATAGCTGTTCTTTCACAAACCAAACATTTTGGGCTTTTTTTTTATGTTTGACGCATTTAAAAATAATGGGCAGGTACACTAAGCTAATGCATATGTTGTGCTGTTCTAGAGAACTGGTTTGGTCTGTCTCGAGAGCAGGAGCAGCTGCAGGCTGCCTGCAGATGTTGACCGGACGGACAGTTGCTCATAAGTGATTCCATTATGTTTCCTCAGATCCCTTTGAGTCGTGTTGGGCAACTGCTCCTAACCTCTAATGGCTTCCTTATGTTCTCTCCCTCTGCCTTGTTCAAGCTGTGCAGCTGGCTGCTGGGGAGGACAGCACAGTGACAATGGCTGGTGCACCACGGTTTGCAGGCAGATGACGCGTGACAGCCTATAGACAATACAGCGGCTCCCTTTCCTCTGTAATTGGTGACTGCTGAGTGCCGAGTAATTCCTCTCGTGCCCTCTCTAGAGAGGGTGGAGCAGACCTAAAAGGCATGGAGAAAACACAGTGCCTGCTGCTTTGGTTTGAGCAGTAGGGTAAAACAAGTTACAGCTGCTTCTGGATCCTGTTCAGCTGTAGGTTCTCTGTTGGTATTGACAATCAAAGCCCCTTTTCCCATCGTGTTTTGGAGATGTTTGATCACTTTCCTCTGGCCTTGCTCAAATGACATTAAGTTGATGGTAAAATAACTCCTAGCATCCTTTGCAGGAGGCTCCACCCAGAGGTTTTGATCAGCAGCTCCTAGTTTGGGAGCTGCTGGAGAAAGCATGGGGCTCTGGTAAAAGGATTTCATAACTTTCCAGTCTGACTTTGTATACAAGTGTGAAGGAGTTGCTTCTGAGACCATCGCTGTTTCTGAGCTCAAATGGTGTCCTTGTGCATAGCTTGTGATGCTGTCACTCTCCCACCCTTTTCTAAGAGGTACAGCTTGACAAAGCTGCTACTTATATGATGCACACAGTTAGTAAAGTATTTGTCATCATAATTAAATGAAACATCAAAATACCTCTCAATGAAAATAATTAAAAATTATGAAAATCTGTGACGAGAGCTCTGAGGTAGGTCTGGCCAGACCTCTTCCACCAAAGAGCTTTTGAACTCAAACCTCTGGTTCTCTTTGAACCAAGCCTACATCAGACAAACCTCTCACAACAGAGAGAAAAGGCAGACTAGACATGGGGAAGAGTTTATAAACAAATCTCCTGCTGCTCACTTTGTCCTCGCTTCCAGTCTTGGTTTCAGTCAGCTCTGTGGCTTTCAGGGTTGAAGCAGACTATGAGTTCACTCTGGTCCCTAGTGAGTTTTTTTCCATTGTTGCTGGGGCTTGTTTCTAGCTTCTTCTGCTCTCAGCCATCTCCTGAGCCTGAGCTGCATGCTCATGTCTCCTTGCTGTTTGCTTCTCCTCCCCTTAAACCTACCCATTAGCCCTCAAATGAAGGTACTGTGTCCCTTCCCTGCAGAGGGGCCCCACTTAGGTCCATCATTCTCCTTACATGAACATAATATAGCAAGAGAAACAAAGAAATTGGTACTGTCTGTCCTAGCCCATGACAGACATTGTCCTGGAAAAATAAGGGTATGTTGTGATAAATGTAAAATATAAATATTTAGCTACTGTTAGCTGGAAAGCATTAGCGGATGAGTTATCTTTCAAAGGTGTTTGTGTGCTTCTTTGTATGAGTTTTCTGGTATTTTTTGCCATCTGGAAATACAAAAGGCAGGTTTTTGAGTTCTCACATAATGGACAATGCATGGTTATCCACACCTCCAGTTTGTGCAAAGGTTAACTCTTTGACTGCCTTGTACCTCAGTTGGAATTTCTGCTTTCAAGTCCTTAATTGCTAGTTTTTGTTATCTAGGCTACCTATTTCTGCCAGTTCAGCAGATGTGTTCATAATGAAGAGTGGAGGTTCAGTATTTGATGTATTTTCTGCATGAGACGAATAAACTCACTCACATTTGGTATTGTTGTAGCAGAACTCCTCTGTGAGTACAAGTGTTGGTGTCTGCTTGGTGTAGGTGTGTAGATCAAGTTAAGAGGAAGGATCTGATGGGTAACGATCTGATGAGGAGTTCCTGAGAAATAAAACAAGTTTTTTCTGCTAAACTAATGCAGCTCCCACACTATTCTGCACAGCCAGTACGTTTGCTTTTATCCTACTCCAGTCCAAAACTATTTAATGAATACAGAGAACTTGTTATGGCAGATTAACCACTAGTGTTATGAAAAGTTATACAAATCTATAACGGCTAACCAGTCCCACGACAACCAGAGGAACAGCAAGATGCATCACAATATGATGACAATGACATTGGGGAGGAGGAACGTACATGAAAGAAGCAACCAAACAACAATAACAAGAATAGAGGCGCATTTTCATTAAAGGAAAACATCTTAAACAATGACCTTTCTGACAAACCACAGAAATAGAAAACATGCAGCCTTATTAGTAATGGCTTCATACTGGAGTTTTGCACACAAACCCCCTGGAAGCTTAATGCAGTCCAAATGTCTATCCCTTGGATGAGGTCTGTGGTTATATGCTCTTTGATGGCTGAATGAACAAGTGAAAACTTGCAGGTCACTCAGACTGGTGGGGAATCCATGTTCCCCACTATCCTTGTCTCCATTTGAATGAGAATTTTTCTCATTTTATGTCTTCATCCTTGTTTTGTTTTTTTTTTTGTTGTGGGAGGGAAGTGAAGGGGAGAGGGGGAACAGAATTCTTATTAAATGGTCTGTCATAAAAGGTATGCTTAGAGTCTACTAAAAATGACTTGTCTTTGAATTTAGTCCAAGCCAGTTCTAGTTCCTGCTGATGTTGGGCTGCTGTAGCACTCGTCGATGTTGTATTACATTTGAAATAGATAAATGTCTTGATTTATGTGACAATGGGGGTTTTGGTTGCCTTGTCCCATTAGGCAGCTACTGTAAGCTGGAGAGGGAGAACAAAATGTTATGGGGGATGATACCAAAATCAGCAGCTGTTCCTTCCTAGACTTCTCAAGGCAGTAGATTTCTTATGAAGATAGTATTTCAGATTTGTTTTTTAGTTTATTGAAACCTTTTTAATTCTCTCTTCTTGCTAACAGCTTTAATCGATAGGATCTATCAGGTCAAATAAACCATCTGGCTCCTAACTTGGGGTTATTATGTGACTTTAATCTGTCATAACAATATCTATTAATAACAAATTTTCAAAAGCCAACTCAAGAGCATTAGTGACTGAGTTCAACTAAGTGTAGACTACTAAGAGTTAAAATCCCAGCAATGGACAAATGTTTCACCTATGCTCAATGTTTTGTTCCCAAACTTTTGGACAGTTCTAGTTTTTCCTATGTCTTCTATCATAGTTCAATGTTAGTTATTATAAATGTTCTCTAACCTTCAAAATTTCATTAGAAATTATGGTTATGCATGCTGCCTGCAAGTCCATAAAGACACAAGAACATGACATAAAAATAAACAACTGCCATTCCTGATGGTGTTTTATCAGAATTAAAATGTATGGTACATAGCCTGGTAACTCCTATTGCAGGCTGTAAACTCAATGGAAGTAATGTAGTGTCAGGAGCTATTGCACAAATTATAAAATCCAGCAACTGCAAATAGAAAAAAGATTGTTTCATTGTAAGAAACAATTAGAAGAGAAATGGAGAATCTGCTTATGTTGTTCTTTGGGGGCTCTGTGTGTAGAGATGTGTGCCTGTGCTGATGTGAGAAGCAGGTTGGGTGGGTTCAAAAATCCACTGGTTAGACCTGCAGGACTGCAGCAGCAGCTGCACATTGTGTTCTGCATCCACTGTGCTTCCTTCTCTCCCACTTCTGAGGCTCCCTTCATGCTGTAAGAATAACCTCACTTAGGCACAGATCAGGCAAAACCATGTTAGTTGTGTTATATCTGGTGACTCTGTGCAGGTTAATGCTTTTCATCCACACTAAGAGAACAGGGAAGTGTGCTCAGCATTCAGGTTGGCCACAGCCATGTTGTACAAACAAGGGCTAACTGCGGCCACTTGAGTGTAGACAGGGCTTCATTCAGCCCTTCTGTGATGAATTATTATAGCTTGGGCAGACTTTCATATCGTTTCAGAAAGGGCATGTTAATGTCTTGTACCTCTTGAAAGACACACTTTTAAATAAGATGCAGCTGCATTGTATTTTCAGTCCATTCCCTTGCTGCTTTATGAGAAAAGATGACTAACTCATTTACGGCAATACTGAGCAGTAATAACTCTAAATTTATGGGGCACCCAGTGCCTAGATGCCTTAGGGCGCCTGACAGGCTATAACTTAAAATGTAACTTGGAAAAAAAGCAGTGTGATTGAACACAATAGAACCCATGGAGAAACAGAAACCCTATTGTGTGATAAATGGAACAGCGTCCCACAAACAATATCAAACCCAAACTCTCTGCAGCCTGACGCAGAGGGGTGCCATTGTTTTCTCTGAAATGTCAGAGAGGAGAACACACTCGACCTAAGAGGAGGCATTTATATAGGCAGGCTCTGCACATGGTAACCCAGACCCAGCTACAGCTTTAGGCTAAGCGGTAGGATTTGTTGGTCTTGTTAACCAAGGATGAATACTTCAGAAAGGAAGCAACACAGTGCCAGGCATCTTTCAAATGTCTTTCTATAGCTATTGCTTTTCTACAGCTATAGTGTGCTTTTCAAAGCCCACTTGTCCTCTTATTAATCATTAGATTAACCTGTACGTGCATGCACAAACAGTTCTGCATTGGTCCCTCTACCATTTCAGATAGTTACAGAACTTCTTGCTGACTTCAACCTGCTCTCAAAATCAACTTCTGCCCCAAAGTGTGGGCTTAGCAGGCTTGTATCAAGCTTTTGTATCAGCTTCTGTTCATGGTGAACAGCAAAATTAGTTCTGAGAGGGTGCCATGCGAAATCCTTTCCCCCAATTATTTCAGTCTCCAGACATCTCTGCTTTGTGAAGCTAACTAGACCTCTAAGGTTCAAGTAGAAGGCTTTGTCTGAAAGACTTGTTTGAATCATTCTACCATTGCTTGTAAGGAAGAATGTGTTTCTTGTTTCTGTCTCAATTCTGAAAACATAAAAATAATGAAGGGAATGAAAAGAAAAATTACTCTTTTGTCTCTTATCCTTCTAGTGCTTTCAGAACTGAGTAACTTCACTAAGCATTATTAAGCTGCACAAAATATTTCTAAAACACAATCTTTGAAATAGCTATTGGTTTTCTTCATTTTTCTCTTATGGTTTGTGTGCTTTTCTAATGTACACAAGTAATTTTGCAGTTGATCCTTATAAACCTTGGTGCCGATATCCAAAACCCATTTGAGCTAGAGTTCTATACTTGATGATTGCTGCTTCTTATATATTTTTTTTTAGTCTAGTTCTGACATCTTGTATAATATGGATAATATAGATTTGGAAATAAGACTCCTACAGTTCAATAAATTCTTACTAAGTGCTTTGAAAGACTATCTTGTGTGACTTTTCTTTCTCATAACAGAAGTACGCTGTTTGTAGTTTTTTTATTTGATATTGTGACTGTATCCAGGGGGTGGGGGAGTGCAATTAGGCAATCTCTAGAGTCTGGCATACAGTTTCCAAAACACTGCATTTCACAATTTTGTATCTACCTCGTGGCACCCCAGATAAATAATGTACCAAGAAATACAGTGCCTCAAGAAGTGCAGTAGCCAGAAGCTTGCACACTATGGAATCAGAAAAACACTTCAATTTGTCTGATAGACAATGAAATTTTAGTTACTTGCAATCTAAAAATAAGTGTTATTTACAAAGATTAATAGAGGGCACAACTTAATTTCATAGAAATCAATGCTATTCAGTGGGTGGCCATAAATCACAACAATTGCTATTGAAATAATTTCTTTAGAATGTTATGACATTTAAAAAAAATATTCCCAATACACAATCTCATTTTTAAGATGACTTCTCTGTTTGTTTGAAGCTCTGTAAAACTATATGGCTGGATGTGCTGCTTTAAAAGCAAAACAAACCCCACGGGTATATGCAGCACATACCAACTGGTAACTTGCAGCTCTGTTTGTCTCTGATCCTACATTCTCAGCTGACTTGACTTTGAATTCTGAGTGTTTGGGACAGAGTTGCTGAGTGCCCATGGTGTCAGGTGAATATAATGGAAATCAGGGTTTTCAAATGGGAATGTTCAACAGAACAGCCATTTTCAAATATTCATCCTGCATGGTTTAATGAAAACCAAATTCCTGACATATGTTGGTGATTTGGTTTGTTGGTTGGTTTGGCTGGTTTTTGTTAGGCTCGGTTCATTCTAAACACAGATGCCTGTGGTACCCCTGATTATGGAGGTCCTTAAGCCGTGTAAAGCAGCTCATGACCATGGGTGTTGGTGAAGCTGGTTCTGCTAAGGTCTGTAGGTGGAAAACTCTTTTATTGTGTTAATTTTTCTATGCATGACTGGTTTCCAGCTTCTCTTTCAGAATACAACATGCATTTGGCTAAAGTGAAACAAAGATCCACAGAAGAATTCAAGTCTTTGTCCCCCAGGCCTGTGTTAAAGGCCCATTCTCCTGGAGGAATGTGTTACAGCACTGAGAAGTGAGTATTCCCTGGCAGAATATGTCATCAGCTGAGAAAGTGACTAAAAGTTGAGTTCAGTGGCTAAAAGTTGAGGGTGTTTTTCCAGCAGAAAATTCCGGGAATACTAGAAATGCCAAAAATGAAGCAGGAATGAAGACAAGATGTGAGTAAAGAGGCTGGAGAAGGGTCAGTTGTAGTAGGTATGCAGCACGCAGTGCAAAAAGGTAATACTTGGACATGGGATCTGGTTTAAGATGATTAATGCTATGTAAGTATTGCTTCTGAGGTGGACCTGGGAATTAGGCTTAGCTCCCCAACTAGGTGCTGTAGATCTATCTGTCTACCCATCTCCTGTAGGCCTTAGAGCAATCTGTGTTCTGCGACCAGGTTTCCTGACCAGAGGAATTAAATTGCTCCAGCTCACAGTTCAGGAAGAAACAAGTATGTAGTGTGGATAATCGGGAGATTTAAGCCCTTCACTGGTGGTTCAGACACAGCTCAACAGAATATTGAAAGGTAGAAGGTAGTGGACATTTATGTGGTTGAAAAAAGGGTAACTTGAGTGGTGTTTTTCTGAGAGTGAGAGGAAGACCGTGAGGCCAAGGAGCATAATAATTAAGTGAAAGATGACCTGAGACAAGTCTCTGAGCAAAGGACAGATTTTGAAAATGTGCTTAGAGTGCCAAAATGAATTTTCCATAGCTGGCAGTTCTGAGAAATGTGTTTTGCCTGTATGTAGCCATTCTCCGAGGATTTAAAAACATTCTGTGTAGCAGCTTTATGATACCCTATGTAGTGCAGTGCTAAAGATTCATGGAGAAGTGAAAATATGAATATCTAACACCATGTGGCAGACACGAAAGGTCGAGGTCAGTAATGAGAGTTGTCATCCATCTGCTATAATAATATCAACAAACCATGGTAAGTTCATAGTACAGTAGTCAGCTGTCTTCCTGCTACAGGAAAACCCAACACGGTGTTCCAGCTTCCATGTCCTGTTCAGGAATGGTGGAAAAATGCTTCACAGCATTAAAGCTCTTTCAAGGCTTTATAAAGAATTTATTGTGTGGTTAGACTGTCAAATATGGTGAGTTAAATGACAGGCACAGAGCAGGTCCTGAAAAGGAGACGAATTTCTATGTTTTTTCAACAAATAAAAATAGTTGCATGGAGTAGGAATCGGCTTGGTGACAAAGCTTGTGTTACATGAAGATCCCCCTCAAGATTAGGTGGCAAGCAGGAGAGGAAGTAGGTAAGTTTAAGACTTACTGCTCCCAGAAGGAGCATATGATCAACTCAATGCAACGCCTAATGGGAAATGGGGCCTGAGAAGGTTTGACCTTTATGCGATGGAGCATGTTTGTGAATGGTTGGGATTGAAAGAACTAGCTCACCAGGGAGAAGCTGGATCTGGAAAGTC